>JARJLE010000018.1:1200000-1596137 GCA_029289555.1 Mycena latifolia | reverse complement strand
CCCTACAAGCATGTCGTCCGCCCGCTCCTCTCTGCACCCGCCCAATCATGCTGCCTAGTGAACCACATATCCCTGAGCAGTTCGCGCTCCCGCGCATGTTAACCGACATCGATACCAGTCACACCGACCCTCCTCCCGTCCTTCTCGTGCACCCACACCTGTCCGTCGCGCGCCTACACCGGCCCATCGCGCACCTGCACCTGCCCCCCCACGTCCCCCCCGCCAGCCCGCACACGTCGCCCTACGCCCGACACCCAGAGAGCTCGCTGACGCCAATGGAGAGTGAGGACGATAGCTCCGATGACAGGAGCCCCGATGCGCCTTCTCCCAAGGCAGAGAAGCAGAAGAGCCGAGTCAATTGCAAGTTCCTAGGCCCTCGGGCGCGAACATCCATACTGTCAAGTCGTTGTTCAAGGAACTTTATCCGGACTTGACAGAGGAGGAGCAGGAAACGGAATACGTGAATTTCAGGGTGAGCTTTTTTCCCTTTGATTGACGTCTGCCTCATTGTGTTTTCGCCAGGATGTCCTTAATGGCCTCTGCGCGCGGTACTTATGTGCGTCGTTGGCGCTAACCCATCAGGACAAGGACCAGGTCAACAAGGTCTACCGGAAGGTGCAACTCGATTCTTCATTCAATCTGGTTGATCTCGAACTGACCGACTTGTAGTTGACCGAAACTTTCACGTGGCTCGCTGAGTACGAGAACCACTGGCCCGTGGCGGTGTGTTTGCAAGGCAAACTCCACAACTCCACCGCGCGCGCCGTCGAGAAGTCAACCCGGAAAGCCATTAACATTATAGCAGGGGCTGCCCCTGCTCGAAGTGCTCGAAGTTCATCTAGGCAATCGGAGAAGAAGCGGAAAATGGCGCGCATCGTGACACCCTAGGCCTCTATAATATTATTTTATTATCCACTACATCTCGTCCCTAATACTATTGTTTTTATTTTGGCCATATATGAGAAAATCTAGCAAACCTATTATCCACCTCATCGGCTCAATTGCTTAGAGGTTGTTCGGGTACATATTCGCAAAAATACCGAGGCTCGGCGATGAAATCACGGTCACATGAGGCACCCGCGCGGCGTCCAAATCGGGACGGTCCGATCTTCGTTTGACAGTTGTGGTGAAAACCCGGCGCGGGTATCGTCACACGAGGCTCATGCCGTACCCGATCGCGGCGTCCAAATCGGGTCGTCGGTGCTCGGTCCGATCTTCGTTTGACAGTCGTGGCGGTGAAGGCCCGGTGTCTTGCTCTCGACTTCCATGTCCACCCAGTGTAAATCGCTGGGTGAGCGTCGATGAGCGCCAGGATCCCGGCGGGTGTACTGGCGTTGGAGGGGGTCGCGCGTCGAGGGGCGCGGGGCGCGCGCCAAACACCATTCCCTTTTGTTCAGGACCAAAGAAGGTGCACAAAGAATCTTTCTATAAAACCGTCCATCCCCCAAGGTAAGGTTACTCTTCCCCGCCACGCGCTCAACCACTCGCAGACATCGTTCGCAGACACTATGGTCACAACCGCAAGCCAGTCGCGATCCAAAGGTCAGGGCTGCTCCGTACAGTATCTGGGACGATGAATGACACATTTTCAGTGCTTTCTGAAAAAGCTTCGTTCGCGCCACTATTCCACCTCGCATTACGCGCCCCGCTTCGCCTCCACGCCCACCAACATCGAGTACTCCGACCCCGACGTGTCACGATACCCACTCGTTGAATCCAACTTCTCCGACGCCGCCCATCAGCCATGGATCCATGACTTCAACGTACAGCTTCAACACGGAAAGAAAGTTTCGCGCTTTCGTATTTTTATGAAACGCGGAAAAGCCTTGAACCCAAACGTGTGCCAACACCATCGCGGGACGTGGTGATCATGCGCATGGCGGCGCGCAGCAGATGCGTTGTCAACATGCTCGACAGATTCGCGGGTCGTAGACTACGTCTTTCACGCGTACGTATTGGTTTCGGTGTTCCTTTTCGTCCCTGATCGCTGATGCTGATTGCGCAGTGCGCTCGAGTGCATGACAAAGTTTCAAGGCCCACACCGCACCGACCCCCAAAGAACTCATTAAAGCGAGGGCGCGCGTTTCCTGGTTCGCCCTAGGCGTCGCGAGCCGCGTTATTCTTGTTCTTTTTTTTCCGTCTTCGTGTTCCTAGATCTAGACGCTCCGTCACCCTTACGACGTCTCCTCATTCTTACCATACTTCATGTCTTCCATATTTCCGTCTTCGTGTTCGCAATCGATCTCACACTTAATTTAATGTTATTCTCGAGCTCGATTCTGTATGAGGAATTTTTTTTGCAGAGCAGCCGAATAATTGAGTACGATAATGCAAGTAAAAAAGTCTCTTTGTCCTTTGTTCCCTTCATTCCACGAGGCACTCCCCAACCGTACGTTGGCTCTTTATTCCCTTCAGTCCGCGAGGCACCCTGGTCCTTTATTCTGTCCACTGCACGAGGCACCCCCCAGCCCGGGATCCTTTATTCCGTTCACGCACCCTCCGACCCTCTCCCCATTATTTCGTTCGTCGCACGAGGCACCCTTCGAATTTCTTTAGTCCATTGATTCCCCCCAATCGTTGACCCTTTATTCCCTTCAGTCCACGAGGCACCCTGGTCCTTTATTCTGTCCACTGCACGAGGCACCCCCCAGCCCGGGATCCTTTATTCCGTTCACGCACCCTTCGACCCTCTCCCCGAAATAATGGGCCCATTATTGCGCTCGTCGCACAGGCACCCTTCGAATTTCTTTAGTCCATTGATTCCGCGAGGCACCTTTCTTCTTTTCACCACAAAGGAAAAGGCGAGTGGCGCTGCAGGTATATAAGGTGCACCCTCGCACGCCGCTCATTTCGCGTCTTTGCGTGCTCGTACCATCTGTCCATCTGTCCCGAGGTGTAGATCACCTCGCTACAGATTCTCAACTCTCCAAGAATGTCCGACATGCCTGGGGGCAGCTCCGCCTTCCGCGGCATCAACATGCCTGGGGGCAGCTCCACCTTCGGCGACATCAACAACGAGCGTGAGGTCAGCATGTACGATCATGACGGCAACGACGCCAGCATGAACGCGACGGACACGACATGCACACACATCATGTCTGGGCCAGCCAGCAGCGGCCCGAACGATTTGACTCGGTTCGTCGTTGAGCTTATGACCTTGTTTTATAAATTGAGGATTTTATTATATCAGGCTCAGATAATTACCATGGATGGCGGCGGACATGGCCTCCACATGAATGCCGTCTGGGCCGCCCAGGAGAGGCCCCAACAATCGAACCCGGTTCGTCGTTGAACTCATGATCTTGTTTTGAAGATAAGCTGAGAGTTTTCTTTCTCAGGCGAAAAGGGTTGCCGTATCAAGCGCATCACGAAATGACATTTTAGATGTGGGTTTGTTCACTTTACATTCGACCCTACCCTGACATTGCTATAGGCACGTGACGTGGCCAACGGGGCGCAACGGAAAGCAATAGCGATTGCACGGGAGAACAGAGGCCGAAAGCAAATTGTTGCAAGCCGAGCAGCATATCGCGGACCTGCAGAACGAGCACCAGAGATTGCTTCAGAGAGTACGCATCTTTATTCATTCCCCCGACTCACAGATTGACCCTCTTCAGGATCAAGAGTGGCAAACGCAACAGGCGCAATGGGCGGGGGTTTTTGAGGAGCACAGAGAGAAGCTCTACCTCCAATTCAAACAAGAAATCGAAGCGCAGCGGAACCAGAATTTTGGCCAGTTCCATGCAACTGGAGGCTGAGACGGTAAGTGTCGTTGCTGGTTGTCATTAAAGAGTTAATTAAATATTTTTAGGCTGCGCGCGAAGCGGCGCACAAGCACAGCTGGCGGAATTCGTGGCTACGCGCGAAGCGGAGCACCACCGGCAACTGGCGGAACTCGTGAGTGGTGGCCCCATACTGTTGCTAAAGGCACGGTGTTGATTTATCTTTTAGCAAGAGAAAACACGGCTCGAGCTAGAGAAAAAACAGGCAGATTATGATACCAAACTGGCCGCCTTCCATTCTCGCTTCACCTCCCAGAAACGCCAACCTCCCCAGAATAACGGAATGAGGATGTCCGTTCCGGTTTCCCGAATGCACCACCAGGGCGGACACCCCAATTTGTCCCAGCGCTGACTCGGCAGCAGCGTGCAGTCGAGTCGATCATACGTCAAGGAACTGGGTCACTCCCGAACCTTTGCATGACTGCGCCGACGCCGACAGAACCCTCGGCAGAGCCGAAACGCGCCCGACTCCCGAGCAGGGCGCCTCACGGGCCTTGGGGCTAGTGGACTTAGGCGACCCGCAGGTATTGGAGCAACTGAAAGGATTGCTTGGTCTTGGTGAAGCCAGCGCCAAAAAGAGTCCCAGCAAGAAAAGGTCTAGGAAGGCTAAAACGGGGGCGACGGCTGCTTTAGTTGAAGCCCGACGTGGACAACAGCAGCGCTGGGGGCTCAATGATCTAGGTGGAAGGTTGGTCCGCTTCGATCATTCCGCAATAAAAAGCCTGAATTTTACGCCAGACGGTCATTCGCGAAAACTGGCGCCTGAATATGGGACTCAACCGTGCTAAGGACTTTTATGATACGAGGGGGTAAGCACAGCGACGATGCAACATTGCGAAGACGGCGAAATCCAGCCCGACGCGAACTCGTACCAGCTCTTTTTCGGGATGGGTTGGGCTACGTGTATGTGGAACAAGTGTATTCTCGAGAAAGCCAGAAAGGAACTTCTTCAAAAGCGAGACGAAGATCCTGGCCACTACGATATCCCCGACGTCTCAGACGGTTACATTTTAGCGCTGTTTGTCAACTGCCTCAAAGACGCACGGAGCGAGTGGAACCGCTTCCAGCCGCGCCCAGGAGAATTGCATGAAGCTGCGCGTGAGCGTGCAGAAACGTACGGGAAGCACGTCGGGATAGAAAGGTCGGATTCGCATGCAAGGTGGCTGTAAGTGACGGTCTTGTACGTTCTCCTAGTGTCAGCGGGCTAATAACTTGACAGAAATTCGGCGCGCGCCAGAAGACGACGGAGAGGATGGTCAGTATTTGCTTGGCAAAGGGCGACCAGGCCGGTGCGGACACTTGGAAATGGTTGGGGGATGAGCTTCTCGATCAGCTGGACGCTGGGGGGATGTCGTCTGAGGACGATGAGGTCGTAGACGTCCAATGCGGAGATAGCCTGATGGCAACGACGGCGCACAGTATCAAGATATGCCCGTGGCGCCTGCCGAAGATCACCGGATACCTTGATATGATTGACAAAACGCCGATGAAGACGAAGCCCGGAATCAAGCGTTTACGGATACGGTCTAACAAGCGGTCGACGACTGACGCTCCTCTTGGACTCCCCCGCGCTCTGTACGACCCTGCCTGGCTTTCGGAGCAGAAGAAGTATATTCCAGATATCGAGGAGCATCTGGAGATCTCGGAGAAGGAGTGGAAGCTGATGGAGATTAATGTGTCCAACCAGAGCAGCGCGTAGTTGCTGATGATGCGAGTTGAGTTAGAAATTAGTGCGGTTAACGAATAGATATATAATTGGCTATGGAGCTTCAGAATACATGTCGCATTCAGATTCAATACAACGCACCAGAGGCACTGAGTTCTGTTGATGCGAGTTGAGTTAGAAATTAGTGCGGTTAACGAATAGATATATAATTGGCTATGGAGCTTCAGAATACATGTCGCATTCAGATTCAATACAACGCACCAGAGGCACTGAGTTCTGTTGATGCGAGTTGAGTTAGAAATTAGTGCGGTTAACGAATAGATATATAATTGGCTATGGAACTTCAGAATACACGTCGCGTTCAGATTCAATACAACGCACCAAGGCATGTCTTCAGTTCAGCAATGAATCCGCGCATTTGTTGGGCGGCTTGCACCCAAGAAATGCCCACAAGCAGTTGGCGCCTGCACCCAAAAAACACGGCGGGGTAGGCTAAGATGCAGTGTCAGCGAGGCATTTGTTGAGCGACTTGCACCCAAGAAACGGTCGCCAGCGCTGTAAAAAGTGCGAGAAGGCGTTTGTTGGGTGACCTGCACCCAAGAAATGTTCGCCCGCCATGGTGATCGAGGCAGAGTAACACGAGGGTCACGAGGGTCATGAGGTCATGAGGGCACGGGACCAAGGTCATCGACTCATTGTGGTTCGCACCCGGCGTCGTCGTGCCCTCGGTGTAGATCACCGAGCGCATGTGCCATGCGTCGGCCAGTGTCCCCTCGATGTAAATCGTCGAGCGGATGTTGCCCGCTCGCTGTGCATTGCCTATCGCAAGGGTACTCTGGTTGCGCATGGATCATTCAAGAAGGTCAACGCGCAAGACGATTGCTGTAAATCGCCAACCGACGTGTACCCGGCGGTAAGGTACCCTGGTTGCTCATGTACTCAAGAAGCTCATCCCTTTGTCCAGGGTATCCCTTTTGTCCAGGTTATCCCTTGTCTAGATATGGAACAAAGCATTTCGTCCTATAAAGCTGCAGGCGCGAACCAGAACCCCCATCTCTTGCGCTCGAGGCAATAGGTGTAAATCGCCTACTGCCCTCGCGTATTTTATCCGGCCACTTTGCGCAAATCACCGACTGTGCATGGTACGCGAATCAACTTGTGCTCCGCCCACTGGGTGTCCATCCTCCACCCTCATTACGCCGAGAAACCCCCCATATCTCGTGCCATGTCAAAGGGTCGTGTTAAAGGTCGGATTTGCTCCTGCGCCCTCTGCCCTTTACCTCACCGGGTCGAAAACGAAGAGGCACATCGCCAAGAATACGAAACTTTTGTATGTCCTTTCATTTTCATTCCGAACCTATAAGTAACGAGTCAAACAAAGGTTGCAACTCAGAACTCGGGCACATGTGCGTATTTGAATATCCTGATCTCGTCTGGTGCCTGACTGAAGTACACAGAGAGAATTGGCCAAATCAGTACGCGTCTTGCCATATCCAAACCTCTTGCGGCTCACCCCGGGATCTCGGGTACCTCGACCGTGTTCCCTCCCTCCAACTTACCCCAAGCTCCCGCTCCGCACGTCGCTCTCGCTGAGGCAGAGAAGAGCGTGAGGGCAGTGTTTTCTGAGGCACTCAACGCTCGTTCGAAAAACCCCACCCGCGAGGCACAATCTGACCGGGTGCTTGAATCTCTGTCATCGAGAATCCAAACCGCGATCGCAAGCCTTCAGAGCGCTAACCGTGCGTCCGGGGAGGCAGACTCGCTATGGAAAGGGGACCATGCGAAGCGTGAGCTTGCAATAGTCGCCAACTCCTTGAAGCCTCTCAAGGAAACCCGGAGAAAGGAAGCGTCGTGGATGAGATGCGCAAGCTCGAACACGAATTAAAGGAATTTACAGCCAAGCTTCCGAAAGATAAACGGCCTCTCTATTACGACTCAGGTAGGACAACATCAGACTTTCTCCATTATTTAAGCACTAACTGCACTTAGCATACGCACTGGACAATCCGATCAAACATCTCGATGTGATGGCTCAATCATGATTCTACTCGGACTCGTCTGCACGTTATCCTCGGCTCAGTATCGGCCTACAAACTTCATTTTTGGCACCGTTACGCTCTTGATCAAGTAGCCATGTTGATGGATACAAAGCAGAACAGGAGGGCAATTACTCTTACATGCTCTCCAGGAGGAGATTCTGAAAGAACTGCCTTCTAGTCTGTATACCGCAATGCAAAAACTAAATTTGGATGGTAAAACTGTTTTAATACGCACCTGTCCATCGTGCATCACCCTCCACGCCCCCACTCTTTCCCACGTCCAACATACCAACAGGCCTAGGAAATGTGAAAACGGGTCGTCGGAGAAGATGGTCGATCCAAATGCGCGACCGCTTGTGGTTGACACTAAAAGTCATCCGCGTCCTATCAGACGCTTCCTATCTCATTCGTTCCTCGACTATCTTGCCCGCCTTCTATCTACTCCCGAGATGAGAGGCAGATGGACCAACTTGCGACGAGGCGCTGTCCTGGAAGATGCAGGGCGGCGCGGACTTGGTGGATAACGGTTCACGCACACCTTATACAAGGGTTCTTAGCCCCGACGGCAATTTCTTCAGTGATCGAGGGAATAATAAGAGAATGCGGCTTCTCTTCGGCTTTAGCTTGGACTTCTTCCCGCCCCATGGCAGTCATAAACGTCCAGTTCTGCTTCATTGGCGTGCTCTCAGTTTATTGTCTCAATTTACCGCTTTCAATACGCCACGCGCCTGAAAATGATACTAGCATCATCACCGGCCCCAAGGCACCCCACAAAGAGCACTTGAACCGTATCTTCGACCTATGGTCGATATTGGGGTTATTGGGTGGGAACGCGGCATTCACCTTTCAAGCACTGGAGCTAGTCCGGAAGGTGGGCGGGTCATGGATCTCGGCTTCGTCCTCTCTGCCAATGATCTGCCTGCAGCCCGCGACGTCACAGGCGCGGCTCAGCATAACTCGAGCATCTTGTGCACCGTTTGCGAGTGTCGTGGACGCAAAAACGCGTACAGGACTGACTGCGAGAGCTGGCAGTTAAGAGATGTCGATCATATGCGTGCCCAAGCTGAAGCTTGGAGGGATGCCGAGACCACTGCTGAGCGCATACAATCTATACGGAAGACGGACTGCGTTATTCTGAGCTGTGGAGGCTTCCATACTGGAACCCGACCCGCATGGTTACCGGTGAACCCATGCACTGCATTTACGAAGGACTAGTGGCCTACCATTCCCGTCATGTCCTCCGGCTCAATGCTCACGATGCGAAGAAGGCTCCAGAGGTTCCGCCCGCTTACAGCTTTGACTTTCTCGAGTTCAGCCCGGAGGACGAGACAACTCCGGCCAAATGTAGACCATCGTGCCCGAAGGAGGAACAACAGATCATGGCCATCCACCGTCTTCTTGTTCGTCCATTTACCGAACTCGAGGACGACGAAAACGACGACAGTGACGAAGGTAGCGACGCCGACGCCGACGCCCGCGACCGAAAACCCGCGCGTGGTCGCGGCGCCAGCGACAAGGATGAATTCACTGAAGAACTCTTGCGTAAGAGACTAATGTCGAAGAATATGCCCGCTCTACGATTCGTCTGTTGGTCCCTCGACCTGCGTGGAGAGGATTGGAGTCAGCTGCCGCATGAAGACAACTTGGTGAGACAGAAGAAACTGCAAATTGTGCAGCTTCTAGTGACCTGGGTAAGTCGGGTTTGTGAAATCATACCGCCTCTCAAGACTGACTCGTATGCCACAGCGTTTGACCCAACCTCTCAGGGACCTCAACTACGCTCCTCGCCCAAAGACGATCTCCACAGCTGATCTCCGCTTCGTTCAAGAAGTCATCACGAAGACTACCACTCCTGCGTGGGTTCATCATGTCCCGAAAAACTTCGGAGAGAAGGGAGCGGGTTCCATCAAGGCGGACGAGTGGCGTCTCTTGGCAACTATCTACTTGCCTATCGCTCTCGTCGTCTTATGGGCGGAGCAGGTAGGGGTCAACGCGGCTCATGTTAGGCAGCTCCTCCAACATAGCATGGCGCTGTTTCAAGCCTCAACAATTATTTCACGTTACACAACCTCGAGCGCACGTAGCACGGCGTACCGGGAATTCATCAAGTATTGGCTTGGGAACCTCAAAGTCCTATATCCTCATACGGATACTTGCAGAACCCGGACAAACCCTCATGTCGCGTTGCATTTATACGATTTCCTTGGCCTTTTTGGACCAGTATTGTCCTGGTGGGCCTTCCCCATTGAACACCTTATCGGTATACTAGGCAAGATAAACTCGAACGACCACCTTGGCGGTAGGTTATTCTCCTTGCGCTTGGAAAAGATGTTCATCAAAGAAAAAAAAAATCCAGGCGAACACGAGGCAACGATCCTCAATACTTGGATCCGCGGCGCAAATCTTCGTCGGTGGATTAGTCGCCCCGATTGTCCAGCCGTGCTCCTTGAGTTCCATCGCCTCTTTTCTCGTTACCTCGGCATCAACCTTGGAGATAAATCCCCGCCGCAGAAGCCCAGTATCAACACGGCCGAATCTCGCCCCGCGCATTATGAACACGACGGGGTACACTACTCCAAGTCCACTACGCATCTTGGAAATAGTCTCGTCATTTATCTTGACCCACTTACTGGAAAAACCTATGCGGGGAGCATTGAAGCGATCGTGGTTGGCAAGCAAAGGCTGAGTTCAAGGTTCGACGCCAAGCCCCTCTTCCTCCAGGCAAGAACGATCCCTTCAAGGAGTTCCCGCATTTTCCAGCAGAAACGTACTCGTCAGAAATGTCCGCCGACATTGACACCATAGAACCTGCATCGATCATCGGGCACTATGCGCGGTATAACTTCTCAGATAGCCGAGCTGTAGTTTTGAATCTGTCAAGGGTATTCTCGTCGCTTTACTTTGCAAACTAGGATTGACCTTCTTTTGGCAGGGTTGAATGGAAGTGGGTAGTCTGCGCTCAACGGGAATGATTCTCTTTGTAGTTATAAGACATTTTATAACTACAAAGACATTTATATATCGCCATGCTGTATTTTTATGGATTAGTAAACACGGTTAATTCTGTCGAACGATGTGCCCTTATTCCGAATGTAATAACTTGAACGCGACGTCTGTGAGTTTTCAGTGTGACACAAGGTGACATGGTTGTGACACCATACTTGACCTTCACCATCCCAGTCAACGAGTGTAAATCGCTCGTTGCTGGCGTTGCTGGTGCGGCTTGCCGTGATTTGTCCTTTACTGCCATGGTCAACGAGTGTAGAGCGCTCGTTGCCGCTGCAGTCGTCGAGGCCAGTTCCGACACCAGGCTTGTGCCTGACCGCCATGGTCCACGAGTGTAGATCGCTCGTCGTCCGTGTAGCTCGCCAAAGATGCACACTCGGAGACAGTATCGACCATCGACGGCGTCGGTCTCGATCGCTTCCAAGTAACACCTTTGACCTGCGTGCTGACCCTCACGACTGCAAGTGGCTCCGCGTGGGTCTCAACGGCTTTCCGAGCTTCGAACGCACCCCCATGGCTCTCGTAGATCCCTGGAATCGCTGTACGTTGTCGGCGCCACCCACCCACCTTCGGCTCAAACTTGGGACCCATGTGTTCATTTGACCCTCCCCGAGTGTAAATCGCTTGGCCCGGGTCTTAACCGCTTTTTAAGCCTCGGAACGCATTTCGGTGCTCCCCGCGTCCGTGCTGAGCTAGCAGAGGTTGCGCTCCCACTGGTGACCCTCGCATCGATATGACTTTGACCCTCCCTGGGTGTAAATCACTCAGCGTGGGTCTTAGCCGTTTTTCAAGCCTCAAAACCGATCCCGTCGCTCCGCGTCCGTCCTGAGCTACGAGGGAATGCCCGAGGCAATTTTTTTTTATGACCCGATTTTGGCGCCTCTTAACCATCTTCCCATCTAGTTCTATCAACTCTGATCAGAGCGGTTCAAGACTCTCGGGGGCAGCGTATGACATCTATCTCAAGCTTCTGGTCAGTCGCCTCAAGCTCCCGCCTCCTACAAACCGAGCTAATGCTTGAATTTTCAGTTTTGCGGGACTTGTCGTAATTTTGCGATTTTTCATCAAGTTCGCGGCGCCAGGCCGGCAATCGACGCTCGACAATAATCAACTCACTCTTCGCGTCCTTCCTAAGCCGCCGAACATTGCACGAGGTCAGTTTTTTTATTACCCGATTTCGGCACATTTTGACCCGACTCCGATCCAGCTCCATCAACTCTGATCAGAGAAGCTCAAGACTCTCGGGGGCTGTGTCTAACATGTACTTTGAGCTTTTGTAAGTCGCCTCAAGCTCCCGCCCGCTACAAACCAAGCTGACCCTCGGATTTTCAGTTTTGCGTGCCTTGTCATAGTTTTGAGATTTTTTCATAAAGTCCGCCAGGCAAGGCCGTCAATCGAAGCTCGATAATGGTCAACTCGCCCTCCGTGTCATTCCTGAGCCGCCAGACATTGCGCGAGGTAAGTTTTTTTTTGACCCGATCTCGGCGCATTTTGACCCTACTCCAATCCAGCTCTATCAACTCTGATCAGAGCAGCTCAAGACTCTCGGTGGCAGTGTGTAACATCCATGTGGAGCTTTTGGTAAGTCACCTCAAGCTCCCGCTCGTTACAAACCAAGCTGACCTTGGATTTTCAGTTTTGCGTGCCTTGTCATAGTTTCGAGATTTTTTCATAAAGTCCGCCAGGCAAGGCCGTCAATCGAAGCTCGATAATGGTCAACTCGCCCTCCGTGTCATTCCTGAGCCGCCAGACATTGCGCGAGGTAAGTTTTTTTTTGACCCGATCTCGGCGCATTTTGACCCTACTCCAATCCAGCTCTATCAACTCTGATCAGAGCAGCTCAAGACTCTCGGTGGCAGTGTGTAACATCCATGTGGAGCTTTTGGTAAGTCACCTCAAGCTCCCGCCCGCTACAAACCAAGCTGACCCTTGTATTTTCAGTTTCGCGCGCCTTGTCATAGTTTCGAGATTTTTTCATAAAGTCCGCGGCACCAGGCCATCAATCGATGCTCGACAATAATCAACTCACTCTTCGCGTCCTTCCTAAGCCGCCAGAGATTGCACGAGGTAAGTTTTTTTATTACCCGATTTCGGCGCATTTTGACCCTACTCCCAGCCAGCCCTATCAACTCTGATCAGAGCAGCTCAAGACTCTCGGTGGCAGTGCCTAACATGTACCTTGAGCTTTTGGTAAGTCGCCTCAAGCTCCCGCCCGCTACAAACCAAGCTGACCCTCGTATTTTCAGTTTCGCGCGCCTTGTCATAGTTTCGAGATTTTTTCATAAAGTCCGCGGCGCCAGGCCGTCAATCGACGCTCGACAATGATCAACTCGCTCTGCGCGTCCTTCCTAAGCTGCCAGAAATTGCGCGAGGTAAGTTTTTTATGACCCAATTTCGGCGCATTTTGACCCTACTCCGATCCAGCTCTATCAACTCTGATCAGAGCAGCTCGAGACTCTCGGGGGCAGTGTCTACCATCCATCTTGAGCTTTTCGTGAGTAGACTCTCGCTTGCGACCCACCGAGCTGATGCGTGAGCTTCAGTTTCCAGTAATATCTCATATTTTCTCCTTTATCAAAGTCCGTGGCCCGGGGCCGCCAATCGAGGCTCGCCAATAACCAGATTGCTCCCCGCGTCGGCGCTGAACCGCGGAAGACTGCCCGAGGTCAGTTTTTAATGAGCCGATTTTGGCGTATTTTACGTTCTAGTTTACTGAACTTTAATTAAAGCGACTCACGCGTCTCGGAGGCAAAATCTGGCGTCCATCTCAAGCTATTGGTAATTTCCTCCGGCTCCCGCCTGCCACAAACCCAGCTGATACTCGCATTTTCAGTTCTCGTATTTCTTTTGAGAATTTTCGACATTTTATCAAAGTTCGCGGGCCCAGGCCGTCAATTGACGCTTGATAAGGACGATGAAGCCGTTGCTCCGGACCGTAGCGTGGGTGGGGTTTTTTTTTTTTTTACCCCCGCCGTTGGCTGCAGCCGGTTAAAATTCTTGAAATTCTGCTGTAGCCGGTTGGCAGACCCGGATTAGGGTTAGGGTTAAGGTCACGTGTCACTGTGATCGCACTCCCGCGACAGACGACAAGACAATCGTGCCGGTCCAAGCGTGTTCTACCACGCTGATCCCTCTCCCGCCCTCTCACCGCCTATAAAAGCGCCCGCTGGACTTGTCTCTCTTGACCTCAAACCGCCATGACCACCTCCTCCATGGTCCAAATTCGGCGCCTACGCAATCGAAATCGACATCTCAAGCTCAGGTAAGTCATTTCCCCTCTCTTACTGCGCCGCTGAAGCACCGGAAGCCCCGCTGCTCGCGCCAATGCCGAGCTGCAGCTCCTCCTCACGCTCGGCCCCAACATGTACGAAAACGACGGTCCCGGGGACCTTTACTTCGGGGAGCGGATGCAACGGGCACAAGGGAAGGTGGGGGAAACCAAGGACGTCCCACGGCGAATCAGCAGCTACCGCGCCTGCCGCCGTAACGGGAACGACTTCCGCGTTCGGCTACGATTTCCCGTGCAGCATCGCATGTACGCCGGTGCGTCTCAGCTTCTTCACTTCCCTCCCTGTCGGCTCACTATCTATTAGAGCGTATCGTCCACCTACTACTTCGCATTCGTGGGGCCCAAATCCCGGCACAGCCTTGTCTTGGGTGTCGAATCAGCCATAAAGAATTTTTTTCGGTCGGCGCCGTGGGGGGCGTTGGGGCATTTGTCCAGATAATTCGGGAAGGGATTCAGCGCTCTGGGGCCGTCTTTAGAATGTGAGTTTTTTTTCGCTAACGTTCTTATTTATCCTAACTTCTCTCGATAGGTTTGTCATTCAGTAGTTAGTAAATGGACTGGCCCATCTCGTGTCTGCTGCAGTAATGTACGATGTAAGACACTTTCCCCCATGACTTTCCTCAGCTTACTGACATTGTTGCCTTGACAGATTAAAAGTGTTGTCTGTGAAGTGGATCAATAATTACACTTAAAGGAAGGCATGATATAAGTAAGTTAATGTGCCTATGTAAACGGGCTCTCGCACTCATTTCAAGCTCATCTTAGCGCGCCTCCCTCCCTCGTCACACGGAGGGCCGTGTACGCTGCCTGCTACGCGGGCGAGTTCGGGCGCCGACGCAGCGCGCATGCGTCCTACCGTGGTGCGTGGTTGCTTGCCTTCACGTCCTGATACTGACACACTACTGCGCGATGACGGGAACTTCGTCAAGCGCGCGACCGCTAAATCGGAGGGTGTTTAACGCGCTTTAAACCGTTTAACCGGTTCCTCCGGTGTATTTCACCAGGGACGTTTAAACGGTTTAAACCGCTCGCCGCCTACGGTACGTTTGTACATGATTAATTTTAAAAAACTTCGTGACGAGGTCCTGTTGAGGGTTGGCACCCCGACCCGCAGGTGCACCCTCAGGTACACCCGCAGGTGCACCTCAGGGTACACCCTAGGGTTATGCGGAAAGAACATCTTTCCGCGCCTCTTTCTTAAATTTAGGAAAGTCTTTCTTTCCCATATAGCTGAAAGGGCCGCCGAAAGAATTTCTTTCGGCGCGGCTTTCCGCTATATTGGAAAGACAGTCTTTACGCTCGCTGCAAAATGGCTGCTGAAAGTTGAACTTCCAGCAGTCCTTTCTTACCTTACAGACAAAGGAGTAATCCTTTATCTTCGGAAGAGCCACTGATTGCGGATCTTTCGGTTACACTTACGAACGAAACTGATATATCAACTTTCATAATATTTTTATTAGGCCGCTGATTAATATACTATCTATTGACCTATCGACCTAGGTCGATATTTTACTTTATTTGGTGTGACAAGGGATATTGTCGGCAACATTACAGAGATCAACCTGGTGACAGAGCATGTGATCCAGAAGTGATCCGTGTTTTATGGAACAACCACTCGATGAATCTTTTCAATTTTTACAGATTCAAACTCGCCTCGAAAATCCGCGTCGTTTCCATATTTTTTGGTATTTTTCCCACGCTTTTTAGCCGGTGGCCAAATTTTTGATGGTCGATCAACAGTAAATGACACTTTCCGGCACAACGGCTCGACAGAATCGCATGATTTATATACCGATGGGAAGCTCTCGATGAGATCTATCGATTGGCGTCTTCATCTCGGCAAATGAAATCAAACTTTTTTTTGGTGGACTTTGTTTGTCCGCAACTGTATACGCCGGATGTGGTTCTTGACAGTGCTGAGTGCGGACCGATACTAGTACGCGCGCAGGCGGGACAGAGCGAAAGACGAGCGAGCCGCGCCTGCGCTGGAAGGCACCTCCGAGTTAGTCCTTAATTTACTTACTGCCCAAGAGCTTTCTGACCTTTTCTTTTGATAGCGCTGAGTACATTGAGGACAGCCGACGAGGGAGATAGGCGAACCGCGAACGCGAGAACGCAAGAGTGGAGGTTGTGATTGGCTGATTCTTTTCTTTTTTCGTCGTTGTCGAGGACGGTGCACCCATGAAGGTAATTCCTACGCCCATGTCTCCCCGATTTCTGGCGCCTCTCTGAGAGTTACAGTTTTGTTGTGTTCTGCCCAGAGACGAAGACAAGCAGGGTGGAACGCGAGAGGGAAGTCCACACGAATGGAAGCCGGAGCCTGTCTTGTCTTGCGTCTTTCGTGCCGCGCAGATCTGTCCCTCGGAGAAGGTCCATTTGCCATTCCTCTGCCTCATTTTCTGCAGACTGATTATCTTTTTTTCATAGGCCGGGCATCCATTTCGTTCGGCCCCTCCGTCCGAACCCCGCGTGGCCCGGCTTTCCGCGCCATCGTTACCCTCTCGCCGACGTACCCGCGCAGCTAGATCAGTATCCCAAAATAACGCTCAACTCGTCGTCCCGCCGTCCCCATGGGCGACAATGCACCTCCCGGACCGGGACATCTGACCTACGACGGGTCGGTTATTTTGCGATGCCGGGGCGGCGATGTTTTTTCCAGACTTGGAAAGATCCGCGCATTCTCATTAGGCGTGCTCACTTCGGACACGGCGCCTTGCACGGCGCCGCAGGATTTCCCGGCATCTTCCTTGCATGTCGGATCTAGGGTGGGTGTTTCCTCTCGAGTCCTGCTGTCCCTCGTCCGTGAACAGCAACAGCTTCAACTAGCTTGAAGCCGCAAGACTCACTCGCTCCCTTGGACCAGTACTAGTCACTAGGCTTGTTGGACGCCGAATCGGCATCCTATTTGCATCTATTGATTCCCCATCACCAGCTCATTTGCTGCCGCCGACTCGCACCACCACCTCCTTCTCCCGTTTCTCATCACCGTGACCGTCCCCCCGCACACCACCATAGCGCTCACTCGCATCCTCTCCATCTTCCTCCCCCCCGCCCTCCTCTGCGCCACGCTCCCCGCCCGCGCCGCGACGATCACGAACGGGATGGACATGTCAATGGACGACGGCATGACCCTCGCCAGCGGCACCATGATGACCACGCTGCATTTCTCGCTCGGCGATACTTTGTGGTTCGCCGGCTGTGTGCCGCAATCCAAAGGCGCGCTGGCGGGCTTGTTTGTGCTTGCACTCGTGGATAAATGGGTGGCGGCGGTAAGGGCGATGATGGAGGCGCATTGGCGCGCGGCGGCGCATGCTGGTGTCAACACATGCAAGAATGAGAAAGGGGAGGAGAAAGATGTGCGCGGGAAGGTCAGAAAGAGAGTGATGAGACTGCAGGCGCCGCCGTTCGTGCCGGCGCATGATGTTATGCGCGGAGCGATGCATGCGTTTCAGGCGGTGCTGGGGTTCGTGTTTATGCTGGCTGTTATGTGCGCGCTTGACTCTTCTCTTCCTTTAGCTTTCCTTTTACGTCCTTCGTACCCTGCCCCGCTTGGTTCCTCCGTCTCGAGCTCTGCCACCGTCAGCTCGCACGGATGCCGCAGGAAGCTGGTTTGCTTCCTTATTTCCCGTTCCTCTCTTTTCGCTTTTCCTTTCGCTCCCGACCTCCCGAACTTGCCTTTCCTCCGCATATCTGCTTATTCAACAGCTTCTTGCTCGATGATGCGCGGATAGCTCCGGAAGCTGCCTTCATCTTTGCCATTCCTCTCACCCTTCCGGCTCCCTCGTATTGCTCCTCACCGCCCTTCCCCCTCCTCGCTGCCCGTGCCCCCTGCGTGAGCTCCTTCCTTTTCGGTGCTCGTTGCTCCTGCACGCACCTTTCCTCGTTCGCGTCCCTCCATCCCTCCGCCCTTCACTTCCTCCTTGTTTTGTGCCCCGCCCTTGTTCTGTTCCTGCGCTTGTCTGCTGCGTGAGGCGCATTTTGGTCGGATGCCCGTGCCTCCCTCTTGCTTTCCCCGGCTCCCTCGTCTCGTTCCCCCCTCCCCGCGCAACCTCCCTGCTCTTACTCCCTCTCCGCTCCCCCGACCCGCCCACTCCTTCCACCCCCACCTGCCTCCTCCTCTTTCCGTCCCTCCCCCCGCGCACCCATGCTGACGACCCCCCGCAGGACATTCCAAGCCTCCTTCATCCTCGCGCTCGTCCTCGGCCTCGGCGTCGGAGAGGCGCTGCTTGGGAGGTATGCGGCGGGGGTTCATTAGGCGCGGCTTCCGTCGCGCGCTTCCTCGAGTTTCGGCGGTGCCTTCAACCTGGCGCGGCGTGTTCCTCGACGGCGGAGTCGGCGTTCCAGGGGGTTGCCGGTGTTCCATCGCTGATTGGGACGATCGGGAGCTCATTAACCATGACGCCGACGCTCACGCAGACGCTGACGATTTATTTATGGCTTTCCTCACGGATTTCCTCGTTGGCTCTTTCGATGTATGTACAACAAGACGAAAGACTGTGTGTACTTACTCGTCTACTTTGCATTGAATGTACTCCTCTGGTTTGCATCTGGCTCTCCTCTGCTCTGGGCCCTCCGAGTGAATCAACGCCGCTGTAGAACGGCAGCACCCCAAAGTCCAAGCCATAGCCAGGGCCCGGCGTCAAAGAGCCTGATAGCGCGGGCGCCGAATTCTATTACACCATGCGCCTGTCCGGCGCACTCTCCAGTGCGACGAACGGTGAACTATAAGTGGAGGGCCGAGATGTCTTTTGTGGTTCAAGTTCCGATGGCCCGGGATTCACTTCTACGACGGCGTACTTACTCACAAATCAACCAGAAGGTGTTCCCGTGGAATTTCACACAACCATGGCGGTGCTGATACGGCGCTATAGCGCCCAATATGCAGAGCGGAGAGGTTGCAGACACCAGCTTCGCATATACTGATTCAACCGCACCGTGCCCCGTTGAAGAAGAGGAAAGTATCCAATACGTAGGTTCTTCAAAACCGTCGGTGATCCGGTATAGCTAGGATGATTGTTGAAGGAAGAAGATGGGGGAAATGCCCCAACGGGTAGAGTGCAGAAGACGATCGAAAACAAAGTAAGAGAGTCCGTCCGTTGAACTCTGTAAGTGTCGTTGTATTTCTGCAGCTCATTTGATGCTCCCCAGGTTCAACCCGACCAGAAAGTCATACTGCCAGATGTTCACCCTAAATCGGACTGGAAAATGGCGGGAGCTCTTTGGTATCGCGCCCGATTCGTCCAACGTCATCAGAGGCGCGGAAAACAGTTCAACGAGTACGAATTTCAATGACTTGCCTGCAATGATGGGACATTATTCAACTCAGAAATTTGCCCGTGGACATCACTCACAGTCGCAAATTTTGCAGCGAAATCAAGGATATAAGGCTTACAGCGGAACAGGTATGATTGTCCCTTGCCTACCGACGGGAATAATCTAACACGGTAGATCAGATTGGCAGGATTTGTCTTCCGTTGTACATGAAGCACGATAGCCCAGAGCACGAGAATCCAACCCTCACGGCCATATTCAACACCGCGCTGCCTCGTGCTGCAAAAATTCTGGCAGAGTTCGATGGCAACCGTCCGGTTGTCCGCGACTTCAACGAGCACTTCTGTACCAAGAAGCCAGTCCAACGACACCGAGAAGCCGGGCAGTGGATGCAAAAACTAGGATTGGCTGTGACACTCGAGCTTGAGGCCACTCTCACGGAACCACAGCTCACCTTGCTGAAGCTCAACGAAGTTACCCCTCTCAAGGAGCCCGAGCGATACTGCAGGGTGATGAGTGTTGGTTCGGTGCTTTTGCAACGCCTCGCGATCCAGACTGAGCTGGGGGAACCGTTGAACCTGAACAGCGAACTGGTGGCAGACCTGCGTGATCGTGCTGTGGTTGCGTGTCTGAGCGATGGTGTCGAGGCCTTGGATGCCATGTTCACTGCGGCCGCATTGTCGGCAAAGAAGGCACTCAAACATATGCTGCAATTCAACCGCGCTCACACGGTCTATGATGCGGATTTCCGATCGTCAATGTATCGCCGGGACAATCCTTCTTACTCCGAATCCACCGGAACAATCCCAATTTTTGTGAAGCGTAGAGGAGCCGCCGGCAACTACAGTGGAGGTAGATTCGGGTAAAGGCCGTCGGAAACTTCGTTCATACTGATGCACCCCATTTAATGCTGGACACTCCCGGTTGTGCTAGACGTACTTGCTGTCTCATTCGCTTCCTCTCGGTTTTTTGTGCGATGTTGTTTGAGCGGAATCCGACACTTCAGGCTTTTCCTGTTGAACCCTGTTTGAGTCACATGACTTCCTCACGATGTTGGTTGCACTCGTTTTCGGGCGTCTGATAAAAATTGGAAAGGGCAGAACTTTCGGGACAGGCTCCTAGTGTCGTTGTGCACCAAATGCGAATAGAATAGCCCGACTGCTAGCGTTTTTAAAACTGCGCGACTGGACACGTGCTCCAACATCGATCGGACCCCCGCGGTAACAACAGGACTAAGTGTGCCAGAAAAGTCCTAGTTCCACGCTGCCACGAAGTTGGACTGAGATTTGATGAATATTCACCTGACTGGCCCGACCTACTCGAGATTAAATAGCCTGGGCATGATCGTTATCCTATCAGAGAGCTCTGAGACAGCAGAAAATAGTGGCGAAGGAACTTGCCCAGTAGATATATTTTGTCCAAGATGTTCAATGCGGTGCAAGATAAGGAGGTGAGAGAATAGCCAAAGGTGGTGGTAGACACCGATGAAGCACTGGGAGTTTGTCACGGACGCAATAGCTGTGGTGCTGTGGCTTGGTGTAATTGAGCACAAGCCAAGCCACACCCAAGTCCAAGCCGCACAAGCCCGCCCCAGCCAATTCCAAACTCCGCATGGCGGGGGAGGCCATTCGGCCAAGCCACTCGGAGAAGTCTGAGTTCAATAGGTACGTACTACCCACACGCGATCTGGAAAGCCGGTTGTAGTACCAGTATATTTCTACCAAGTCCTGAATTATTTCTACTGAGTGATCGTGGAGTCGTCGCTGATGGGTAGGTATGCAGGTGCCGCCTCTTGCAATAGGGTTAGTCCTTGACATTCGTTTATATACATAGATGTCAGGCCCAGCGGACCGATGAGCACCTGACCTCGACCCGCTTCTTGCACTGCCTTGACACTGTCACACTGCCCCATCATGTGTTCGGAGCGCACTCGTTCCTGTCTTCTCTTTCCCTCTCACCGCCATGCCCTTCACTCTCAACGGTGCCCATATTGACGGGGGCACCTTCAACAATATTTCCGGCAATATGTCACAGGTTTTCAACTCTCATGCACACCTCAATGCGCCTGGGAATCCACAAGGTGGGGACGCAGCTGGCTTCCTACGTGCGTATCTCCTGCCACATGCTCCATGATTTTCAAGCATGACTCTAGGCTCAATGTCAGCTGGCCGTTCAATTGGTGCGATTCGACCTGAACGATCAGCAAGGCAACAAAATTTTCAGCCGTATGGTGCGCCCGAGTGCAGAGTATGATGTGCTGGACATAAATTTCTCCCAGCTATCACGGATCGCAGCGCTCGCCATTGTGATCGTGAAATGGAGCTAGCACCCGTGAACCTGGCTCGCCCAAGTGATAGAGGTAATCCAACCCCCTGGATAAATACCTATGATGTCGAGGGCATTGGCGTGGCCGGCAATATCAGCCAGTCCGTTCCGCCCAATGCCTACGAGGAGGGACCTCACCCTGCTACTATCTCCCACATTTTTAACAGCGTGGGGGGCGACATGACTCATCTCAGTGTGACTTCCTATGGGAATCTGGTGTGCCATACTGATTCCTTTGATCTCGGCATTTGACTGACCCGGATATCACAGGAATTCACGTACTTTACCGCTCTGTGGTGATGGAAGCGCTTCACGACTCCGTGGAGCGATTCCCAGAGCCAGCCTGCCACCCTGGCACGTGAACTGCGGTACTGGAAGACTTGAAATCGTGGTCGGTGGACATGAGCCCAGAGAGTACGATTTTATGGCTTCACGGGTGCGCGGGAATGGGCAAGTCCGCCATTGCGCAGATGTTTGCCGGAGACTGTCAAGCCCAAGGCCGCCTTGGAGCCTCCTTCTTCTTTAAGCGCAGCCATCCCAAGCGGGGAACATGGCACGGCCTGTTCGCCACGCTTGCATACCAGCTTGCAACATCAATTCCAGAGCTCCTCTTTCCTGTGCAGCAAGCCGTGGAGGCTGATAAACTTGTGGTCGGCCGTGCGATGGCAGTACAGTTTCATAAACTATTCGTCGAGCCCTTGAACCACGCAACACGTCTACAATTCATGCCAGTCATCATCCTCGACGGAATGGATGAATGTGCCAATCACAAAGTTCAACAACAAATCCTTCGCCTCTTCATTCATGCGATTCAGGATCACCACCTTCCCATCCGACTCCTCATAGCCAGCCGCCCCGAGCTGCATATCCGCGAAATCCTTGAAGCAGAGGAGGCTTCTGTGAACTGCCGCCGTTCACTTCTCTCCGCCGATGACTATGCTTATAATGATATCCGGGTCTATCTTCGGGCCGAGTTCTCCAGGATTTACACCGAACACATGGGCCGAGGAATCGACCTTGGACCTGTCTGGCCAGCTTCAGAAGCAGTTGATCATTTGGTCGAAAAATCATCTGGGATCTTCATATATGCCACCACCATGATCCGTTTCATCGATGATGAATACAGCCATCCAGCTGACCGCCTCGCTTCTGTACTGTCCTTGGATCTGCGAAGCACTGCCCCCCTCGATGATCTATACACTGAGATCCTCTCAGTTGTACCTCATGAACCACAGCAACTTCGTATTCTGCATACCATCTGGCGAGGAACCTCAGATAGTTTCCTCAGCATGGATCCAGAACAAATGGACAGCCTGCTGGACCTTCGCCCAGGGATGTCTCGTCTTACATTGCGTGGCCTACATTCATTGTTTCACATCCCACCCATCCGCACTCGATTCGACGACCCAGATTTTGTCTGTCCTTTACATGCATCACTCGGTGACTATCTAGAGGATTCACGACGATCCGGCAAGTGGTATGTTTCGACCCCGTGGCTAGCTTCAGACTACATCCACTGCGTGATCCGATTGCTCTCTTCACCACGAGTTGACTTAAGGACTAGGTGGTTCCACAGGTGAGACACGTGTTTCATAGACTATGGTAACCTCATGATCTTTTGCAGGGATCTTATTTTCGGACTGCCAGAGCTCCTATGTGGTGTTGCCCCCATTGACACGTTGGTCGCTCTCCTGCGCAACGACCAATTCCAAGACTCCCTTTTTCTCTGTGTCAGCGTCCATGGGTCTTGGCCTAAGGAATGTAACACATGCCCTCAGTGATGCCTTGCTTACAGTGATATTTTCAGAGACCTTCAGGATACCCACCGGATCTGATTCAACTATGGGAGGACCGTGATTGGATTTTAAACTTCACCAGATATTTGAACCTACCCAACAATCATGCCCAGGCCAGTTGCAAGTTCGATGCAATCTATCACGAGGTCCTCTCCCGATACCCAACCTTGCTCTTTGCCCTCAAATCACAAATTATTAAACCCAACACTCTTTCCGATGTCACGCAGTTCCTACAATGCAATTACCGAATCTTGCAGCCATTCCTTCGACTCCGCGGACTCTTCGAATTCCCTTTCCCATATGGAGATTCGCCCCTTGATTTTTTAAATGGTCCTCAGCGAGCTGGCGACTTGTATTCAGATCCCCAGGATATTGTGGAAGACATTGTACTTCTTTGGATTCAACATGTCAAAAGTGTCTCATAGAGGGACATATATGGTTATGGACGTGAGTAACATCTGCTTGCACAGCTTCTAACCTGACAGAGTCACAGTTCCTGGTTCGACCTCCTTGAGAACTGTCCGCCCAGTCCTAGGATCCTTCATGAGCTGGAGAGCCTCAACCTCACCCAATTGTGTGATCCAAGGCATATAAATCCCACTACCCATTATGAATTACATTACGGGGAGGACTCTCCGCTCAAACACATCCACTTTGTGCTCGACTGGCTTCAGGTAAATCTCCTCATATGTTTCAATTACTTACTTGGGTGGCACTGACATTCCCTTCTATTTCCATGCAGAGATTTACGGACCCTCCGCTGCAAGCGTTTGCATTCTGGGAGAAACAGAACAGCATTATACAGCGGTGCCCGTACAGGTTCCGCACCTGATCATGTTGGAAATCTTTTCTAGGACTACTCACGCGAGTCAACCCGGGATGTCAAGTAGCAGTGTACTACATTTTTGGATTTATATCACCTGGTCCAATCACCTGTGCCACTTGTGGTTGGGATCTATGCCCAGACATTCTTAAACAGTTGTCTTATCCCAGGCGACATGCTTGTCACCTGATCTTGCCGTCTGTATTAACTTCATCCCCTCCGAGACATCTTGTTCTCGTACTTTGTGGAAGCTCGTCCGAGTTTTCAAGATTCCCTGTAATTACCATGGACAATATGTTCGTGTCCTCCTTCACCATCAATATTGACTCCTGTAATTTAAGCTTGAAGATAATTCCCAAGACATTGGTAACAGCCCCTAATTAAAAGTATATAATCGCCCCTCTGTTGATTGGGAATCAAAATGCCTTCTGCCTTTGAACCATATCTTATGTACGCTTGCACCAGCTTCCTTCATGGCCATCCATTGTCTTTGTGTCATCTTCAACAGTTTTGTTGGAAGAATCCTGAAGGCGGTGTGTTTGTGAGGAAGACCAAAAGCCATATGAGCACCGTTACACTAAAGACTGCACTCCCGAATTTTATTTCGTCTTCGGTATTCTAACTGTCGATGTCAGCTTCCTACCCTCTTGATATTATAACCTATCTTTACCCCTTGTTGATACCCCTAGATATTGCTCCCATGGAACCCAGGGATATGCAACAAGTTATTCGAACAACTCTATTCATGTCCTATCCGATGATGACTCTGTAGAATCACTATGGATTGCCTGCTATGAGTGCAACACTCTACTTGGGATGTGAAGCCGGAAACCACTTCAAAGATCCTTAGACATATAACACCGCTTATGGTGGCTTTTAAAGTGATCTCTGTACATGTCTCCCTGCCATTAGTCCCTCTTCTATCAGCTTTCACTTACATAAATAAGCAAAGCACCACTGACCAAAAGACTGGTTCTTGCTCTCACTTGATCTAGTAGTGAATGCGGACAGCCTTTGTGAGACTTTGAAGGCTTTTCACGGCCTCCTGAAAGCTCGGTGGATATTGAATACTGACGGTCGCCGCTCGGAAAATTTCAACAACTTTTGGGCGAGCAGATGTCCATCATACATAGAATTCAGCAGTACCTTAAAACTCTGACGGACTCTGAAGAACTCGGCAGATGCTGATGCCTGGCATGCTTGCCTGACACCATACGTTCAACAGTACGTAAGTCAGTACTAAAAAGGACATAAGTACGAGTTTTGCCGGACACCGCCACGACCTTCACCCCCAAGTAAAAATTGCGACAATAAAGAAGAAAATTTATCGGCCATCTCGGTGAGTGAAAATTCCGAAACCAATGAACACTTGGTCAAAATAGTACAGTAGCCTGGATACATGAGCTTGCGTGTTGCAGGCGGTGTATTATTTGGAAGTAAATCTGTTCATCGTGTGAGGAAGATAAAGATTCTGAAATTTCGAGGCGTCAGCTGTTGACATCTTGCATTGACCAACGTGAAGTAAGGGACAAAAAGTATTACTAGGCTCTTTGGGAACCCCGATTCAAACGTGAGATCTGCACATATCACTCTCCTTATTGATTGCAGAAGTGTATCACACGCCATCGGGTGGCGTTTAAGTCGCGAGGATCCAGGGCAAGTGAGCTATGTGGCGGGGCACATGTGATAGCCAACCTGCCCCACCAATGAATATCAGCTAGGAAGGAAATCACGGCCAGCACCGGTGAAATTTTTGATCCCTACGCTGCTGGAATACTAGGAGGTACTGCCGGCGGAGGCCTGCGCCAGCATGGAAGGATAAAAACATGAGCGCGGCTAACATGACTCGATCCCGAGCTGAACGGGTGCTCTGGACAAATGAGGGAGATGCTAGAGACATTGATTGCAGAGGCATGCCGCACGCCATCGGGTCGTATTCAGGGACATGGTAGGCTGGCTCGATGAGCTCTTGCAACCACGATGTGCAGGTGCCCATGGGGAGACCTAGTGGGAAGTAATCTGTGGGTCGTCTGCGGGCCGCCGAAGAAGGAGGTCCTGAAATATATTCGTCCGCTGTCCCAGTGTTGCACAAGTGGACACGAACAAACACTAATAAGAACGCACGGCTGGCCGGCATCAATTAGTATCATACAGCAGCGAATTTCGTTCCACACACCATCGGGTCGGATTATGGCCAAATC
Source organism: Mycena latifolia (assembly GCA_029289555.1). Taxonomy (NCBI): domain Eukaryota; kingdom Fungi; phylum Basidiomycota; class Agaricomycetes; order Agaricales; family Mycenaceae; genus Mycena; species Mycena latifolia. The sequence goes on along the minus strand of JARJLE010000018.1, from coordinate 1,569,939 downwards.
AGAGGTATTTGGAACCATGTGCCAGCGACTGGTGCTTTGAATATGACACTGTTGAATTCATGTCAGCAATCGGAATATCTCTTGTACATCCCGGGGAATGTCCAGTCGTCATTTGTTAGAATGGTAGTAGACACGAGGAGGCTTTTTCAATTGTCAATTTTAATTCCATTTGAGTGCGCGCAGGGCCCTTGGGGCCCATGGGGCACTAGTACATAAGACAGCGGAGGTAACTAGACTAGCTGGAATGAAGGGAGGGCCGAGGAGTTGGCAAGAAAGTAGAGTAGAGGACATATTGTAGATAGCTGTAACGGGATTATTAAGTTATTGTCGATGGAGAAAATGGGTGTCAGAGCGGTTTTGTAGGTAAGGATAAGAAAAGCAGAAAGAAAGAAAAGACAAGGCTTCACACCACATAGCGGCCGGTGTCGTGGACGAAGTCCAGCACCGGCTGTGCTTCGGACTTGGTCGCGAGGAGAAGGCGCAGCGAGAGGCACGCGGTACCCAGGGGGTGGATAAGGCGGAGGCGGTGATGGCAGTACAGGGGGCACGCGAGGAGGAAATGGGGGACGGTCTCCGGGACGAGGCAATGAGGCTACCATCAACCCACACGATTAAAGCGATAAAAAAACCGACACGTCATTCGCATGACCCGATCCCGAGTCGAACGGGTGCACTGCACAATTGGTTCAGCTGTATTGATTGCCACACGCCATCGGGTCGTATTCCACCAGGGAGAATCCTGAGTAAGTGGGCGACCGATCGATATAATTCGTGCGAGCAATCGCGAGAGCGCAGTCCTCATGAAGCTTGAGCCTATTGGTGTCTTTCGTCCGTCCCTGTGTCTGCACGGGAAGGATTTCCGAGGAAGTCTGTCGCTCGTATGGCATTTCCGCGAGACCTCTCTGATCATTTACTTTTTGACAGGAGGAGGAGGAGGAGGAGGAGGAGTGTATTACTGCGGATCGCGGCGAATCGGCATCCTATTTGCGTCTGCTGATTGATTCCCCATCACGACTTGATCACGACCTGATTTGTTGACATCCCGTCGCACCACCACCTTCGTGGCCCACACAGCTCGACCATGGCTCTGACGAGGCTCACTTCGCTGGCGCTGCCTGTCCTCGCTCTTCTCCACGCCCCACTCCCAGCGCACGCTGCAACGAACTGGATGGACATGTCGATGGACGATGGCATGACTCGGACGCTCGCCTCGGGCACTATGATGACCACCCTGCACTTCTCGCTCGGCGATACCCTCTGGTTCGCCGGCTGGGTGCCCCAATCAAAGGGCGCCATGGCGGGCACTTGCATCGACTTGTTTGTGCTTGCGCTGGTGGATCGGTGGGTTGCGGCTGTGAGAACGATGATGGAGATGCATTGGCGTGCGGCGGCAAGAGCGGGTGCAAAGAATGAGAAAGGAGAGGAGAGGAAGCGCAACGGCAGGTTGCGAGCGCCGCCGTTCGTGCCGGCGCATGATGTTATGCGGGGCGCGATGCATGCGATGCAGGCGGTGCTGGGGTTCGCGTTTATGCTGGCTGTTATGTGCGTGCTTTCTTTCTGTTCATTTTCCTCTGCCTTCTTCCTGCTACGCCTTCGCTTCGTCTCTGCGACCGCTCGATCGCGCGCAAAGCTTCCTCCTTGTTCCCCCTTCCTCTCGCCCTCTCCGGCTCCCTCGCCTCGCTCCTCCCCGCCCTCGCTCCTCCCCGCCTTCCTTCCATTCCATACCACTGAACGGTCGATGAGTCGATATACGTACTTAAACCGCGCACGCAGGACATTCCAAGCATCCTTCATCCTCGCCCTCGTCCTCGGGCTCGGCCTCGGTGAGGCGCTGTTTGGGCGATATGCGGGTGCTGCAGCACTTCATTGATCTATTGGGCTGGGTGGGATTTCCACCTACGCGGGAAGAGGGCTTCAAGGAGCGGACTCGTCGAGCCGGCGTTGTGACGATGCGCTTCAAGGAATGACGCGGATGCCCGGCAAAGCTGCGATGGTGGTTTGATAGTGAAGGATGCTGATAATCTATGTCCTACTACGATCTGGGATTTCTTGACGGCTGTTTCTGAACGGATTTTTTTCTTCTTCGTGTATAACAACGAACGAACGTGGACACGGCTGACTTGTACTCGCTCACCTAATCCGGTCTTGGGCTTTCATCTCCGCCCAGGGAAGAAAGTTTGGCCAACGGAACGGTAGTTGCCCCCCAAATCGTACGCCATGGCCAGGAACAGGCGTCTGGATAACAAGCCCGATACGGGTGCGCACCTGCAAAAAACATACATCACACGGAGTGCAGTGCATGCCAGAAGCCCGTTCGATTCGGGGTCGGGCTATGATGCGGCTTTGAATCTTTTTCCTCGTTGCATCAATCCTCGGCTGTGGATCGTCCTGCGGAGCTGCCAGCAATTTTGACCCCATTTATATAATTAACCGCTCGTTGAACTCACGAGATCTTGAAGCAAATTCCGTCTATCTCAGACAGCAGGTATAAAACTGTCGAATATCCGTGAAGCCAACTTGGCTAGGGACTGGGTAGGGGGCGAGAAGGCCTGATAGCGCGGGTGCGCACCTCCAGAAATGTGGACGGTTCACTGCAAGATATGATGCGGGCAGCCCGTTCCACTCGAAGTCGGGCAATGAGGCGGGGCCAAGTTTCCTCTATCTCTCGGTCTCCATCAATTCAACCGAATTTCCGAGCAAGGCGCACGCTTTTGAGGCGAGGTGGTCGCAGTACTGTCCTTGAAGAAGGATCAGGACTCCCACTGTCTGAGGCCCGATCTCGGTAAGGTGAGAACCATTGGGTGTTCAAAGTCTGAGCCTTAGTCGGGGACGGGGATAGGGAGGGAAGCCTGATAGCGCGGGTGCGCACCTGTGGAGAGATGCCGAGATCTTGATACAGGCTACCAGCAGGGAGCCCGTTCGACTCGGGCTCGGACTATATACTTGTTCGAAGAAGTCTTTATCCCTTCTTCTTTGCGTGAATCATGTCGTTTCAGCCTGGTCCTTAGGATCTTCCCGATTTAATCGGAGTCTCCAGCTGAACATATTATCCCTACATGGCAAACCCTAGTAGCCGAGTTTGAGAACGTTCAACTGCGGCGCGTATTTCTCGATGGTGATTCCTCGCTTATATCAGGAGCCCATGCGACCTTCGTGGTTCAGCATACATCGAACCCAGTCAACGGAGCAAGAACGCCCGCAGAAGAACTTCCATCCAGTCCATGGATGAAGGTGGGCCTAGCCGGCTTGACTCCCCGGCGGCAAAGGATTCGACCGACAGTGGATGACGGCTTAGCCTAAGCTTAGCACGTTTATTCAACGTTGATTGCCGCTTAAAGAGGGATCTCTCGGACGGCCGGTGTGATCCTACGAGTCGCACGCTAGATCCGCCTAAATTCCACAAACATGATTCATTCGAATGACAAGCACATTGATGTACATTAAAACTCGCAGACTTCGGTGTTCTGGGACATGGAAGGCGCAACATCGAATCGATCATTAAAAAAATAGAAAGCTCACGCAGCACTTGGTCTGGCCAACCACCACGGGGCCACAGACTCCGTAGCCCACCGGGCAGAGGGCCCCATTTAGTATGGTGACCTGTACACAACGGTCAGCACCGTAGTGTACTGAAGCACCGCAATAACACTCACACAACCCGTTTGAGCGGTAGCAACGGTGAACAGGGCAGCGATGAATACGATGAGTTTGAACTGCATGGTGCGTTAAGTAATGGGGTAGTCCTCAAGGGCGAAGCGGTAGGCTTTTAATACGTTTTCAAAGCCCTGGTGGTACGTAATATCGGCGGGATGAATTCTAACTGATCCTTGTCACTGGATTGAGTAACGTTATGGAACGTTATGGGCCGTGTTTCACGGCAAGTGCGGAGGCGGCCTTCATTCCTTATGGAACTTTCCCCATGATATTTGCGTACCATTTGCTGGCTCCCTGAAGGACCAGATGAGCTCCCGGGCCTTGCATCCAGAAAAAGCGCAGAATGAGAAACATTCAACAAATTCTTGTCAAGGATTCAGACACTGTTGATGTCTGTCTGAAGCCCAATGACATACCTCTTTTCTTTTCGACAATTCGGTGTCAGACACGGCCCAAGACTGCCAAGCGCTGCAGGCTGCAGCGTCATTTCCGCTTCGTCACCTTTCGTCACTATACTCGAGAATTTCAGGGCCTCGGCCTTCTTATGCGGGACCGTGCCGCATAATCCGATCTATGCTCAATGCTTTGAGGCCATGCACGTTCCAGGTCAAGGAGCTGCTTCTGCATTGAAATTTCTACCCCCGTGCCAACAAGATCTCGCGCCTGGGCTCTGCGTTGAAGCTCCCATGACATTAACGGGGCCAGCATTCGGTTCCAGTATACCTGTCCCCTGCACGTGCGACGAACCCTGCGATGCCCGCGCGCGGCAAGCACCAGTCCGCCGACTCCATCTGCAGAACATTCCCGGCCATAGGGACGGCGGGCGCTCTACTTCCTGGGCAATCTTATCCATACAGGGGGCCCGTTCGCCTCGGGGTCGGCGAGTCTGGAGATTGTCCGGTTCCTTTTTCTCTCGCTGCATATGCATCCTGTAACCGCCCATCGGGTCGTTTTCCCCCCTTAGCACGCGGCCACTGGGGACCCAGTTTATCTTAGCGAGCGTGCCGAATTTAGTCCCTTGCGCAACTCACGGAGCACGCTAGAGACCGTTCAACATCGCGTTAAAATTGTTCAGTGTAGTTTGGGCGCTGGAGGAGGAAATAAAGCCTGAAAGCGCGGGTGCGCACCTAGAGCCATATATATCGGGAAAGAGTCTGAGATGTATGCTGGGAGCCCGTTCGACTCGGGCTCTGGCTATGCTGCCTCCAGCCCTTTTTTCTTGCGCACGCCTCCTTCAGCTGTGGTATGAGGCTGCGCCTCGCGATCCTTCCTATAGTTGGAGACTCTAGGTCAACGTAGAAGTATTCCTGGACCTGAATCCCCTAGCAAACTCGCTGGAATTAGACGTGAAGTTGAACGCAGTGGCCAAGGCGAAGTGGCTGAACGAAAAATCTCAGGTAAAATGGACGGGAGGAGGGAGGGAAGCTCGATAGCACGCGCTGAAATCTCAAATTACCCTAACCTAACCCATGATATTAATATTTTATGAGGGGCGCGATGCATACGCTGCAGGCGGTGCTGGGATTCGAGCGTGTGTTGACTGTTAGGTGCGCGCTCTCCTCTTCTCTTGCTTTGTTGTACTCCGCCCTTCCTCCGTGCTTTGCCTTGTCTGCGGCGCGAGACGCTCCCCGCTCGGTCGCGCGCAGATCGGAGCGTGGCTTCCCTCTTCCGTTCCTCCGCCTCGCGCCCTCCTCACGTCTCTCCGCCCGCTGCGTCGCGCCCTTCCCTACCCCCCCCCCCCCCCCCCCCCCCCCCCCCATAGCCCTCGTCCGATGGCGCCCCGCCCCTACATCTTCTCAATTGTAGAACCGCCGGCCCGGGGGCCGGAGGGCCAGGGGACTGCCGGGCACTGCCACTAGACTAGGGTGATCGGCTGATATATAAGCACCGTTGTCCTTTTGAAATGGTTATTATGTTCACCCATCTCTGCAATCCCTCGTTGAAGCTCCTCCTATCCCCGAGACGTCAACTGGGCCTGGGCTTTCCCCGCATCCCCGGATTGAAGGCACCTCTCAGCACGAGATGGTACGGCAAGCGACCTTGGCACAGGAACTCCGCACGACAGGGGGTAAGCACAAAATTGCGCGAGCTGGATCGACCGGTGCGTTCCAGAGTTAAGGTGGACTCCGCCAGCAACTGACTTCCCTTGAGGTCACGAAAATCTTGCCATACAATCCGTACGACCCGTACTGGGAGGTTTACAAGGACTGGTACACCAGTCCCCTGGTGAAGCGGCCGTGGTCATGCGACTGGTCACAATGGTGTGGCGTCGATTGGTTTGCGCACAACACCATCGAGGCGTTCTACAACACCGGGTTCAACATCCCGGGCAAAATCGAACCCCTCGCGTTCTTCGAGGCCGGCGCCGGCGCAACATGGTTCTTCACTGCGAACCTGATGTACTACTTCTACCACGATGAGCGGGACGTCGTGTTGCGCTTTGAGCGCGCGTTTTCGTCGCACGACGAGTTTTTCGTGTGGGAGCATCGGGAGTGGAATAAACGGCACTGCACTTGGACGTCGGAGATTCGGAGGTGTGCGCCGCGCGTGCCCTTGACCACCCGGCTCCCGCTTCCTTCCTGGCTTCGGCCATAATTCGGAGAGCAGATCACGATTTCTATCTATGCATGCAGTCGACATCAAATTCATATCAATTAGAGTTATTGGAATACAACGTACTGCAAGCCCCACAATGAAACTGCTGCTCCACGAACTGCCAGCGAACGAAAAATGAGGCTCATTTATGCGGTCGTGAGGTTTGGGGGGGGGGGGGGGGGGGATCCCCGGACAACTCTGTGAAGGGCGTGAGGAGCGGCATGCGGTATAGGTGATGTGCGTAATGAATTTTCGAGGCGAGGGTGGCCCGCGTAGTAATAGGGGCTACTGGGGTTGGATTTAGAAGCGCACAGATGAGGAATAAATGTCAGAAAGACAGTACCCGGAAGACGATGCCTATTGCTGCCGATGAGAAGCGGAGAACGTCTTGGTGATCGAGAGAGTACGGTTAACTACGCGGGGGCCTTCAGTAGAATTACATAGCCAGCCATCAAAGAAATTCACTCACTCACATCCATGGAAGATCCGATGCTCCACACTCAGCCGTCCTGTGGACGCAATAAGTCGTGCCATCTCACCAGTGTGATTCGAGTCGTCTGTGCTCAGATTCGAGAGTCCCCTAATCCTGCCATGAAAAAATCGAACGTACAAAGAGGAAAACTTGGAGGAGTAAACGTAAGCGCCATGATAAATGGATGCCATTGTGTTGTTTCCCTCGGACACAATTTCAGCCGAACACGGGCTGCTGTAATCGAGGAGGTGGGTCGGGCCATTGTGAAGTTGGCTTTTTGTACCTATCCACTTCGTCACTCCCACGGGATTGCCAACGCACGAGAAGTAAGAAATCATCAAGCCCATCAAGTGACTCAGGGCCGATGGGCGATGCGGATTACCTGAGTATTCTGAGATGTGGGGGAATGCCAACGTATTTTGGAAAGCAAATCCCGTGGGTTGTAGTGTTTGAAGATTGTTTACGCGCCCACCAGGAGCTTGCCGCAGGCAGTCAAAAGGAGGTTATGATGAAAGGCAATACATAACAGGCGATACTCGAGTTTCCAGAACTTCATCGACGCATCAAGACATCCCCGACAGATCCTGTATACCATGTAAGCCGATACGTCCATTCTCCGGGGGAAAGGCCTGACCTCAAACCAAGTATTACTCGAGGCAGTGGAATGGCGGAGCTACAGAAGTTTGAGTAAAGGCACAGTCAGCATATGTAACGGCGGATGGGCACACCAGATTCCTAGATGCCAGCTGGGGAAAGTATTGCTCCAGGTTGTCAATGGTTGGACCACCCAGGATGGAATCTATGCCAAGCTCCAGCGTAGGCAGTCGCTCCACTGGCAGGGATATGATCTTCGAGTCGAGCGCATCACACCACTGTCGGTCGAATGAACTCCTCCAAATGAAGATGTGTCGTATGCGGCTGCTCGCCGGGATGGTAGAAACCGTATTAAGGAGCATGGGCGCGTGCATGGCGCACAGACGAAGGACGCTGAGGTTCGGGAGTGTGGAGATATCAACCATGGCGTCCGACTTCTGTGAATTGAGATAAACATTTCAGTGGCGGGTGACTGGTCAAACAAATACACACCCCTAGACTCAAATCGAGGACCTCAAGCGTCCGAAAGGCAGCAGCAAACTTCGCTGACCGAAGTAACGGTTCATGGAAGGAGGCAATCGATAGGAACCTCAGGCGGGAGACATCCAACGGACAGAGGTCGTGCAAGAGCCAGTCGTTGATGTACTCTAACGATGGAAGCTCCAGTGATTCCAGCGCAACAGGCGCGGAACGAGAGTCGGGAATGGGCCGCGGGGTCCTCGGTGAGGATGGATGACGATAACAATATAGTTTCAGGTGCCTGATGCTGGGGGAAACGCGCTCCCAGATCTGGAGAAATCTGGACGGGGTAATGAAGTGGGCTACCAATTTCGCGCGCGTGAGGCTAGGCAGGCTGAGAAGCTGCTGGATAGCGAGGCCAAAGGGGTTGGTGGAACTTGTATGATAAATGGTTACTTGACGAAGGTGGGTGAATGGGAGGTTGCAGATTGCTGAAAAGCTTTCCTGCGGTAGTCCCTGCGTGTCGAGCTGGAGACAGCGGATGTGCCGAATGAGGTACGGGGAACCGCGCAATATCTGTTGAAGTTGCGGCCACGAGACCGCTGAGAAGAGTCCCCCTATCGCTATTTCCTTGAAAAGATGGCCCTGGGCTGCAGATGTCCAAGAACGAGAAACCAAGGCACAAGCTTTCAGATCGGCGGGCGAGTCACAGAGGAACTCGATGCACTGCTCGATCAGTTCCTCGATCCGTAATGGGCTCGGGCGGATGTGAAGATGCGAGATATCCATCCGGCTGTCTGCGAGAAACAAGGATGAGGACAAAGAGACAAAGCTACAGCGATGGCAAGAGGCAAAGCCAAAGGCCACGTGGTCCGGGCGGTTCCGCTGACACAGCGAGGCTCAGCCGAGTTGCCGAAAGTGATGGCTCCGAATCAGGTTTGAAATTCGTGATATGCGGTTGCAACATGAGCGAGGAGGAATCATGCAATCATTTTGGGAGAGTGCGAGGATCCCTGAGACTTTACTGTGTCTGCCCCAGACTTGGATAAATTCCCATAGAGCAACCGTTCAATTCGGGGTCGGTTCCTGGTGATCTACCCTTTCTTCTCGGGGATGCCCATCCGAATATCGATATATTTTCAAAGTGCCATGACGCCTGATCCGCACTGCGGATTTATGATCAGTTGGCCTTGCAATGTGATGCAAGGAATCCGTTCGACTCGGGATCAGGCGTGCGTCGGCTTGGAACGGATTTTTAGACTCACGTAGTCCTGGATTCTCCTCAGCTGGCGCCAGCGGCTGGGCATTTGCTATGGATCCTCACCAGTATCTAGCACTTCAATTCGCTCCAACCCCTCATCTGCAGACCCGATAGCGTGACGAACACGTCTACAATACTTGGGAAGTCATGTAAGTTGAATATTATGCAGACTAGGGCTTCCGCCCGTTGCTGTCGCCACGGGTCGACGGCACCCGTCGAACGGGTGCCGTACCCGTTCCGTCAGCGATTTTTTTGCGCTCGCCGACGGCCGTCGAAAAACGGCCGTCCCGGGTGTCGCGACGGGTCCACGGCTAACCTGCTTAAAGTTCGCCTGACGCCGCCCTGAAAACTCTCACCCGACCCCACCCGAACCGCGTCATCCGCCTCGGTAAATTATCCCCATTTTTTTGCCTATCACCTGGAAATCGAATTTAGCGCCCGGCTAAGCGCCTGGTCTCATCATGCTTACATACTACAGCGCCGCCATATATACATAGTTTGTACATGGTTGTTCTGAAGTTCTTCCCCATAATTCCAGTGCGGGTGGGACATGATTCTGTGTTGACTATATGTCAAGCATACCTCTAAAATCAACCCCAAAATTCAAATTTCTGAATGACCTACCTTGGACCAAGGGGTACCCGCCGGAAGATGCCGAGACACCGGGTCATAGGGTAGGGTGGGTCGGCGACCTCTTAATTCACTTTTTGGAATTTGTGCAGAACCTTCTGAAAATGTGTTTAGAAGGGTCAGAAAAAATTTGACTTTTTTGCTGCCCATCTAAGTGTCCAGAACAAGGTCTGGAATGTCCGGAACGGCTTGCCCACGGTTCGTCTGGCCACCATTGGCACGAATCACTCATGAATGGGTGCTTAATTGCGACTCAAAATTCGGATTTTCAACAATCTGCCTGGGAAAATTACCCAATTTGGGGCTTACATAACTCGGCTAATAGGGTAGGGAGGGTCCAGCAACCCTTAAGTCACTTTTAGGAGTGGGTGTAGGAGAACATTTTTGTGGGTACCCCTTGCCTTGGACCTACCCGTCATAAGCCGTGGTACCGTCGACGGCCGTCCCGTCGACCGTGCCGTCCCATCAGAGATTTGGAAATACAAAAACGGCCGTCGAATCGACGGCCGTTGCCGTCGCAGCAACGGGTGGAAGCCCTAATGCAGACGCCGATCGACTCGGGGGTCAGGTCAATAACCACTACGTGGACGTAGATCTGCATCAGTACTGTCTCAGGCTAGGCCCTAGGCGGTCGCGGAGTCTCAGCGCGTTCGCGATCACGCCCCTCCCCCTTCCGCTTCTGAGCCCGACACCATGACCATCCCTCACTGTGCCCTGGACCTAAACGACGCTGAAGAGGTCGCACGTCCCTAGTGACGCGCTGCAGCTCCGCGGCTGTCATCAAGATATACGTATTTGCCGGGAAATGTCTAGGCTGGCGGTGGTTCTCGCGCTTGCCTTCATGTTGCATGTTATGTGCGTCCGTAGACTCGTAACGCAGTCTGCTTACGACGAGCAACACATGTGGCGAGCACGTTGCCGTGGTCCGTTGTTCTCTTGGTTTGCGCATTCTTCGCGTGGCCTCTCGCTCTCCGTTGTCTCTCATCCACCGCGGGGGCGGGCGCGCGTCGTCCCTCTTCTGGTCCTCCTTGCCTCCCTTGTGCCTGTCTTCACTCGGCAGGCTTTCCTCGCGTGCGCCTCCGTCCGTGGCTTTCCCGCCCATCATCCGTTTCCTGCCGGAGGGCGGGAACTCAAACTTCATAGCATTCGTCCCCCTTCCCTCTGTCGGCGCCCTTCCCCATCATAAATCCAATGCTACTGCGTTCGTTGATTACACCCTTCTGACCTGGCTTCGCTCGCCTGCCCTCGGGCGCGTCCCTTTATCTCTTTAGGCTTCCTCCCTTCTTTGGCATCCCTTAATCGCCCCCTCCGTCCTCCGTCCCTCCTCACATTCCTCCGCCTTTTTTCTGCAACTCTCCGTGTAAATACTCAAGCGGCAGTAAGCAGCAGTGACGGCCGGGATACATTACCCGGGGCCTCATTTACCGTTTCTGCCTCCATCGACGATCCAGCTGTTGAGAAGCTGAGCTGGCGGGACACTAACGCTGACGGTGCCGCGCACGGTTGCCAATTCGTAATACCTATTCCCGCACGGATTTCTCTTCACGTACAACATCGCCCACAACTCACTCGCGTACAGTATGCGCTATGGCGCGGCCCTCCTTCGCCTCCCGGCCCTCATTAATCTTACACTCCACTCTGCGCGAGTAAATCCGGGCACCAGCCCTACGGGCCCTCCAAGTCCAAGTCCAAACTATAGCCAGGGCCAGAAAGAGCTTGCAAAGCGCCCGATAGCGCGCGCGCGTGCCTGAAAAACTGACATCGATAGGTGGTGGATTATGATGCGGGGAGCCCGCTCGAGTCGGGATCAGGCCATTTGTGACGGAGAATGCGATTTTTTCCGTTTATTTTTTGCTTGAGCGCGAGAGCGTTAGCACGGTCGTCAAGGATGTTGTCCAGTGTAATTGGAGACTGGATGGTAGCATCTTCCCCAAGGACCAGACTCCACCCCGGCCAGGTAAGTAATGGTTCAAGTCATGCACATCTACACCGAAACATGCCGGACAGCGCGGGTGGCGGTTAGCAGCGGACATGTGTCGTCGTGGCTTCAGTTGAATCCATGCCCTCAGACTGTTGAACTCGGGAACGCTTCGGGAACTAAAGCTGTTACGCACGCCCACCCATTGGGGAAATGTAAGCTGGCTGTAAGTCGGCCTTTCATGCAACTCGCGACGAAAAGTGGATCCTCTCGTTCAAGGCTACACTGACGTTCCAACCATCCAGGAAATGCCGCACAAGCTGGAAGGCAGGCAGACCTGAATTTTGATTGCCATGGCATGGTTTAATGAACTCGTCAAACCAACTGCCATCTGAGAAATTCTCCCATGAAGCGAGTTGCGCAGTAGAATCTGCGGTAACATGGAGCAACACCAAAGCTAGGAACCACGCCAGGTGGAGATCTAGGGTGAGATCGACTACAGAGATGGATCAGGTTACGGCCTTACGACTGGGAACCCGGTACATAACGCACTCGAGAGTGAGACTTTCGGGCCCGTCGCGCGGCAGAGGATTTTACACAACGAGGGGCTCATGGAGCGTGATACGTCGGCCGCGATCAGGCACGAAAAATCGAACGGACACCCTGGGCGAACGAATCACGCGCGGACGCTCTTGGACTCGCGAAGGAGAAGACTCTCAATTCCAGATCCGCCATCACAAGCCCACAATGTTCTGTAATTCAGTTGCAGGTACAGCTGAATCGTATCAGAGTAAAGGCTCACCTCAAACCAACTGTTGTCGTCCTGGAACTCCTTGTGGCGCAGCTGCACTCGCAGTGACTGAATAGAGGAGCGACCGGGAAGGGAAGGGACACACCAAATTTGTCGAAGCCATCCTAGGAAAGAATTGGTCCAGATTGTCAATAGTTGGACCGCGCACGATGGAATTCATCTCCAACTCCAGAACAGGGAGTGATTGTACTGGGAGGGACACCAGCTTTGAATCGAGCTGGTCGCACGCCCCGCGGTCGAGGGAGCTCCTCCAGAGTATGATCTGCCGTATGCAGCTGGTCGTCGTGATCGTAGAGAGGGTGTCGAGGGCCCGCTGCACCGATCCTCGAAGGGGGGTGCACAGACGGAGGAGCCTGAGGTTAGGGAGTGTGGAGAGATTCAAGATGCCGTCTGATTGCTATGAATCGGCGTGAATGTTTGAGCGGTGGGTGCGAAACTGTAGATACACACCCAGAGACTCAAGTCGAGGACTTTAAGCGTCTGAAGGGCAGCCACAAACTTCTCTGACTGAAGAAGCGGTCCGTGCGGGGAGGGGATAGAGAGTAATTTCAGGCCGGAGACATCCAATGGACAAAAATCGTGGGTGAGCCAGTGGCTCAGGTAGTCCACGGACCCGAGCTTCAGCGATTCCAGCCTTACTGGCGGGGAACGACGGGCGGGAATGGGTCGCCCCGCCCTTGGAGAGGATGGATGACGGTCACAGAGCAAGTCTAGGTGCCTGATTTTGGGAGACAAGCCTTCCCATGTCTGTAGAAAGGTTGACGGAGTGCTGAAATAGGACACCAATTTCACTCGCGTGAGGCTAGGCAGGCTCAGGAGTTGGTGGATGGCGAGTCCAGGGAGATGATAAATGGACAAATAGCGGAGATTCGAGAATGGCCACTTGCAGATCGCTAACAAGGCCGCTGACGATAGGTCCTCCGTGTCGAGCTGAAGACGGCGGATATGATGAATGAGGTGGGGGGAACTGTGCAATATCTGCTGGAGTCGAGGCCACACGTCGACCGACGAGATTGCGCTGATTACTACTTCTCGGAAAATGTGGCCCTGGGCTGCAGATGTCCAAGGACGAGCAACAAGGGCACAAGCCTTCAGATCCGAGGGGGAGTCGCGGAGGAAACCAATGCACTGCTCTACAAGCTCCTGGATCTGAAATGGGTGAGGGCGGCTCTCGAGATCTTGGCGGGGATCCAAAGTATTCATCTGTGGTGGTTGAAGGCGAGAAAGAGGTAAAATGAATGTGGCGGCAGGAGAGAAAGGCCGTAATGCCACGTGCTAGACTGTTCCGCTGACTCAGCGGCGATGCGAATTTGGGAAGTTTCCTAAGCTCGTCCCCATCCGGTAGCCCAACAATCGGACAATCAGACAATCAACTCGGCAAAGTATGCTGGGCTCCCTCGGCGACTGTTTCAGTGATAGATCCCGCCAAATGAAAGCTAGAAAAGCATCGATAACTTGAAAAAAAGTGCGGAGTGTCTTAATCATAGATGGATAACTTTTGATTCTCTATTGATTGAGCAAAAGTCGGTTTTGGGGCGACAAAATGGAATTTCTAGGTGATAAAACACAGAAGACGGCGGGGGTCCAATATTTAGTGTATATACAGTATAAACGAGAGTTATATCAGTGTAGAATGGTGCACAATTAAGAAGTATCCGGGGAGACGTCCGAATCTGGTTTGCGATGCGGCTGTGCTGGCCTGGTTGATGATCCCGCTTCAGCTGAATTTTGATCGGGAGGAAAATTGAGTTAGGTGGTCAAGTTAAAACCAGGGCTGAGCCTCAGCCACGAAATTATTCAGCATGGACGGATGTAAATCTTATTCCAGTTGAAGGCTGGAATTGATGCGCGTGTAAAGTAAAACGGGCGATATTCGGATCTCACGAGCCAACCCTGAGTCGAACGGGCTCACTGTATTGTTGACATCAACTGATATCTGTACATTTCTACCAGTGCGCACCACGCGCTATCGGCCCCACAAATTAGTCCTGTGGGCTTATTTATATTCCCCATCGTTAGCCGATCGATGTTCTGCATTTGACCCCTGGGGCCCCCTCCGATGAAGCGATATGGAGATCAATCCGCTCAGTAACGCTGCAACGCTTGACGAGAGAATTCTTCTGGAAGTGCATGCACAACACATTCAGAGTGGGTGCTTTCTGGTCCCACATTAACACTCTCGAAATACGGGGGACATGCCATGTATGTGGTGTTCCCGAAACCTTAGAACACATCGCCTAAGAATATGATGCTTCAGGGCAAAAGTTGATATGGAACTTAACACAACAAATTTGGTCACAAAAATACGATTGTTGGCCAACATTGAACTGGGGTCTCATTTTGGGTTGCAGCCTTGTGAGATTAAAGTCTAGAAAAGGTGTCATTAAACCAGAGAAGGGACGACTATTTGCTATTCTTGTCTCTGTTGCGTGGCATTTGATATGGAACGTCCGTGTGGGCCGAGTTATTAAAAATCCTGATGGCATGCTTAGCGACGCTGGAATTCACGATCATTGGTTGAAAAATATTAGTGCTGCACTACAACGTGACCGCATTCTAACATATGTCAATACTGTTGGGCTCACATGCGCATGTAGACGACCTGCAATTTTCAACCAATGTGTGCCTTTGTCTAACCCTCGTCTCAATTTTCCTCCCGGGCGGACGCCAGAGCAGTGTTGTGCAATTGACAGTACTATTCGACAACAGTGGCGTTCAAAGTCAGTACATAATATGTGATAGTCGGGCTTGGGAATACCTCATCCGCAAACGTTTCAGTGTCTCCGACAGCGACACCGTCATGGGCTCCCGGAAACTTCTTGTAGCGCAGTAGAAGACACAGGTCTTATTCGTGGTTCGTGGGGAATTCAGTATGATATTTGTTTCATTCATGTAGCTGTATTATGATTTCCCAACTGACAACTTCACCTGGAGCAAGTTCGGGACTGGATTACTCTAGTAGAAGCGGCAACGTCTAAGATGGATTCCTGATAAAGACGTCACATCGTTCTCTTGGTGGAGAATTAACGTGGATCGCAGGCGTGAGAGGTTAAGCGCACCACGGGAATTATCTAGCGCACCAAGCCAGTGTCCAATCGAGAGGACTACGATTCAGTTGCGGGAAGTTCAGCCAAGAAATAGCTAGTATCTGAAGAGCACTCCATCAGGACCTCTGCAGATCAATGGAACTGGAGGGAAAAATGCACTGGGGATTTCACCGCTCCGTTTTTGAGCTACATAGTTCTCAGCGCGCGCCCACATATCATCCCCTCCCCATGCACCCCGTGTCCAATCAGCATCAAAGTCCCCAAGCGGTGTCACCACCACGCGTGGATCGGTAACGGTGAGGGTGCTAGGAAATGCGTGGAACCGCGACGAGCGAGTGAGTATGAGCATGACACGGAGGTGGGCGCATTCCCCGATAACTTGGGGAAGGATGGCATAAGCTACTTCTTCCGACAGAGCCAGGTGGGTGAGCGCGGGCAGGGAGGCGAGGTGGGCCCAGGATTCCCAGCGGTCCGAACCATCGAGCTCTGCCGGATCTGTCCAGATATCGAGATGCGTGATAGATAGGAACACGGGATGGTCGAGTCCCAAGTGGGGCGGCAACGGCCCAGTGAGCGCGAGTCGCTGGAGACGCATGTGGCTTAAAGCCGGGAAGAAGTCAGCAGGGAAATTCCCAACGATGTAAATGTTGATAGTCCCTGCGCAATGCTCCAGAAACCTCTTGCGTCGCGCCGATGCGGTGGAGTGCCAGAGGAAAATATGTCGCACGGCGCTCTGAAAAAAAGCCGCTGGTCTGGATTGCATCATGGACTCCAGAGTGGAGAGGAGTTTTTCATCGTCGGAATTGATTGTAAGTACGCGATAAAGCAGTGGCTCGATCCTGAAAGCCTTGCCTGTCAGCAAAAGGTATCGCGATTCGGCGTGAGCGACCGACCAAGTATGAACTCGGCGGCAGACGAGCAGCAGTGCGGGTATGGTTCTTTTATGCCGATATGCAGCCGTTTCAAAGATTTCCCGTTCCAGGTCGAGAGGAAACACTGGTTCCATCTGTGTCAGTGTGTGTCACTGTGGTGGTCGACAGCAAGCAGGATGACTCAGCTGGTGGGCGTATTTGGCTACGGCAGATCACGTGTGGCTCCTTTCAAGTTGAACTCACTGCAAGGCCCCACCTGGACTTCAATTTCGGCGCCAGAGAACCTGGGGATTATCGCAGACATCCCAAAGAGACCCTCTTCCCGAATAGAGCAATGCGAGAGATGTGTCAAATATTGAATTTACGGGACTCGTATCTTGAGTCTTGAAAAAAAAATGTGAGCCCGAACTGCCCTGCCCTCACTACGCTTGCAGAATCCTGGTCGCGATTACCCTCTCCAGTGGCCATCCATCATATTCGTACTATTCTGGGGCCGGGACGAAATTCCGACGAATTACAACTCCTACCAAATTACGGAGCCGAAAGTTTATGGAAATATAGTGCATGAGAAACTCAGAGCCTTGTTGGAACATTAATATATAACCAGCGAGCGACATTGTCCGCCATTCAGTTACGCAACCCACACGCAATGCCGTCCTGCCGGAGTCGCCGCCGACCTCGACCCGGTGGACGATAATCAATGATCGAAGTTCAGGGAACTTCGGCCAACCTGAAAAGGAGTCAAGACCGGCATCGCGGCCAATTTCTGAATACATTCAAGTCGATTTAAGATTTGTGTGCGCTAGGACTGCTTTCGCAGTACCAATACTAGGACTGTAAACATTTTGAACTACTTTCCGTCTGGCGGGAGACACGCGTAATATTAAGGTTGTCCCTCGGTTGCTGGACGCAGCAGTGCCTCTCCCTTCTTGTCGCGATAGAACAGAATATCGCCTATACTGTGATTAGGAGAGCTGCAAAAGGAATCAAGAGCTCACAACTAACCATCATCTTCGACGAACTGACAAGCGTTGTAGTTGTCCCAGAGCGCCTGAAATGCAGGCTTGTCGGAGAAGGCGTAATATTCGCCGATGAACGCTTTTAACGCCTCGGTGGCTTCAGCTCCGTGGTCTGCGTGGACGGTGAATGGAGTGCACTGGTGTGAGAGGAGCGTCGCTTACAGAACGGAATTTTGGGGGAAAACTGAGGATCGCAGTGAATAATTGTGGGCGCTCAGACTGAAGAGGAAAACGCGCACATGATGGATGATATGGTAGCGAGCAACGGAGTGCAGAAAGACATTGCCCTGCCAGCCGAGAAAAGATCTGCATAGCGCAGGCTGAGCTTCAACTTCAAGAATATATCGGGGTGCTCTCACCTATCGACCGTGGCTGCGGCGCCTCGCTGAAAATTCCATTCCTTGGTGCGGAAGTGGGGGATCACCTGAAGACGCTAGCTCGCTAAAGGATTTATGAATGTAGCTCGGAGAAGACTTCCCGGGTCCGTGTGGTGCAAGTAAGTAATCATTATGACTGACGAAGAAGCTCAGCGCAAATGGTATGGGATGGAAAAATACGCACACTAATGAGTGACCGCGAGCCAGGGAATCCCGTAGTATTTGATGACCGCCGCGGCACCGTAGTTAGCAACGGCCGTCCACACTGCCAGAAGCATTGCAAGAAGCCCGAGATCAGAAATTATCACGGCACGTCGTTTGCGCCGGAGTGAACAGCACAGAATTCGCTGACATTGACAGGATTAGCCGAGTTCCGCCAGATCGAAATTAAGAACTCACGACTGAAGTGATTCGTCCATTTGGGGTAGTTCTTCTGTCCGGAGGAATTAAACACTGCGCTTCTGGGTGAGCGGAATGACGAAATATAATGACGATTTACTAACACAAGTACGCCGGGAAAGCAAGGAGCTGTTGTCGGACGAGCATGAACAGCGTGAAAAGTGGGGTATCCCCGAAAATTTCTCCGTAGTCGATGCGGACGCCGGGTGGAGGAATCACGAGATCCGATCTTGTCTTTGGTACATAGACTTCGTCGCGCTCCATGGACGCATGGCTGATGTGATGGCGGTGGTGCGATATTTTCCAGCTTAAGCCGGAATTGTCAGACGAAACACTGCAATGAACTAGACAGTCGAACCTGAAATACGGCGTCCACAGAAGCGAATGCGTGATCTGTAGGTGGGTTGAGTTGTTCGTCGGAAGAAGGATAATAAGAAGTGTACACACGAATCCGATTGTGTCATTCAGTGTTCTGCTGGTGGAAAAAGCGCCGTGTCCACACTTGACCCGGTGTCAAAGGAGGGGCAGCATAACTGGATACGACGCTGACCTCGTGTCCAATGACCAATATGCCGGTGAACACAAGGCCTTGAAACCACCAGCTGAACGAGGGTCAGTCCGATATCTGAAAGACTACAGTTGGATACTCACTAAACACACCAAGCGAGCCAGAGGAGACATGTCAAGACGATCGGGGGGCACGCCGTATTCTTTCGGAGATTCAGGAACAACGGGTCGATGGCGGTGGCTACGGCCCAGAATGTTGCAGCCAAGACGACGTCTCGAACCAGATAGAGGAGGCTGAGACCCGTGCTTCGGACGAAACAGCGGGCTGGTATGGCGGCACGAATCTGTTTTAGAGACCTGGACACTGTGAGCGAGGGGTGACGCCGCGGGGTGCGCAAGTACCAAGGCATGGGCTGATATCCACGAGGGGTGTTGGACATGGCGGGGCAGTTGGTCTGTGGAGTTACAACGTCGATGTGGGGATGTTTGAATTGTTGATGTTCGACCAGGCTGTTGCATTTATTCCAGCAGCGTTCTCGGAGCTAAACTAGTCACGAGGCTGAAAGGATTGTCGAAGGCTTCTGGATTTCTTTACGGCGAGACCGATAAAGTAATAAATGGAACCCGAGAGGTAAATCGACTTGCCTTTGCGTCGTGATTGTTCTTCTAGCGAATGTGGTGCCCCAATGAGCTTGAGTCTCTCCTCGTAACAGAAAGCTTCGGGCTAAGGTTAATTTTCCTGAATTTGACTTTTTGTTTATTGCCCCCGAGACAGGCCTACCGGGGTCGTGACGTATGGCGCCCACATTTCGGATTCCGAGGGGGATGGGGGATGCGACGCGCTCGGACGGCTCCAGTCTTCAAATTGTGGACGCGTCCCGGAGGTCGAATTCTCATCCATAGTAGGCTTCTAACACGCTTTTACTCAATCGCATGCGTACTCGAATAGACGTCAGGGTCCATGCAAATCATTGATTGCTGGTGCGTCGACGGCGTCCGAGAAGCACGTTCAGTCCGTTCAACCTCGGGAATTGCATCGTCAATCTAAATGGGGAGCCTAACTAGCGAAAAGGCGCGCACTGTCGATCCACTAAACACCTACTTCTTTTTGCCGTAATGTCTTCCAGCGCCATAACTAGATTTCGTTGAGCACCTACGGGATAGCGAGGTGCGCCCACAACCGTGTTGGAGGGGAGGGTGATCCATCTCAAGCGGCGCCGGAGGATCGAGAGTACGTCATCCAGGCCCCGCCTATGCAGGTGCTCATGGCGAACCGGAGTACGGGGACGCGAACTTCAGTCGATTAACCTCGTCCCGAGCCCCAAGCTCGCTACACGTGTACGCGGATCGCCCGGAGCTCTATATGGCTTGACAGGCCCCGGAAATACGCCAAGCGCCGCCAGTCAATTCGGGGATGAAGAAAGCGAGTGCGCGAAGGAGGGGTGGAGAGAGCAGCGATAATCAACCGCAAGGCAGCGTTAACCTTTGAGAGAAGGATGCGCATCCCTGGGAGCGGCCGTAGTAGACGGTAAGAATGTAAGCGACTCCTCTAGTCCCACAATGCGCAGACGCAACCATCTGCCACGCCTAAATGGCGGCTAATCTGAGCGCATTATCAGCAAGAGATGGAGGAAGAGAGCATCATCTCGGCTAACCTTCACCCAGGCCAACGAAAAATGGTCTTATTAAATGGTATTAATTCCTTTGTATCGTCTCAGATAACCGTTGGATGTCTGAAGCTGAATCTTTGAGGAAGTTGGCCTCCCGGGACCTGCTCCGTGGTGAGGCGCTGTCAAACCACGATTGGCCACGCACGATTACCCTGTCACTGGCCGATGGTGGAGTGTCCTTTGACCAGCCAAAAGTTGAGTTGACCGCAAGCTGGAAGAGCCCCGGATTTTCCAGCGCAGAAGGAGAAGCAAAGATATCCACAACTCGAGTCCCCCAGGCAAACCTCTGCATTATGGAAATCGAGCACTGGACATCTCTCGCAGGCCAGGGACACTAGAACGAAGATTGGGCAAACGTATACGCACTTCTTGAGACAGGAACTTGAGACTCCGAGTCGCACAGGTGCTCGGACCGTTCGAGTATTCTGGACTGTATACGATGTGGTCGAATTATGAGCAGCAGGCTTCGAATACACCTTTACTCAATCCCAACCTTTACTCAATCGCACGCGTGTTCGAATAGACGTTGTGAGCCACGCCAATCATTGATTGCTGGTGCGTCGAAGGCGTCGGAGAAGCCCCTTTAGTCCGTTCAACCTCGGTAATTGTCAATTGAGCATAACTGAGAGAAAGGCACGCACTGTCGATCCACCACACACCTGCTTCCTTTCTTTTGCCGTAATCCCTTCCGGAAGTAGATTTCGTGGGGCAAGTAGGGGAGGGGCCCGCCGGTCTCGCAACCCGCAGCCATGCGCGCATCGGAGAGCGATCCACGTCCGTCGGCCCTGGTACGACCCATGCAGTCTCGATTCCGACGACATAACTACGTCATCTGAGGCCTGCCCATCTCGCGATTGCTGCTTGTGGCGAGGGCCGGAACACGGAGACGCAGACGCCAGTCGCATAAGCTCATCACGAGCCCCCAAGCTCAATCCCTGCCCTGCCCATGTACGTGGATCGCCCGGATCCAGACTTTGATAAACGTGCCTTCAAAGCAAGGCCCACGGAGATCTGACGAGCAACTGGACCCGGTCGCGTGTGGAGTAGCTGTGGAAAAAGCGGCGGGAATTAAATGAAGGTCATTATCAACCTTCATACGAAGGCTGCGTGTACCTGGCAGTGGCCGGTGCAGACGGTAGGAGTGTAAGCGGCCCCTGGAACCCACAAATTGTTGAAAGATGATGCGGGGTAGAATGCCTAAATGGCGGCTAATCTGAGGACCGCATTATCAGCAAAGATGAGACAAGTGTAAGCGACCCCTGTAGCCTCATAATGCGCGAACGACCATAAAAGGATGAGACCTGGTAGAATGCCTAAATGGCGGCTACATGATCAGTAATAATCCACGAAGAGAGTATTAGACTAGCTCTCACCCAAACCCGAGTTATCTCTTATCTGCTCCTAAAGCGTTCAAGTGCGCGGGAGCCTTCTAGATGGTCGCGAGCGCGGGGATCTGCACGGGGTACGTTCCTCGACGATGAGTGGCGTGCTGGCGCTTCTGTGCTCTACGGAATGCTAACGGACGTGTGCCTTACCTCGCAATGAGCATCGATGACTGCGACCGCACCATGTCCGTATACGTCCGCGGAGTCTTTCTGTTCTACCAGCACGCCGCGCGGCAGATGATCGCGCAGGGACGCGGGGGCCGGATCATCGGTGCATCCTCGATGGCGGGGAGCAGGGTGGGTACCTCATCTTGTGAGCAGCAATTTGAGTGCTGAAAATTTCCCCCCAGGGACGGCCAACTTCTCGTGCTATTCCACATCGAAATTCGTGGCTTGACACAGGCGACAGGTGCGTGCCCCTGTGCCTCGGACGATGGCGCGGGTGCTCATAGACGCTCGATATGAGCTTGCGAATTGGGTTCACACGGTATCAACGCACATGCGCCTGGTCAGTCTTTGTATTTCGTACAATGGCGCCTCGACTCACAGCTTCCGAACAGGGATAGTCGAGTCGCCCATGAGTACGCCCTGCAACTCCTACTTCAAACCGTTAGACTCACCATCGACTTGTAGCGGACAGCTTTGGCCACAAGGCAGGCATCGCGCCGCAGGTCATATACGATCTAGTGGGCGAGGTTTTCCACACCTGAACCACGACTCGCGTTCCGTTAGTAAGCCGCCAAGGCTCCCATCGGGGAAAAACTACCTGCCAGAAGACGTCGCTTGCGGTGGTGTCGTACTTGGGCGTCGGCGGAGGCATCCTTTGTAACTGATGAGTTGAATGTTCGCGGCTGATAATTTTCGGGCCTGGCTGACGACTCACATTAGGCCAACTGTAAGCCTTCCCTGGGTCCTTCGCGCTGTTACTGCTATCTGTCATAGATTTCTGTCAATGGCAGCAGGTATTTCGACTAGCTCAGTGGGTTGAATCGGTCGGAAGGGATATAATGGCGGTCATTTGGAGCGGGCATTCTCAATAATATACATTACAAATTGCAGGCGATTGGGTAGTTACTCTACCCGCCGGCAGCGGCCTCGTTTCGCTGCAACTGCTCGTTAGCTGGAGTCGACGGCAAAAGGCCGCAAATCACGCACGTCCTCCCGGGTGGTGTCCATATGTAGGATCGCCATGAGTAGGAACATCCGCTCGGATTCGTCTTGGCGCTCGTGCGGGAAGTAGAGCACGGCGCGCTGGCTTTCGTGCAGGAGGTGCGCTCGGTACGTCGTGAAGCGCACAGCGCCCGCTTCGCTTCCGAAATTCGGCGTCGCCTTCAGGGCGGCTCGTTAGTGATGAGCGCATCAGACACGAGGAGAACACACTATAAGTTCCTTCTCTCAGATGTCATACTTCAGTTTGTACGGTCGGTTCGCCCAGTTCCACTCTCGCTCCCTAAATTGGTCATCAGCTAATCCTCCAGAAGAATTAGACGATCGCACTCACGAGCTGAATATGCCGTCAGAGCGCGACTTGAGCTCATCCCATTTGCGCTCCACGCCATTGAGCGTGAAGGTCTTGTCGCGCCAGTTGATGATGCCGACGAGCCCACTCGCGGCCATGATGGTAGTGATCTTGCGGCCGAGTAAGCCCTGGGTGGTGCTGGTGGTGTAGTGTACGGCGCCGTCGGGGCCCATTACGGGCGAGGCGAGCAGCTCCTTGTCGCTGAATGTGAGCGCGATGGACATGGTGGATGCCGATAGCGAAGAGCTCCACTTGATATATCAGCGGATCGAAGATGTGACACTGGTGGCTGCTGAAACCAAGCTGAAACTGCCATTGAATATGGAGCGATCCCTTCATCCACTGCGTCATACAGCCATGAGCAGGCCCGGGTAAGACTGCCCATCTCGAGATGGAGTTTGGGGAAGGAATTTACCAGTTTCAGGGAAGCGATGGGGCACAGCCTCCGATGGATCAGTGATCGCATCTCGGTGACTGTCACGTCACTCTCTGCTCCCAACCACCGACACCGACACGCACCAGGTACAGAGCGGTTACCCAACGACTTCCGTCAACCTTTATTTTGCAGCCCCTGCGTCGAAAAGTACATACAGTGATTTCTTAAGCCCACATAGGTTCTTGAGTACCATTTACTAGAAGTACGTATACCTCAGGAGTCAGAAGCGATAACTCAGGGCCTCACGCTAGCGAGTGGGTCTGCCAGGCAGTGCCAGCTAACCGTTTAAACCGTTAATAAATATTTGTTTACTGTACGGCCCTGTAGGGAGGCGACGGTCACGGCACGGCCGTCGCGTCGCCACCGTCGGGGCGGGGGTCACTGACTCACGATGATGCCCGTCGCCTATGTAAGAACCATCGTGACACCTGGAGAAAAATAAAAACAATCTTTTTTTGTGGCCCAGAACAGACCTGCAGAAGTGAAAACTGGTCAATTTGAAGGTCAGATTCATTCATTTCGCCGCAGGATCCCCCAAAATCAACGTAAAAGTCATCGAAACGGTCAAAACAGTCTTGTTGGAAAATCCCGTTACAATCAGTATTGACCTCGTCGCGTCGCCGCCGGCTGTTGGGCCATGTCACGGTGGCCTGGCTGTTGCCTCCCTACAGGGCCGTACAGTACGAGGCCCCGGGTAAATGCCATTTATAAATAATTATAAACGGAAATGGTTGGAGCTTGGTTGGAGCCTTATTGAAAATCATCAGCGAGCTGTGCCTCACACTCCAATCCAATTCCAATGCTCCTAGGAGAAATATGGCCATGGAAAAAGTATAAAAGGGTCGAGTGATTCCGTCCAAACTCATCTCCCCACCTCACTACCCATAACACAAATCACTTCTTCGTCTTTTCATCTACAAGCCCAACATGCATTTCATCACTGCCTCCGTCGCCGCTGGCCTCTTTCTCTTTGCCGGCCAGTCTTCGGCGGACCTCTTCGACTGTAACAGCGACCAGCATGCCTTCCCCCCTACCCCGGGCAAATTTGTTGTCCACTACACCTCCATCCGCGACACGGAGACCGGAAAGCCTTGGGTACGTAACCTCTCCTGCTCCAAAACAATGAACCATTCCAGGACTAACCGGAGGTGCACCCGCAGGTTCGCGTCTGCCGCCCCGCCAACGCCGGCGACTGGGACCAGTCTGGTGTCCTCGAGTCTAACTGCGACGCCAAGCAGACAAGCTTTGGCACCGGCGCCACCGGGCTCAAGCATACACTCACCGTCATCGATGGCAACGGCTGCAACTCAGATTCGTCCAACCTTGATGGTGCGATCATCGAATACAACGGCCAGGAGGCCACCCTCCAATCCCCCAGGGACGCCATGTGCGGCCCCCGTGACCACGGCATCTCATGCCAGTTCACTCTCTAAGTGTCTTGAGCTGGTTATATAGTCGTGTTCAAGCCTACTAGAGCTATCCTATTTAAGTCGTGTTCGCCCTCGTGTACATATACATATCTGATATTCTGTAAATTCGTTCCCACTTTAGTCAAGGAACATTATTAGATGATAAACGTATCTATGGCGTGTAGAATGCGCCGTGTGCGTGGATAGCCGCCAACTTTGAGCCAAGTCGGAGCAAAGCGGAAAATTACGGAGAATAGCAGACGTTGGAACATACCAGATCAAATTTGTTGTGCGCAGTGTCATATGTTGTTGAATTAGCTGTTGCATACAACGATCGGACCTTAGTTGAGTCCATGTTCTTTCTTTTGCGTTTATCATTCCTGTACAACAGCTATAGCATTGCTCCGCTACAGCAATTGCTGACTTCTTAATTTTTATCTCTCATTGTTCGACTGAAGTAGATAGCTGTAGATACAGCTATCACTGAATATTTATATTGCTACGAATCCTGTATTCACCTCAGACGTTGTCTCCAACGCTGAGGTGAGCTTCCCTTGTATTCCCTTTCATTGTTTCATACTCACTCGTACTTGTAGTCTGATATTATTCAGGTATGAATATATTTAGACGTTGTCTCCAACGCTGAGTCTGGTATTATTTAGTCTCTGCTCACAACATATGTAACCAGTGTTATTAATAGACCTCACACCTCACGTTCAACTGCCTTATCCAATGCCAAATTGAGTGTAGATTACGAATCTGTCCCTAAATTTTGCGGCCTTTCAGCCTTTTCTCGTAGGAATCCAGGAAAGCCCAAATGTACCCGAATTTCCGCAGGGGCACTTCGCCCAAGAAACTACTCTCCTGATGCAATCCTGGTGGGCTTCACGCAAAGGCCGAGTTGATTGGTGGCCTCTGCACCATGGTCTACAGCGCACGACGGCTTGTGAGCGCGGTGAAATGGTTTTAGCGCAGAGTCACTTGCAGAACGGCA
The DNA here is from genome assembly GCA_029289555.1 of Mycena latifolia. Lineage (NCBI taxonomy): Eukaryota > Fungi > Basidiomycota > Agaricomycetes > Agaricales > Mycenaceae > Mycena > Mycena latifolia. The sequence continues at coordinate 1,543,911 of JARJLE010000018.1, read as the reverse complement.
TTTTGGGAAAGAACTGGGGGGAAAATTTACCGACCAGGGCGCAAGTCGAGAGAGGGAAGATGTCCATGTGGATTATATGGTCTCGCGCGACGGAGTGCAGGAAAAGTTTCCCGGCCAGCCTTGAAAGGATCTAGAGGGCGGGGGCTGAGTCTCGGAGTAATGCATTGGGTTTTCTTACCTATCGACCGTGGCAGCGGCGCTTCGCTGGAAATTTCACTCCTTGGAGCGGAAGTGAGGGATCGCCTGGAGACGCGAGCTCGGTAAGGGAGCTATAAATGGAGAACTCGGAGAAGACTTACTGGGTCGGTGTGCAAGTAATCATTATGACTAGGAAGAAGCTCAGCGCAAACGGCATGATCAGCAGAACTACGCACACCAATGAGTGGCCGCGAGCCAAGGGATCCTATAGTATTTAATGACCGTCCCCGCCCATCGATCGGAGTGGCTTTCCACACAGCAAAAATTATGGCAAGAAGGCCAAGATTGAAGATGATCACGGCAGGCCATTGTCAACTACACAATCACAAGTGTCTAGGTACGACGATTTATGTGCCTTTCGCCCGAATTTAATCCTCAGGTCCAGATATATATCGTTCGAAATAAGCACAGTACAGCCAATAATGATTCAAACTATTTCTTTGCCCATCGCTGTCGGTCGTTTTCCATGGGTGTTTAGATCACTTTGAAGGCTCCCGCCACCAGAAGCAGCCGTAGATACCTGAAACAATTCTGCACCCTGCGCACCACTTCCTTTGGTGCGAGCCGGACAATCGTCGAACCAAATCGTCGACAGCAGCGTAGACTTGTTATTAGCTGGCGTACGGGAATCGCCGGAGTGAAGCGTGGAGTCGAAGGATCTGTGGAGGCGGATGATGATAAGCGTAGCGGTCGGAAGGATAGCCTGGGAAAATCGCTGCAATCAACGACCTAAAAGGTGGAACTTGTAATGAAATCTTAGTACCGCAAGATAAACCACACATTTCTGAATTACAGCAGTCGCGAGATCGAAAGGGATGAGGGCGACCTTATTGAGCTGCAGCATGACGGAGGACACAAACTGGAGTCGAAGGCAGTGTCTGTGAGTCGTGCTCTCTGTTCGGGTATGTGCTCAGCGCACCTGGATGACGGCCCAAATTACCCCCGTCTCCACGAGCAGGAGCAGGATCCGTGCGACCTCGTCCTTCCATTTCGCAGATGTCATAAGGCTTCCGTGAGTCCTGCCAGTTGAAGCTCTAATATCAGATTCTTCGGTGCACACTTTACAAGTTGGAAGAGTGTACGAACCAGGCTTTGACAGCCATTAGCCCGGTACCGAGAAGGTTCGTCCCAAGGGAAAAGAAGCTGCTCGCGGTAACCAAATGTTGGTCGGTTGTGGGGTTTTGACTCCTTTCCCCGGCATCACGGCTCACGCGAATGATGAGGTAGGCCCATATGACTAGGGAGCCATATCAACGTCAACAATCAATCCAGAAAGTGTGACGAAGAAAGGACGGCGCGACATAATGATTCTCTCAGACTTACCAACATCTGCGAATGCGACAGTCCACAGTACGACTTGCCACCATCGGCGATGGGAGTACACCGCCGAGGCGCGCCAAATGACTATCAAGTCGCAAATCATGAACTATTGGGGAATGGAAAGTTAGATTCGCTGAGGAGTAGGATTCCACACGCACGCACATTGAGTGTTGGCCACTTCTCAAGGACGTAGGCGGGCTCGAATTTTTTGAGCCACAGAGCGCGCCGCTCAGACAGCGGGACGTCAGTCCACATTAGGTATCCACGGATCTGTTCGAGGTTGAGGAGCATGTCGGCCACGAATTGCGCTGTGGTGGAGAGGAAGAGGAGGAGCATTGCGGCGAGTAGGATCTTCGTGGCGCGCGGCTTAGTGGACTCGTGCCTATACAGTAGTCAGGAACGGCATCATTGAACTGTTGAACAGCCTACATGGTGAACCAGAGGTAGACACAAAAGAAGACGAAATAAATGCCTGTGGCGAAGCGATGTCAGAGAAGAGCATGTGCGCGACAATATGGGCAGCGGAAACCATAAAATAGAAAGCCGACACTGTGAGGAACGTTGTCACGATACATGATCTCGCCGAAGGTGAAGAGGATCTCGTCCGTAGAAGGAGTAGCAGACATCTTGGACATATCCTCCTGGTGCTTGTTGTGGGATCTCAATCACATTGAGCGGAAAGGAGGGCCCTTAGTATTCGACCATGACAGCGATTTCGGGTCCTGTTTACGACACTATGCCGAGGATGGCCACGCAACCCTGACAGCATTATGAAGTTGGTACAACTCCGATCAAATCTCGGAAGTTTAAATGGCGGATGCCGGCAGCTGCCGAAGCTCCTGGGATTGTTTCCTTCTGAGGTGAAAAACTTAGAAACATTATCTGGGACCTATATAGTCCTTCTGAGCTTGCAGTCAAATCTTGTCCACTGCGTTAAAATAAAACTGGCCCAAGGAGTGACAGAGAACAGCGGCGCGAGGCAGCCATCATTGCCACTCTGCAGGTGCCAAAGCCGCGCCCATCAAACAGTTGATCTTGACCGAAATTTCGGTCAAACACCTGCTTTACTCAAGGAATTTCCTGGGAACTTGCTACACTGGATTTGCTGACTTTGAGTGGATTCTCCAAAAATCGCGCAGAAAACACCGGAAAAGGCGAGTTACGTGTGGCGCGAAGCGGGTTTGAGCTACCTGCAGAGAGCGACGCCCCGCGCCGCCGTTCCTCGTTATTGTTGCAATCTTTTCCCATCTATTTTAGAAGACGGCCAGATGTTTTATCACAAGTTCTGAGCTCAGAAAAAGTTTGTCAATTTTCCAGCTCAGAGGTAAGTCGTCGGCAGCTGTCGGCATTGGCCACTCAACCTTTCCGAGATTGATAGGAGATGTACTCATTCGCTACGCGCTCCCCTGACAATCAATGGAGAATGTGGGCGAACGACCCAGTCCTTCTATCCAGGGCCTGATCAGGTGGACGGCGCCAATTACGTTCGATCCTCAGGCCCGCACCAAAAATAGTAGTTCCTGACCGCCGCCACACTTATGTGCTATGTCCTCATGCAGGGGAATGGCAAAGTTCCTTTGCCGTGTCACGGGGACTCCGAGATCGCCGAGCATGGAAAAGAGCGAGACAGGAATGGCCTCGAGGACGAAGTGACCGGAAACTGATGGCATGGCTAGCCCGATTGATTCGGACATGCCCCTTACAACATATATTTGTATCCCTCCGCTCCCCGAGCATTTACGATACTCTACTTTACCGACGTCTCAGGATTACTTCACTCTGTATTAGTATCTAGTCCTTGGTTCCTCGTCGTACGCGCCGTCGAATCAACACCCCCTTACATATCGGTTGAGGCTTTCGAAGTTTTTCATTCCCCACGATATAATCGCGGGCTGTAGAGCGAGGGGAGATAAGGGGATGTGTCCTGTTAGAATCCAACACCGCGACTCGCTCCACAAGAATATATTAATCAAAATTCAGCAGACTGAAAGCTGGATTACGCGATGGATCGAGAAGCCGACGGAGTCGTTTCTAAAAGTTAATAGGTTGCCAGATACGGAGACAACGCAAGAGCGCAAGTTCACTTGAGCAACATCCCGGAACGAAACATCGTTAGCCCCAGAATTAAATGCAGAAGTGGGTTTTCTGGATTATATGAACAGACGTACAAGATACGAACACAGACCACTCCACCTTCTCAACCGTTCTTATTTTTGCGATATTTGATGACAGAAGGGTGGGAAGACACTTTTGAGAACGATTTCTCATCATTCGTTCTAAGTCGGAAGCTGCGAAGCTGCCCACCTACTCCGTATCAGCACAACATGCGTGCAGTGATTAGGCTGAGCACCTAATCTGCGAAATGATGAATCTCATCTTCGACCTTGGCCTACCTTAGCCCGACGCAACCGCCATTGCATTGACAATTATGGCGTATCGGGGGAAGAGCGGGAACCGAATTGACGGCGACATGGGAAGGGTAGGGTCGCAGGCAACGCTGATGGAAACGGCCGTGCCCAGAATGCAAAGGGGTACCGATCCGCGAGATCCGTACTACACCCTGATTTTTTCTCAGAGGGTTGGGCGTTACATCATCTCACTTTTTAGGCTAGACTAGTGACCAGTCTACCTACGAGGAGCAAAAAACTGAGGCGAGCTTGCCGTAGGCCTACGGCAGACTGGTACAATTTGGAACAACCAGTTGACCTGGGCCCGGAGTTTGAAATTTTGGGTGGTGCCGATCATGCCGATCACCGGGGCTCGGTCCGAAAGCACTTTTGACATTCCGCCGCCGATCTGATTCCCGATCTGGGAATTTTGCAGCGGCAACATTCGGCAGCATGACGGTTCGGCACGTCGGCGCTGCCAGGAAATGCGTAACCAGAGCAAACAATGCCCTGCGCGTGTTCCTCCTCCCCTCCACCCTCCCTCCTTCCGCCCTGCCCGCCGTGCTCCATCTTCCACCCAGCCACCCCGCCAATGCCCCCAAACATTAATAGCCCTGCTTTTCGATGCCCCAAGCCAGACTGCGGCCGTAGACTCAAGCTCAAGTACGCATCCAGCGGCGTCCATGCCAAATGCTACTACCTCGATGTGCGTGTATCCTACTCCTCCGTATCTGGGCCACTATTAATAACTCTTGCTTAGTGTCACAATGCTTCACACCCTGACTCAAAATCTATGTGGTATTTCTTTCCTCGGGGTGTAGCCCCAGATCGACATCCTGCATCCTCTCCGCCAGCACCCCTCCCGTACACCGGACAGCAGTCGCTCCGCCCCACCTGCACTTTCAAAGGTTGCCTGAAGATGAAGATTGCGCGCATCTGCAGCAACCGAATGTGCAAAGCCCACTGTGAAACCACTGGTGGCTGTCTCCTCCACCCTGTCCCGCTTCCTTCTCAGACCCTGCCCCCACTAAGTGGCCCCTCGCTAAGCGCGTTTGAGGCATTGCGCCCGTTTGCCGATCCCTTTCCACGCTACGCACAAGCTGCCCGGCTCTCGGAACCACAGATCCCCTCTTCCTCGCCCTCTCCCACCCTATCTCAATTAGAATCCGACCGGCAGTATGCCCTTCTTCTGTCTTTTGATGATGAAGATGGGGCTGTTTCTCCATCTGCCCCATCGACATCCTCTCGCGACTCGTCATCGACATCTCGTCTACCCCACATCCAAGATGATAATCAGTCCACTGTTCTATTTTTCTGGTCCACAGATGGCGCGCCGGTGTCTATTCAGCTTGTAGAAGACTGCCCGTCGTGGCCGCGGTTATGTCTCCGTGACATCACCCATCTCTTGGCGACTCCAGCGCACCCACATCTCGACGACTTCTACCAATGCTATTCATTCTCCTATCATGCGTGGATGCGCGTATCAAACAAATATCCCCATGCTCTTACCCACGACCAGCCCATCCTAGTCAGGCGTCTTGGGGTTATCGGGAGCGACGAGAACGATCAGCTGCGTCGGCTCGGCGTCGATCAAAGCTTCTTGACACCTCTACCTGTCCACTCCACCGCTGCTGCAGCCTCCACATCGACCAACCACAAGGGGAAAAGGCGCCATATCAGCGTCGACAGCTCTGACGATGAGGTCCTCGTCGTCAGCTACACCCGTGCCATCAAGAAAGAGGCCATCACGCCGCCCAGAGAAGTCAAGCGCTCTCGTCTCGCTCTATCTATCTCTATCCCAGACTCCTCCTCATTACCTTCCTTGTCATCTGCTGCAACCTCAGCACCCACCTCTGCCTCTCTGCCCTCCCCTCTCTCTCCCTCCTGGGATTTCCCACTTTATCTCACTCTACCGAAAGAGCGAATGTAACCCCATCAGGAAAAGTGGTCTGGGAATTTGTTGCCCAGTTAAATATGGCGGGGAAGATAGCACTCAGTAGACAGGCGATGATCTCCGTAGCACATGTTGCCTCTGTAGCATTGCCGGTGGGAGATGTAGTCCATCATTGATGTGCACTGTTGAGATGTCGAGCTATGTGCCGCACGGCCAAGACTACGGCGTCTATCTTATCTCGCACCGCCACACTTCCCAATTAGGCAGACGGGCGTTAAAATTGTAACAAGTTTCTCTTGTCAAAAAATTGAGTTTAGGCAAATCTATCTCTAGTGAAAGTATCTACGAGTATGTAAGGGTTGATATGAAACATTGGGGCAGTCTCTAATACGTTGTTTGAAGTCCATTTTCGGTCTATCGAGGTGCCGCACTTTGCCATCAAATGACAGCTCCGGACAAGGTGCTCGACTGACACGACAGCGGCGTTGCGGCGGTGTAGACGAGTAGACCGGTGTGTGGTGTAAAGTCCAGAGACAGGGTCTGGTCGGTTGAGAGGAGTAAACCATTCGATGTATGCGAGAGGATGGGGGAAAGTGCCGAATTGAGGTGGGAGCTGGAAGAGGACACGGATTTGAGCGGGTCGAAGGCCTGTGGCGCTATGAATACAGATGACACGAAAGCAGAGATCTGGATACTCACCTGCGAGCCCAGAAGATGGGCTATACTGGGCTGGATCTTCGACAACTAGGGCTGTATCAAAAGAAGCAGGGGATCCCCGAGAGCGACCTTTTGGAGGTATAGCAGGGATGGCTCGAATACGGTTCGCGCGGGGTTTATCGGAGAGATAGCGGTTGCGTGGGAGATGCAGGGACACTTGGTTATAGACATCGAAACGGTCGAAGGGGCCGGGCAAGATAGGGCACGATTTGAAGTTAAATTTGAGGAAAGCGGTGAGGGCGGGGAGGATATCAGCGGCACCGTGATTCAGTTGCAGCTGAGCCACGGAGACGTTGAGTGTAGCTGGACGCTTGGCTATGGTGTATGCGATGAGTGACTGAGAGGGAGAGGGGGACGTGACTGGGACGGTGACGTTGTCTTCGGAGGTGCTTTCGTCCGAAGAATCATCTGAGTCCGGGGGTGAGTGTTCCTCGTCGCACCAGGCTAGATATGATGCCCGTAGTGCGACGGCTTCTTGACGCTGAAGCCAGAGTGCCATCTGTTCGGTGTAGTCGCGGCGGTTGCTGGCACGGTAAGCCTTTTTTGCGAAATCTATATGGAGGCGCTCGGGGGACTCAGTGTTGTAACCGTCCGCGCTGCCGAGGGCTCGGATGCTGTCGACGTAGTGCTGGATTGCATGAAACTTCGGAATATTGAAGTGCTCCCGGATTCCGAGGTCGACAATGATCTGTTTGTTGGCGTGGAATGTGTCGAGTGATTTTTGGAGGGCTTGGAGGGTGCGAGAGGTGTGAGACTGCAGTTGAGCGTAGTAGATGAAGTCAATCAAGGCCTTGACGACTGTGAGAACCTTCGCGCTAACGGCACCTGCCAACACGCCCACAAACACCCGCTGCATCTCTTTATGCTCCGTACCAGTCCACTGCGACACCGAAGAGATTCCCTTCTTGAAATGCCGCAAACCCGGATGGCCATTCATGGCCTTGAACCGTGCATCCAATTCGTCCTCGCCGATGAGCTCTGTACACCAGCTGACAAGATGATCCTTGAAGACGCCTTTGTGTAACTGGTGCAAGAGGTCGGGCGTGAAGCAGCCAAAGATGTCGGTGTGGGGAAGATCCGCCCAGAAAGGTGTATATACCTCCCGGATCCCATCTGCGTCAAACCGCTCTGAACTCTTTCGGCTGCGGTAATCTGCCAGGGCTCGCAATGTCGTTTCTTCGTCTCGAAGGAGGGAATTCAAGAGCTTTCCGCGGTCGTCGCGCGCTACAACACACTTGGGACATCTACTCTCCTTGCAGCACGCCACCAAACACTGCTCCGGGAAGTCGGCGACATAGGCCGCAAGGATGGGGAAGACGCGACGGATGAAGCCGTCTGAGCAGACCATCTCCACTCCCTCCTTTCCTGCAGCGATTAGGGGCTTAAGGAGGAGGGACATGCAGTGGTGAAACAGGCGGTAGCCGGCGAGAGATCGTGCGTTGTCGGTAAAGCAGGTGAGTTTGGACACCGGCAAGTAGCCTATTAAAACTGTCGCATGGGCGGTAGGCTGACGACGAATCTCCTTAGAGATATTCCCGATGGTCAGGTACACCGGCCATGCCGTTTTGTCGCCTTGAAATTGCGAGAGCTTGGTTTTGTCGGACGAGATGATAATCCCGCTAACGCAAGCGCCCGGAGGTAAGAGTTTCTACTGCAGATGTTAATTTCATGTTGATCTCCCCGAGCCAGGCCGTACCTGTATCTTCCACCACCAATTGGCGGTCCACATCTCATCGAAAATTCGACTGTCCTCGGTTCCCTCTGAGTTGCCGTAAACTCTCTCCGGTGCGTACGCCATATGGTCTTTGAACGCGGGGTTGCTCATCAACTCTTTAATACACTCGACAGGATCCCGCATCCACAGCTCAAGCTCCTCCGACATCATCTCATCGTTCTCGTCGAGTCGGTCACCTGCGACAGTGACGAGTTCACACGTCCAGTCTGGGCCCGTGGGTAGGGCATCAATCTTCTGCAGAAACGATCTGTTGTTGTAGAACGAGAGCTTTGCCTTCTTGTTCTGACGATGCTTGGGTAAGTGAACCGCTATTGAGACTTGGACATTACTCACAATCGGTAGCTGCAGATACTCCTCTGTGGCCGTCTGGCTCACATTCTTTGATAACCAGCTCGCTAGGTCCCATTCGTCGCTGCTCACGAAAGGAGCAAATTTCGAGTCCCCATCCATGGCTTGTTGCTCGCGCATGCGCTCGAATAGTGTTTCCCCGTGTCGCAGCGGTTCCCCGGCCTTGCCTGGGAAGTCTTCAACGAAACGGCTGAAGTTTTGTGGGTCATCTTCATCAAGAATCTCTTCTACAGTGGCGCGCTGGGAATGCTGCTGCACAGGCTCTGGAGGGGGAGGGGACTCCGGGCGAGGGTCGGGAACGAATTCGTCACCAACACCTATCAGATCATCATCGTCCTGGGGCATTGCGTCAAGCTCGGGTGAAGGCGGGGGAGGCGGGGCGTCGGTTTCGCCGCGGTCTACGGTTATTGCGCTTAGACTTTTGGCCCATTGGGCATGGCAGTTTGGGGTATTCGCAATGTGGCGGTTGACGCCAGCCCGTGTCCGGATGGAGCGCGCACAGTACTGGCAGCGATACTGGGGCATAAGTAGTATATTCACTGGTGAGAGCAGTTTTTCCCTTATCGCGATGTTCGCTAACTACTAAGCCATCAGCGCCAACGTGTTTCATGGGGCGCTGCGTTACCCGCCGCTCCCGTGACCGAAAAAACAACGCGTCAACTCTCTTCAACAACCACCACTCAACGCGCCCGGTGTTTGTTGATTCTGCGCTCCCAGAACTATAAAAGCCGGTGCCCAGCGCACTATATAAGCCCAGGTACGCCTGCCAACTTTCCTCCCACTTTTTTCCCCTCGCGAGCAGCTGTATACCGCCTTATCGCTGCTTATCGCTCCCAATCCCTCACTGACCAATGTCCCCCCCTACTCAGCAACGTTCCCAGACCGCCGCTCGTCGGGCTCCTGCCCCTGCTCGTGCGCCCGCCGCTACTCCTACTGCTGCCCGGCGCTCTGCTGCGGCTCCCAGCACCGCCAACGGCCAGCCTACCACCGATGCTCGTGCAGAGAAGGAAAACGAGAGGAGCACTGGCAAGCAAGCCCCTTCGGTAAACAAAAGTGCGCCTCTGTTCTCTTTGTCCTGTCATCTGCTCACACTGGCTTCCGCTTAGACAAGGACAATAACTCCTCGAATAGAGCCCGGGTCAATGCTCCAGCCTCCCGAGCTCAATGCGAAGATTCCCGTGACAATGAAGCAGAAGGCAATTGTACGCTGTTTCTCTTCGGAGCTGCTTCCATACTCACAGATCTTTGCTGCATTACAGACCGTTCTCGCTACGTGGGTGACGACGAGCCCCAAGACGGCGATGATGAAGATGATGATGAAGCTCCTGTACGTGGTCGAAAGAGGCGTCTCAGCGAGAAGCAAGCGCAGCTCGGTGTGTTTTCATTCCTTCTCACTGTATTTGTTATCTGATTTTCGACTAGTGGAGGAAATGGAGGCTACTGAAGCGCGCAGGACCGCCAAGGCTGATAAAGCCGTGAAGACCGCCAAGAAGCGAGAGCTCCGAGCTGCGGGGGAAGTATACGAGGAGGAGATGGAGCCGCGACGCGACGATTTGGTCAGTGTGTCCCTCGAGGATTGCTCGCAAATTATTGATTGACGTTATTCTAGTTTACTTCGCGCACGGTGCCGACCCGCCCTACCGCCACCAAGGTCCTGGCCCAGCGCAACAGCAAGGTCCCGCCGCCCCGACCTTCCCGAGCGCTACCTGGCGTGCAACAAGCCCCGCCCATGTTCACAGCTCATCCGCTCACCGTCATGAGGACCGTTATGACCAGCGTGACACGCGTGACCGTCACTATGTGCCGCGGGACAATGACTATCGCGGACGTTACACTAGTCGCAGCCGGAGCCCGGTACACTTCCGGGGACGGAGCCCTTCCCCTCCTCGTCACTCTCCCTCTCCCCCTCCGGTATTTCAGCCTTTATTTTACTGTTTTCTTACTGAATATTTGTCAGGTGCATAACATCAATGGCGGGGTCGTTCCCCGGCATCTCCAAGTTGACCTTCGCATCTCTGCACCCCGGGACGACGGTAGCCACACTCGTAGTGAGCGCTCCGTGTCGCCATCGGCCGGCGATAAGCGGTCGCGATCGCCGCATGAAGATGTCCGGGTTGTGCAAGCACAGAGAACCGGAGCCGCTACTGGACGCCCCAAGGCCAAGGACTTCGACGATGTCACCCAGGAGGTCATCTCTTTGGCCATCACCCGCTACCGCTGCTTCCTGAGCGCCAAGCATGCCTTCCCGGACCACGCGCTGGAGCTGGAGTTCCTCCGCAAGGCTTGGGCGGAAGCATGTAGGGAGCTCAATATAGTGATGGAGTTGACCCCCACCATCTCTAGATTGGTATGTTCTTGTCTTTGTTCTTGTTCATCTCTGACACCGTGCTCTAGATAACCAATCGCGGCTCGCATTTGCGCGGGGAGCTCAAGACGAAAATGAGGCCTCGTGTCGAGCTTACGTACGGCTTCACCAGCGGTGAAAACAAGAAGACGATTGCGCGCAACAGACAGCTGGCCGAGGACCTCAAGGAAAATCTCACCTTCACTTTCAAGGTGCGTGTGCTTGCTTCTCTCGTTCTATTACTCCCTCAACTCAGTGTAACTCAGGACATCAAGGAGCGGAAGGGGATTTATCGGCATCCCCTCTTCCAGAAGGCTATCAATGCGATGTGGTTCGCAAACCGGCGCGACGAAGGCCCCACATACCCGGAGTTCTTCAATCCCTTCCCCGCAGAGGGTCTTGCACTTGTTTTCACTGTGGTATGTGATCGTTCTCGTCTGTGAGCTTGACTAATGGGGACTCGTTGGCAGGCCGTGAATTTGATCGACGAATGGGCAACGGGTATTCGGACCGACATCCCTTTCACAGCGAACGAGTACCGCAGCACTTATGAAGCCCACCTCGCAGCTCTTCGGGAGTTTGAAGAGAGTACCAAGCCCCACAAGATCCTGGAGAACATCTTGGTCCGATTGCACAATATCGGCCGGTGAGTCTTTGTTTCCATTTTTTTTTACCGCTAATTTTCTGCCTTCAGCTTCCACTCCGGTGCCCAGCCGCTTGCGGTTGTCACCAAATCTGTTCTCAACAAAACCGACCTTGCTGCAGCGATCAAGGAGTACCAGGAGGATTCGGAGACCGAGACTGAGGGTGAAGAGGGCGAGCATGATGATAATTAACTACGATGGCGCCCATTTCTTTTTCTTTTTTTCCAATATTATTTATTTTCTGCTACCAGCGTCCCGCCCAACAAAGGGACTACAGTCTGCTACTTCAGTATATGTATGCTACAAGCCTGCCTAGCAACGGCGTTCTGTAGACGAGGCACATGGCTACCGTGACAAATATAGTAATCCATAGTCTTGGCACTCGACTACATCAAACTACATTTCAAGGGGGTAACTACGGGACTACGGCAGCTACATGGGCAACATTGTTCCCCGTACTCACCTGAATTTTTCCTGATGCCGATCGTGATACAATTACTTTTTCTTTATTTTCCGCCTCCCTGTCGTTATTCCCCGTACTTAGATTTGTACCTTACATCCCCCAATACTGCCACTTTGTATCTGTAGCTAAATATGATTCAATCTACAAGATATCCGATGCTTTTCGTCTGAAGAAGAACTGTAAACGCGACGAGTAACGTAGTGTCACAGTGCGTGACTTCTTTCTTTCGCCGCCAACCTCGCGCCATCCACGACGTCCTCTGTGCTTGCCTGGTGCCCGCCTAGCGTCAATGTTGCATGGGCGATTCCGTCTGAACCCCGACATCCCATCTCTGCCTTCCCCTGCCCTCAATCCACCACCCACCAATCCACTCGCCGTCAGCCTCATCAACTTTCGAATCCATCCAGATCCAACACCTCCCAAGCCTCTTATTGGGTCCTTCGAATATGATATCACGTCGCTCAAGTTCCAAAGGCGTTGGGAGAGCTGGAACCAGTTTGAAACCTGGCGAGTCAATGAAGAGCAGCAACAGTGCATCGAACTGCGGCTTTCCAAGGTGTACCCGGGCACAACTGCCTTTGACCGCAAGTGCAGGTATGTATGCTCTAGAGGAGGGACTGGTGGTATCAAGAAGTATACAAAGCGGCATCCAGAATGGAACTACAAGCGCGTCGGCAAGCGGACAGACTGCCAGTGTGTTTTACTTGTCAAGCAATATCCTGGCATTCCAATGGTCCTCGGCAAGTATGAGAACCAGCACAACCATCCAACTGGCAATGCGAACCTACAGCTCAACCTTGTCCACCGGGGTGCGTACGACGGAGATAATACTTTCGATGCGGTTCTGGACGACACCACCGTTGCAGCAAGAACCGACTTCATCCAACTTCGTGACATCCGGCGCATTGAGAAGGATATAGAAGCAGAGACTATTCGGCTACATCCTGATGATGGCGAGTCAACGATTCGATGGGTCAAGATTCTACGTGCAAAAGGTCATCTACTGGGCTTCAAGTCAAAGACGGATCCCCCACCGGCTGGCTCTGATCTCGCTGCCGACCTCTTTCTGTTGATGGTCCAGACTGACTGGCAACGCGACATGTTCCGAAAATATGGAGAAAATCTTGTCTGCATTGACGCCACCCATAACGTAACAATGTACGAAAATTTGAATCTCACCACGCTTGTAGTGCGGGATAAATGGGGACATGGTAATTGATTCCGCTATAATCTCTTGGTCTGGATCTGAAAGTTTCATAGGGATACCAGTTGCATGGATGCTCGCTTCCAATGGAACCCAAGTAACAATAACGTTCTTTCTATGAGTCCACCAACTTCGGTCGCCATTGATTATCCCTCGGTACATGATTGCCGACTTCGACTGGCCGGAAATCAATTCATGCAACGAGGTCTATCTAACGATCGTCCTGCTTTGTTGGTGGCACGTGCTGCACGCCTGGCAGCAGCACTTCCACATCCCACAGAACCCCGACCTCTGGGAGCTCCTTAAGCGCTGGATTAGAATGAGAGATCTCGTGGAATTTCAAGCAACATGGTCAAGGATCCAAACTATCGCACCTCAAGGACTCGTCGAATATCTTGAGCGTTACTGGATGCCGGAGCGCGTCGTGCGAATGTGGTCGGCAGTCTACCGCACTGACCGTTCTATCTTTGAAGCATGCAACACCAACATGCTTATTGAGGCGTACGTGGCCTGCTTCACCTTTTTTGGCCGTTCTTAATTGATCATTCCGGGGGATAGCTGGCACCACGTGCTGAAAGGTAAATTCTTCCACGGCAAGCGCAATCGTCGCCTCGACCACCTCCTTCACACCCTACTGCATCAAGTTCTACCATACTATGCTCTGAAGCAACGCCGCCAGCAATTCGGATTTGAAGGACCGGACATTGAGGTCAAAAAGCGGCAAGATATCAAGGAGCGGAGTAAAGTCTACACCGAGGCCGACATCGAGCACGTCGAGGACGCCAAGTACCTTGTCCCATCGAAATCAGATCCGGCCAAGGTCTACGAAGTGGACATCGAGACATACACGTGCACCTGTCTTGACTATCCCCTCATCTCCTTCTGCAAACACATCTGCGCGGTGCAAGATCTCTTTGAAGAGCATGGCAATCCTCTGGATGGTGTTCGAGCAAGCCCCAAAGTCCCCGCACTCTCCTCCTTGCAGGCACATCAACCGATACCGGAGACATCTCCGATCTCCGCCAAGCCCCAACTTTTGACCGTTGTCGCCGAAAAGCTTGAACGCCTAGCGGCGCGTATTAGAAGACCACGCCAGAAGGAGTTTGCAACGCTTGCTGACCTCGATGAAACTCAGGTCGACGCGGTGGTTCTTGGAGCGCATGCAATAAAATTCTGAAGAGACAGAAGTTGAGATGTAATTCCTGCAATGGGGTCCTCAACTTCAAGCGAGTGATAATACTGGAATTTGAGGCGGTCACAAGAAATATTGAAACTCCGCGCTCAGCCCAATTGATCGTTCCGAATTGTACCAGTACGGCAAAGTGCTTGCCACATTTTTTGCCATTCGTAGGCAGCTAACGAGTCTATTTTTAGGCAATTTCACGCGATGCCTTTCTGCTTAAAATCAACCAGAGTCGAGCGCTGAGATCTAATGGGTTGTGAGTGTTCCTTGGTGGGCTTTGCGAGGTTCAGCTCAGTTTTCAACCCTCCTTTCAACGAAAAGTCTGCTTCGGTCACACCGAATAAAAGAAATATTGACCTAGGTCGATACGTAGACAGAAAATGTACTAATCAGGAGCGCAATTGAAATATTCTGGAAGCTTACCAATCGTTTGGTCCAAAAGTGCGACGGAAGTCGCCGCAATCAGCGGCTCTTTCAAAGACAAGGTATTAATTCATTGTCCACAAGCTGTGAAAGGACTGCTAAAAGACGAACTTTCAGCTCCCCATTTGCAGTGAGAAGAAAGAAAGACCTTCCTGAATTTAGGAAAGGATTGCAGAAAGAACATCTTTGAGCAGAACCCTGTCCCATGCAAAAGATCTGCTTTCACTATCGCCTTTGCGCATGACGTTAATCTTATTCCGGATCGTCCTTCGATGCTGCGAATCTTCGCTGGATGATGGTACTTTGCCATATTATTGTGGTTCGCTGTAATCACCCCCAAAGAGGCTATAATCAGCCTGGGATGAAGTACGTCGTTCATAGTCCAAGTTCAGTGAGACTGCAGCTCTTCGACCAAATACGGGTGTCAAGAAATACAAAGAAGATACAATTACTAAGGCACGACCGCCGATACCAAGCCAAGTACGACATTGCCAGCATCCCCCATCTTCTTCGCTTTCTACAATCCAGCAATTCCCCATCAATGAACTGCAAAGCCAACGGAGCATTGAAGGGAAAGGACGTACTTCTTCCCTTTCTATCTCCGTTTCCAGGATCGCCATCAGGACGAACATCCGTTCTTCCTCGTCCTGCAGTTGCGGCGGGAAGTATATCGCAGCGGGCTTGTTGGTGTGGAGCAAGTGCCCCTGGAAGGGCGTGAAGCGCACGGTGTGGGCGCTTCCGGAGGGTGGGATCGCCTTCGAGACAGTCAGTGTGTCCCCTTATAGCCTGATGCTTGAAGCGTACCAAGAGCTCCTTGTGTGAGTCGTCGTACTTCAGCTTGTATGGTCGGTGTCCCCAATCCCACTCCTGCTCCCTACCCAGAGCGTGTCATCATATACTGAAAGATTCTGCGCAGAAGGACGCACGAGCTGAACGTTCCCGATTTTGCCCGGACGTCATCGAACTTGCGCTGCACGCCGTTGATCGAGAGGGTCATCCCGCGCCAGTCGATCAGCCCGACGAGCCCCCTCCCGCCTGCGGCCACGATCGTCGTGATCTTGCGCCCCCGGAAGTTGCCGCCCGTGGTGCTGGTGGTGTAGTGCACGCCGTCCGCGCCGACGAGCGACGAAGCTAGCAAGTGTCTGTTGGTGAATGTGAGTGCGGACATGAGAATGAAGGGGAGGGCTGATGTGTGGTAGGTGAGGTAGCAGGGTGGCTGCGTTCGCTATAAAAGAACGATGCAGTGAGAGGACATATGTCAGGTGGCTACGCGGCTAAGTTCAGATGCCAATTCCCGAGACCTCTCGGTATTTTCGTTCATGAAATTTCCACGCAAAATTCGCGCCATGTTCTCCTCTTTCACGTGGCCATCGAACTGCGACTCCCAACGGGACGAAACAGGTTAGTATTGTCGTGGCTCATACCGGGAAACTCAAAAGTATATCAATCCCGTCGAGGTGCAAGTCCAGGTCGTGAACAGGCTGAGGCTACACATGACACGACGCCTTGGCGAAGCGCCGCGGCTCCACATAGTAGAATCGTCGATGATCTTATGACGTCGAGAGAGGCTGTGGCTCGCGTCAACACGGCATAAGTTCCAGAATGGATCAACAGCATGGCGAATCACCTGTGCAAATCTGAATTGGTGTCGAGACGTAGGAGGAATTTTTTTCCACGCCAAGTTGAAGCCTAAGTTTCGGTAGCACGTGAACGTCGCGTCGCGCTGTTGAACTTACACAATTGCTTCCTGCTGTGCAAAAAAATCAGTCCAACATCACTATAACTAGAGGAAATACTTCTATGTATTGTTGTGGGAAGTGTCGTGGCAAACCTTGTCTGCTGGGGGCCATTGTAATTTACGATTTCCCTTGTTGCTTTATGTGTTGGCATGCTAGAAGTCGATGTATTTCAAGTGACAGGCAGTGGCCGGATGGTAAACATGGCGCATCATTTTTAATAATATGCGCAGTTTACGGTTGGGTATGATTACAGCGGTTCGAACAAATAAACAATTTACGAAGAGGATGAGAAAATCATGAAGCCGCGTTCGACGCCATGTCAACCGCCAACTCGCCCGCCTCCCTCCTCGTCTCGTTCTGCAATCAGTAAGTTCATTTCAAGTGAAGTCAAGGCGAAGAGGGATGGACGCACGTCTTGTCTGTGGATCTCCGTCTGCAGTATCGCCATCAGGACGAACATCCGTTCCTCTTCGTCGTGTAAGTGCGGCGGGAAGTATATCGCGGCGGGCTCGTTGGAATGGAAGAGGTGCGGGTGGTAGGTCATGAAGCGCACGGCGCCGGTGGGACCGGAGGGCGGCGTTGCCTATGTAAAGAGTTGACAGTCAGCACAATCGTACTGGCGGTGTCGGTAGACCGATGCATGAAGGCGTACCAGGAGCTCCTTGTCCCCGTGGTGGTACTTCAGCTTGTACGCTCGGTGTCCCCAACTCCATTCGCGTTCCCTGCAAAGCGGGTCAGATTAATATATATATATCAGGACGGAATGATTTCCGTCCAGGAAACACGCACGAGCTGAAGATCCCTGCCGAACGCTTCTTCATCTCGTCCCACTTGCGCTGCACGCCCCCGATCGTAAATGTCTTCTCGCGCCAGTCGATCAGCCCCACGAGCCCCGGGCCCATGATCGTCGTCGTCTTGCGTCCGCGGAACCCGCGCGTCGTGCTCGTGGTGTAGCGCACCGCGCCGTCCGCCCCGACGAGCGGTGAGCCGAGTAGGTCTTTGTCCGTGAAGGTGAGTGCCGTTGTCATGGTTTTGGGATGGGAGGGAGTTTTTATGACGGTGACGCGCAAGCTCCGCTAAGTTTATATGAGCGCCGCGATGCGATGAGATGAGCAAATATGCATCGCGATATCCGCGACAATGATCAGGTGGCTGCGCACATCGCGTATGCTCCCACTTGATGAGTCCGCTAGGTATCGGACCTCGGAAGCCTTGCGGAATTAGCGCTGCTTTTCCATTCTCTTTGTCTTGTGAACCAGGAGAAAATTGTTGAGAAGCAGCGTCCAACGCGGGGAGTATCGGTATACAACGCAGGGTCCACTCCAGGCAGGGGATGCAGACAGAAGAGCTGGGTGGAAACAATCGTGTATGCGGTCCAGCTCCACTTCGATGATGTCATCGATTTTCGCAGGATGAAGAGAGGCTGTGGCCTGCTGTGGCTCCCGTCAATAGCGCACAGAATGAACGCTACAGCGGGTTTCAGAGCGATTTCGAGGCCTCCATGATTCCAGTGAAACGAGTAAACTTATCGCACTCTGGTTGGCACAGTATGCACAGGAACATTCCCTGTTAATTTGGAAGGGCTGGAAAGGTCCGCCACTGAAGAGGTTACGGGAGGGAGACACCGCATGCGGAATCCACGAAGATCAGGCGGTTGTCGAGGGGCGGTAATATAGAAGAGAAAGCTAAAATAGAGCCTTGCGGTATGGTGCGACTCCGTGCGAGTCTGAATTGCGAGAGATAAGCGAGGTGTTCTGAGAGTACTTGGGTATAGCGCAGTAGGGCAAGATCTTATAGCCCGAGCGGATGGACCAAAGAGAGAGAAGAGGGTCATCAGTGGCGGTGTCAATCACGCACCGCTACATAAGGGCGCCGTTAAAATGAATCCACCAACGCAGTATCGTGTGACGCCGGGAGATTCACAGTTGAGAGAAATGAGAATTGACGAGGACCTCTTGAGACGGGGCTCGACGCTGAATGACTGAGAGCGAGCGGTGTGATGGTTATGCAGAATGATTGAACTGATAAGCTTTCGGTGGATCTTGGGCGTCCGCGATCGCATAGCTTGACGTATTCAGTGGAATCTAGACCACGACTGCGAGCGCAGCGCGTTAAAGGGGACTGTACCCTGCTAGGCCAATTGTAGAGATGGAGCGATATCCTTCTGTGGCATTGAAGCCCACTTTGAACGAGGCCTACAGGGGGAGGTTGGTCCAATCTTGAATGCGCGGCCAATGAAGTCAACTCGAGATCTGGTTACTGGTTTTCGGGAGTTCCGATTATATGGCTCAGGACTCGAGTGGTAAAAATAAAAATAAAAACAATCGAGGCCGCAATGCGCATTGGTGATTAGGCAAAAACTGAAAGCAGAGAGTTCCAAGATCCACGCAAAACGTAGCTCGGATGTTCTTCATCAAAACAGCGCAGTCTGTAGAAGCATGGGGCCGGACAAGAGCTGCTGAAAATAGGGCCGCGAGCGAGCTGTTTCCTGTGAGAGTTCCATATTCATCGCAGAGGAGCTTGAAGGTCGCCAGAGCGGTCGTGGACAAGGTGTTCATTCGGAGGATGCGAAGTATTCGATGGATGGTCGACATGAGAGCAGGAGGCAAAGATGACAGGCGACCGCAAGCCGATGATCCGTCTGAGTAATCATCATTCAACACCGCCACCACTTCAGCTTCAACTTTCAAGTTGAACACTCTCACCACTTGACGCAGGCTAGTTTCGACCATCGTTATCATCACGCCGTACTGTTACAAACGCCGACCGTCTTCATCGAGCAACCCGTGAAGTTGTAATTTGACAGCTGATCCCGCCTGGAGAGTAAATATTCATATTTTTATAAGTCCACGGCGCTTCGCCCGCCACCCAGCCTCCGCTGATGAAAACCCACCAGGTAACCCAATTTACGAGATGCTGCATGCTGTTCATGAGAAGCCCGTCGAACAACCACGTGGATCGTGGGCAACCCGTTACGCGCCCAGATACGCCGTTGATCTAACCGCCGGCGCACCCGGTCCAGCGTGTTGGCATCGCGGCGCAAATTGATACCCAGACTGGCCGGAGCGTCGTGCAGCAAGCCTGCACGCTCCCCGTGTTTGGAGGGACGTGCACCCCGCTCAACGGCACGGCGTGCACCAACACCCCCGGGCTGCAGTCGCTCATGCTCAACCCGGACGCCGACTGCGCGGCATTCACGTGCGTACCCGCCCACATATGCCCCTGTCTCCGCTGATCCTTCGCATGCACAATGTTTCCAGGCTCCCAGACTGCCAGTTCACCCCCGACCAGCCCGCGCTCGAAGAGTTCTCGGATACCTCCGAGCACCTCGAGGGCCTGGGCATCCAGAGCGTGCAGTGCTTCGAGAACGCGGGGACGGTGAACGGTTTCACCCAGGGCTCGCCCGAGGATATCGCGCAGGAGCAGGCGGACGAGGACGCCGCGGACGGAATCGTGCTTACGCCTCCGGCGAATTGTACAGAGGGCCCCATCGATATTTCGGCGGACCAGCAGAGGGAGGATGACGCGGACGGCATTGTCGTCAGCGGGCCGATTACGTGCTCGTTTGACTGAACACTGTGACGGCAAGGGGAAGGGCCGATTATACTCGCATGGTCCACAGGTTGAACATCGAGTTCTACCACATTCTGCCCAACCCACAATGGCGTCGTCCACATCGGTCCGGAATGAGAATAGCAACGGCAATTCCAGAGCTGGTCAGCGTGCGGGATCTACGCCTGACATCGCGAGCGCATCTCAATGGATAATGCTGTCCCGCTCGGTCTCATGGAGGTGGTTTAGCCCGGAAATTTCAACGCTCGTGCTAGAATCAGAGAGATTTATTGATGAAGGAACGAGGCGGCCCTTGCGGGGATTCCTATCGTATGCTGAGCGAATCGGGGTGGGGTAGGGGAAGAAAACGATTACAAGCTGGTTACCCCAGGAGTTGGACAAGGGATTGCGATACATAATAAGCGAAGCCGCATCCTGCGTCCCAAGAATATTTCTCCATCTTTCATGACACGCCGTAATTATCCTGGAACGTAGTCAGAGTCGGAGGTAAATTATTTGTGATGAGTGGCTGATCTCGAACCAATCATCAGTGTTTTGGCCGGTGTAATCGGGGCGAAGCGATATGTGCAGTCACTGAATGAGGGAGAGGTGGGCACATGTAGAAACGGAGGAGCGCACCAACTCCCTCGAAGCCATGCGGGAAAAGTATTGGTCCAAGTTGCTATTAGTTAGATGCTCGATGAAGATGGACCCTATGTCCAGGTCCAGCGTAGGGAGTGGTTGCACTGGGAGCGACACGAGCTTTGAGTCGAGCTGCTCACATCGCCCGCGGGTGAGATACATGCTGTGGAGTAGGATTCGTCGTATGCAGCTGGTGGCTGGAATCATAGAAAGTGTGGCGAGTATTATCTGCACTGAATCACTCATGGGGCGCATACGGAGGAGACGGAGGTTCGGCAGCGTAGAAAGGTCCAGGGTGTCATCAGACTGCTGTAAATCAAAGTAAATAGTGGAATATTGCGGGAGTCGCTACACACCCATAAAACCAAGTCGAAGACTTCAAGATTCCGAAGGGCAGCAGCAAACCGTGCTGACCGAAGAACAGCTCCATGGGCGTACCAGAACGAAAGTAACTTCAGGCGGGAGAAATCTGACGGACAAAGATCGTGCATGAGCCAGTCGCGCAGGTAGTCCACAGAGACAATCTGCAGTGATTCCAGCCCGACTAGGGGGGAACGACAGGTGGGGACGGGACGCACCGCCTCCGGAGAGGATAGGTGAAAGTGACAGCTCAAGACAAGGTGTCTAATTGTGGGAGAGCAGCGCTCCCACATCTGCAGAAAGATCGCTGGGGTGATGAAATAGGACGCCAATACCACGCGCGTGAGGGTCGGCAGGCTGAGAACCTTTTGAAGCTGAGTCCGATAGGGAAGGCGGCAGGGGCAGTACAAAGGCAGACACTGCGGAGATTGATATATGGGAAGTCGCAGATCGTGGAGAAGACTTCCAGCGAGAGCTCGTCCGAGAGGAGCCGAAGGCGCCGGATATACCGAATCAGGTGCGGGGACACGCGCAATACCTCCTGAAGTCGAGGCCATAGGTCGTTCCATGGGGGATCCCGAATCAAAAGTTTGTTGAAAATGTGGCTCTGTGCTGCTGAGGTCCAAGAACGAGCGATCACGGCGCAAGCCTTCAGGTCCGAAGGCGATCGCGGAGGAAGTAGATGCATTGGTCCACCAACTCCGGGATGCGCAATGGGCTGGCTCAACCTGCGATCTGTGTGTCATTTCGATGAATCCATCGAGATCTTCCTTGAGGAGTGACGACGAAGGCAAGAGGCAAACCGGCAACGATGGCAGGAGAGAAAGCCCAAATGCCACGTGGTACGCTCGCTGACAAAGCGGGCCACGGCAGAGATGCCGAGTTTCCCAGAGGAAGGACCGAGGGTTCACTGCCTCCGTATTGTTACCTCTACGCTTAGCTCCACAGGAGTACGCCATCCCTCCCCCTCTAAAGGCCCTCCTGGATATTTCTAACATATTCCCGCCTCATCAACGAGATCGAAGGATATTACCTGAAAGCAAGCCTGGAAGTTGAAATTTTAAGAATATTTACGGCTCATTGCTCGCTCAGCCGCGCCAATCGTTCAAGCCTTAAATGAAAGATTGCGGTCTGAAAGCCTTCTGACCAGGTTACCAGCGACGAGGATATGCATAATGAGCATTATGCGGAAGATCAACCTCACCGCGGTAAATAGTCACGAGAGACAGATTGCCAGCGCTGTATCCTCCGGTCCGGATGCACGAACTCCCGGACATTGATGTTGATCCCTGCACTGGTTATGTACTGGTCTCATGATTTTTCAGGCAAGACTGGGATACGCGACACCCGTGGGATAGGGATACAGTACTCCACGGATGCGGCCCAGGATGAAATTCAACTTATTAGGGCAGTACGAATCCAGCCACGAGCCGTAATCCATTGGCATTACATAAACACAACCAAGGAATATTGGAAGAGAATCAACATTTATCGCTCATCCCCTACTCTCCCACGTGGAAGTCCTTCGTGCAGAAGTGATCAGTGCTGACTGCCCACCCCGCCGTCATATCGCCCTGCCCGTTTGAAATCTGCGCATAGCCCATAATACTCGTCCCACACGACCTCTTAATATAGTCGAACGTGCCCTGGACATCGGCCTGGTATTTGAATCCACCCGAATACGGGCAGATGAAGGCTACGACGCCGCCTTTCACGCACTGTGCCCATCCATGAGTTAAGTGTTCATGAATCTTGAGTATGGCAGCTTACATATGTCCAAGCGTTCGCCGAGAAGGACAGTTTGTCTCCGAAACTGCTCTTCAGGCAGGCGGCTGCTGTGTCGGAGTCCCCGACGTTGGCTGAACCTGGGCCGCACGCCTCCCTGCGCCTCTCGAGGGATCGACTTGTGACAGTGGTGTTTTCCAGCTTGATCTTGTCGAGTGGCGTGAATTGGGTGGTATTTTTCCCCGATTTGTCGACTGAGACCGAGTAAAGCCCATCGCGGGCTGTGATTGGCACGGAAGACGCGGAGACCAATGAGATCCCGGCTAGGAGAGCGGTGAACAATGTGATGGTCTTCATCTTGGAGCGTTCAAACTGGTGGTGGTGGTGGTGGTGTTGGTATTATTGAGGGAGTGTCCGTGTAGACCAGCTACTCGGAGTTGAGATGATTGTAGACCAGCTACTGGGGAGTTGGGGAATACTCGAGAGATTCTTGGCTGGATTAAATACTGGTCGAGCATCTGCATGGTGGTGCGTTGGTAAGGGAATAAACCTGTACAATATATTTGAACCG
The DNA here is from genome assembly GCA_029289555.1 of Mycena latifolia. Lineage (NCBI taxonomy): Eukaryota > Fungi > Basidiomycota > Agaricomycetes > Agaricales > Mycenaceae > Mycena > Mycena latifolia. The sequence continues at coordinate 1,520,462 of JARJLE010000018.1, read as the reverse complement.
TAAGTTGGGCTCCCGTGAAATATCGCCTAATGAAAAGTCGACAACTAGCCTAACTCCGCCCTCAACCATACGTCGAAAACCCTTTCGTTTCTCGTCGCAAAGCTGTTTGGCGGTATTCCATGGGAGAGGATTGGATACCATCCCTGCGGAGCAGTATGCCCACCGGAGAAGATTTGCCACGTAGAGCGTACGAAAGCACAGTGCTCTACAGCTGTGACACATGCTTGCAGTTCGCGGATGCTGATTACGAGAATAAACACCATTCAACACCCGATCAAATCAGTTGCCAAATGTCTTCGTAGCTGTGTCAATACCCGCTCTCCTTGGTGACCATGACGTAACGTCTATCATGACGCGAAGTGTTCGGACATCTGGGGAGACTTTACGCGGATTCCTCAAGCGTGCGGGTCTCGTTGACCATGACGTAACGTCTATCATGACGCGAAGTGTGTATGCAGATCGCTTCAGACCTGTATTGTTCCCAGAGAACTGAGTCAATTCGGTGTTGCACTAACAGAAATGCATAGAAATGAATATCATGTAGAGCTGTAACTGAGAAACCAGCGCGCGTCAAAGGAAACACGCTGTGTCGATATGAGAAGGTTGAACGTAGTACGTCCATGAGTAGGTTGTCGCGCGAGTGAGCGACGATTGAGTTCAAGTATGACGAACTCTGTTGAAGTTGAACTCGGACTCGGGCACGTCGGGCATTACCTAGGTTGTAGCGCAGTCTCCAACTGATCCCAAAAGTTCCTGCAGCCCCAGAACGCGCATTTATGATCCCTCTTGGGAACATAAGCGTTCTTGCTTGACGCATTGAACCAGTTGGGCACCTGCTGTCCTTCTGTGTTTCAGGGATCATGAGAGCGGGGTCAAGCCAATGGAAATGATTATCTGAAATGCGACATCAGTCGATTATCGGGGCCGCACTGATTATCGGAAACCCATTGTACAGACGTACACCGATTGTCTAGCGGCAGTGTCAGACAGATGGGATCTCCGCAAGACATATAGTGCTTCCGCGGCATCTGGGGGAAGATCCTTGGGCGTGCTAGGAGCGTGGTGGCAAATTGTGACGAAGAAGGCGGGAAGACAACCCAAACGCGGCGACGCCCGCGACCTCCTGCTGCTGCGCCTCCCTGCGTTGGAGGGGATTGGGAGGTGCACGACACGTTGGTCGTTGATGCAAAGGGTGCCGTGCATACGCGGCGCGAGGCCAAAGAGGGCTGCGTGCGAGCGTCAGCCGATGCTTCTAAGAGGAGGAAAGGGAGGAGGGAGGAGAGGGGCGGGAGGTAAGGAGATCGAGGAGGCAGGGAAGGGAGCACCGGTGGATATGATTGAGCTTGGTGTAGTCCGCACCCGGGGCGCGGAGGAGGGGCATAAGCGAGTTGTTCGCCCCGAAGTGGAAGACGGGCTGGGGCGATGAAGGGCCAGGTGCGTCCCAGGCTGAGCAAATTCGAATTTGCAGACGGAACACACCGGCGCGTGGACAGGCGGTGCCTGGAGGATGATACAGCCGAGCGCGCAGATGGCGCACGTACGGGCAGTATACCGGGACAGAGGAGAAAGAGGAGAAAGGTAACGCACGCTGCCAGGCATTTGGCGAGATCCCAGGCAGACTCAATAGCTGCAATCTGGCAGCAGGCGTGGAGCCGTCGTTAGTGTGCGTCCTCGCGTCAGTCTTGCGTTAATCTGGGTGGCAGGAGCAAGCACGAGGCGCTGGCGGTGTATGAAAAGGAGCCAACGAGACCCACACGCTTGAGGAATCCGCGTAAAGTCTCCCCAGATGTCCGAACACTTCGCGTCATGATAGATGTTACGTCATGGTCACCAAGGAGAGCGGGTATTGACACAGCTACGAAGACATTTGGCAACTGATTTGATCGGGTGTTGAATGGTGTTTATTCTCGTAATCAGCATCCGCGAACTGCAAGCATGTGTCACAGCTGTAGAGCACTGTGCTTTCGTACGCTCTACGTGGCAAATCTTCTCCGGTGGGCATACTGCTCCGCAGGGATGGTATCCAATCCTCTCCCATGGAATACCGCCAAACAGCTTTGCGACGAGAAACGAAAGGGTTTTCGACGTATGGTTGAGGGCGGAGTTAGGCTAGTTGTCGACTTTTCATTAGGCGATATTTCACGGGAGCCCAACTTACGGTTCAAATATATTGTACAGGTTTATTCCCTTACCAACGCACCACCATGCAGATGCTCGACCAGTATTTAATCCAGCCAAGAATCTCTCGAGTATTCCCCAACTCCCCAGTAGCTGGTCTACAATCATCTCAACTCCGAGTAGCTGGTCTACACGGACACTCCCTCAATAATACCAACACCACCACCACCACCACCAGTTTGAACGCTCCAAGATGAAGACCATCACATTGTTCACCGCTCTCCTAGCCGGGATCTCATTGGTCTCCGCGTCTTCCGTGCCAATCACAGCCCGCGATGGGCTTTACTCGGTCTCAGTCGACAAATCGGGGAAAAATACCACCCAATTCACGCCACTCGACAAGATCAAGCTGGAAAACACCACTGTCACAAGTCGATCCCTCGAGAGGCGCAGGGAGGCGTGCGGCCCAGGTTCAGCCAACGTCGGGGACTCCGACACAGCAGCCGCCTGCCTGAAGAGCAGTTTCGGAGACAAACTGTCCTTCTCGGCGAACGCTTGGACATATGTAAGCTGCCATACTCAAGATTCATGAACACTTAACTCATGGATGGGCACAGTGCGTGAAAGGCGGCGTCGTAGCCTTCATCTGCCCGTATTCGGGTGGATTCAAATACCAGGCCGATGTCCAGGGCACGTTCGACTATATTAAGAGGTCGTGTGGGACGAGTATTATGGGCTATGCGCAGATTTCAAACGGGCAGGGCGATATGACGGCGGGGTGGGCAGTCAGCACTGATCACTTCTGCACGAAGGACTTCCACGTGGGAGAGTAGGGGATGAGCGATAAATGTTGATTCTCTTCCAATATTCCTTGGTTGTGTTTATGTAATGCCAATGGATTACGGCTCGTGGCTGGATTCGTACTGCACTAATAAGTTGAATTTCATCCTGGGCCGCCTCCATGGAGTACTGTATCCTTATCCCACGGGTGTCGCGTATCCCAGTCTTGCCTGAAAAATCATGAGACCAGTACATAACCAGTGCAGGGATCAACATCAATATCCGAGAGTTCGTGCATCCGGACCGGAGGATGCAGCGCTGGCAATCTGTCTCTCGTGACTATTTACCGCGGTGAGGTTGATCTTCCGCCTAATGCTCATTATGCATATCCTCGTCGCTGGTAACCTGGTCAGAAGGCTTTCAGACCGCAATCTTTCCGGCGCGGCTGAGCGCGCAATGAGCCCTAAATATTCTTAAAATTTCAACTTCCAGGTAATTATCCGAGACCCCTTAGTGGGCCACTTGCACAATATAAGCCAGTAGGGCATAAACCTAGGATTTGATACTTCTAGGATGGAATACAATGTATGAGGATGGCGTGCGTCAAATTGGGAGGAAAGTTGTGGTAGCGATCAACAGCTGTGCGGGGTTTTTGATCGGGATGACGGCGTGTGAACATCATTCCTTGTCTCCGAACACCTTTATCCGCTTGTTCCTCCACCAATTCCTTAGGCTCGTCCCCATCCGGTAACCCAGCAATCGGACAATCAGACAATCAACTCGGCAAAGCATGCTGGGTACCGGCTGGGCTCCCTCGGCGACTGTTTCATCACCAAAAGCGGGGCTTCCTGTTATGCCCTGTTATGGTTCGCCTTGCCCGATTGGGTTCACAAGGCAATACAAGGGCCCAACCAGCGTGTTATGCCCTTGGAAGGCGCTTATCAGCTTGCTATTAGCCTTCCAAGGAGCTCGTCTGCCTGATATCTGCCTGGCAGCCCGAGTTAAGATTATATGGGTATGTACGGCGCACACCAGGCTGCGGAAAGTTCAGCAACACTGTAAGTACTAGGCACGCTAAAATATTACAAGGGCGCGGCTTTCACAGCGGGGTATATCCCTCCTCCACCTCGTCCTCCATGTAGCCATCACCGTCCTCTGGCCCCAAGGCATCCTCCTCAGGCCCTTCCTCGCCATCGCTGTCTCCCTCCTCGGAATCACTCGATTTTGCCGATTCTTCTGAGTTTTGCGACAGCGAAGACCCCGGTCTATCGGGCAGATCCACACCACTGGGCTCGGGAGTTCCGGGCGGCGTCCTAAGCGGTGCTTGTTGAACAGTCGGTGCCGGCTCTGGCTCCGAGTCCACGTCCTCGTCGTCCGGTGCAGTCACTGGGGCCTCATCCTCTTCTGGGATATTCACCTGGTAATGGCCGACCCCGCCGCCGAGGTAACGCATATACATATCACGATCCACGAAGCTACACCCACGAAATTCAGAATGATACAAAGGCGAAACAAAGGCACGTACAAATTCACGTAATAATACCGCCAGTCTTCCTCGTCTGTGAGACCGTCCCGCGGCAAACGTCCGATTGAGCTGCCGACCAGCAAGTCCTCGGTGCGACCGTGCGCGAATGCTGGAATTATGTGCGCACCGCGGATTACTTCATCGGGATTCAAAAACCCGAACGCGTTGGGATCCGACTCTGGGAGGAATTCAAGACGAAACAAGCGCTTCCGTTTGAAGCCACCGCGCCATGTGAGATCTAGCCGATAGCGCCGCACCCAGAGAAATTCCATGGATTGAGGGGTGGGATTTCCTCCAGAAGCGGTGTTCACGACATCAGCGTGGAAAATGCCGATGACCTGGGAATAGGAAAAAGGATGAGAGTTGTCGCCTTCGGGTGCCAAGGACATAACGTCGGAGTGGGTGCGTGGGTTGAGGCAATCTTGGCCACGCCGGACATCGTACCCCGTGTAATTGACTCTTAAGATCTTGTGGCGGTACAAACGTTGGTTCTTCAGGACCACCTGGAACCTCTCTGGGGCCGTGAACTCGTTCCCGTCTCCCGACCAATCAGGGTGGGTGAGCCGACTCAGGAGATGTTCCTGCAGCTTCGGTAAAAAGTCCTAGAACCATTGAGATGCGCAAGCAGTTTACTACCGAGAGCGTACCTTGGTTGCGGGGTCGTCACGGTTCTCTCCGAGCCACGACGATAAGTGCCAAGAGAAATTGCGGGAGGGCGAGATATGGTAATGTTGCTCGGGCGTGGTATAGGGAAGAGATTCGGATTCCGCAAATGGAACGTAGGTCTTCGATTTCTTGGGATTGAGCTTGCGCTTGTGGCCCTGCGCAACGGGAGTCGGAACTGTTTTACCTACGACCCGCGCGTTCTTGCGCGCACGGCCCGCGATCCGCATAAGGGAAGTTTCCCGCCTTTCCAGAAGCGTCATTTGGCGGACCGCCCGATTTTTATTGGTACGAGCATAGAACCGTTTGACGCGGCGATGCTCCAGCTCTCCCTAGCATTCACATCAGCACATCGGAAGGAGATTAATATTTGCGCGCTCACAGGTTGCGTCGAATACGAGTCGCTTGTGCCGAACCAAAGGATTGAAGCCACGTAGTCCCCGAGCGAATGGAGCTTGTAAGTTATGAGGCTGTACTCTTTTCTATTTGCAGTCGTGTTCGTTGGAGCGCGGCCCTTGCCCTTGCCTTGGGCGGCTTTCTTGGCCTGGCGGCGCCCCCGAGCCGCCTCTTCGGATGGCAGTTCCTTTGTGGCAAAGTTCGGGCATGTCACGCGCTTGAAGCGTCGAAGCAATCGCCCGAGCTCTTTCGTCGCAGACCGTAGGAACTTGATCGTTGTATCGGTGTGCAACTTGAGCTTCGCGAGGGTATGCCATTCAGCAAGAGTGAATAGCAGGTCCAGGACTTCTGTGTTGTACGGCTCTGGAAGTAAACCTTCGATAACCGGGATGGAACACTGGATAACAATTAGTCAGCCAGCGGACTCGACCGTACGGTTTGCGCACCAGTAATATACTTTGATAGTTCCAAGCCGCCATTTTCTTCAGAGCAGATGTATTTAGAGTGAATCGCCGGATGGTAGAGCGTCCGAAAGTAGGGATTAAACGAAATCTGTCAAGTGTTTATCTCAGAATAATTATTCGCGGGGTGCAGGAGGCGTACCGGCTATTAAGGCTCTGAATAGCGTCGCCGCCGTGAGCTTGTAAAATGCGTAGCAGGTGGATGAAGAAAGCTTTGAAGACCCCGAGCTCGAATTCATGCATGAAATGCGGAACGAGCATTTTGAAGGGGTTGAATCCGAATTTGCTGAGGCGATCCGAGAAAGCGTTCTGCGGAGAGTCAGCAAGCAGTTGTGAGACCCCAGATGGCATCGGCGACGTACGGAAGTAGGGGACCATGAACGCGCAAGCAAGAAGTAGTCGAACGTGGTGGATTTCACATTGCGACCGAGTTTGTAGATCCAGTTGCGTATCCTGGTTATCGTACCATTCTGGACATGTTCATCTGTACGTGCCAAAGTCTCTCTCTTTTTTTCATCGCGCACGGTTCCCAGATCAGGAATGTCTTCTTTGGGGAGATAGCAGCGAGGACATGGCGCCTTTCCGAGGTTACGGATGGTTGCAAGGAGAACTCTACGACAAAATCAATACATGCAGAAAAAACTTCGCGCAGTAAAATTGGACTTACTTCTCTGGATAATCCGCCGAGTACGTGAAAATCCGAGGATAAAACCGCCGCAGGACGCCGTCTTCGCACCGAATGACAATGCCATGCTCGTAAGCATCCAAGAACTCGTCGTCGAGCAAGAGACGCCAAATAGCATGCATCAGCTCGCGTCGACAATGAGTTAATACATCCGCCGAGGGCGCATGGCCAGCCAGAGTTTGGAAAAAATCATGGAAGGTGTCCGGCAGCTGGGCGGACTTCATCAGTAAACTGAAGAACGAACGAAATTGTGTACCTTTGGGAAGTACGCAACATGGTGGCATACATTGCTCCGTGGTTTAACTCGGAGCCATTTAGACTGATTCCCAAAAAACATGTACAACGGCCAGAGTGACGCATCACCGAAGCTTGCGAGGTGCGTCGAGTCTGACCAAAACATCAGGCTCAGGACTACCCGCTCCAGTGTACAGTTGGGTTCGGGGGGCTGGTTTTGAAGAGCTGTGTGCGCCTCAACCATCGCCTCCGACGAATAGATTTCATCATAAACGCGCTGGGGTGGGCTGCTCGGGGAAGGTGCCCAGAACTGCTTGAACGGGGTGTAATGGAAACAACGGTCCCCGACATCCCGTACAGCGGACTTGATGACTTCAACAAGCGGTCGGTAGAACAGACCGGGGACTGCAAAGATGGGGGCATCTGCCTCTGATGCATGCTGGAGTCCATCCGGAACGGAGATATTGACGGATGCAGACTTCCAGCCATCGCGCACACCGGCGGCTAAATGCGCATCGAGTCTAGCGGTTTCCCGCTTGATGTCGAACTCCATAATATGCTCCTTGGAGAATTTCGGGTCCTTCAATATGTCGACGAGCTTGTCCATCTCCTCGATCGACTTAGTTGCGGACCCCGTCCACTGCCAAGTCATGAGATTTTTAATGCTCCAATTTGCAAAGATCCCTGGTGAGTCAGACTCGCTCGCTGCCTTCGCTGCCCCGGGTTCAGGCCCGGATGCTGAGGAAGGTGGCTGGGGATCGTTGGGCTCGAATGGAGTCAATTGTGATGGGAGCGTCGCGGTATTGGAGCGAGTGCCGCCGGGGATATCCGATAATTCTTCCGCCGTGAGCAGTTCATCGGGATTATATGTCGGGACAGAGGGATATTCGCGGTAGAGCCCGAACGAGTTGACAGTGGTTCGGATCGCCTTCCACACCCAGCCCGGTTCGGGTGGTGAATCCGGCACGACTTCCTCCGCAGGTGGACTTGGTTCCCGATTAATGGGTGACGCCGGCTCGGGCAGTTGTTGGAGCAGTTTCCAGGTCTTTCTTTTGGCACGAATCGGACGTCCAGCTGCGGTCGTTTCAGGCGGAGGTGTCGGTGCGCGCTCGGGCTCGGGCTCGGGCTCGGGCTCGGGATCTTGCGGCGCCGGTACGAAAGGCATTTCAACGTCAGGAGGCTAATTGAAGATCTTAATAGGGGCGCAAGAGTCGAGACGACTCGGAAATCATACCTCCCATGAATCAGCCAAGCTGCTTGTCGATTGCTCGGGCACTTGGGCTGCCTCCAGTGCAGCGGCGCTGTGTTTGGTTTTCTGCCTCTTCCTCTGTATCTGCTCGAGTGCGCTATCTTGAGCCATAGCCTGTTCGTCCGCTTCAAGCTGCGCCGCTTTGAAGTGTTTACAAGACCCTTGATGGATTTTGAGTTTGCGCTTCTCGTGGCAGTCGCGCCCACAGGGCGGGGGGCAGACCCACTTAGACATGAGCAGCAGCAGGAGAATTATGAAGAGCTTCATACGAATCAGAAGCGCATGAGACGCAGCGAGCAGGGAGAAAGAGTCTCAAATGAGTCAGCCGGACTTATCTAGTCTCAGGGGTTCGGGCGATAATCCGAGGCCAAAACAAAATCAGATTCAGATTCATTGATATGGAGAGCCGAAATTTCAATAAACATTGTGGTGGATACGCTCGGCCCGCCGGCGGGTGGATCGAGGCACTGGCGCTCTCCGCTCGGGAGTTTCCGCCTGCCAGAGAGCCAAGGGGTCCGACCCAAAATTAAAGAACACGATCGTTGGCTGGAGAAGGATGAGTACATGCCGTCCATACTAAGAATAATTGCACACCGTCACGGCAACGGCCCATTCCCAAAGCTTTTGGGACTTGAGTGAGAGCCGAAAGCGAGGTTAGCTGAAATGTGCGATGGCTAAATTGGGCTCACGTACCACGTCCTGATTGAAGGGATTTTCGACATACCGATACTGGCATTTCCGAATCTCCGATTCAAGCGCATGGACCGAGTACGACGAAATGGAGCCGGCGGCGTATTTTTCGTGATCAATCCATTTAGGGCGCGGCGCGTCCGAATCCACCTTCCACTCGCGCCGTATAAACTTCGGGCTCATATGGAACTCGTCGGCAATATGGTCGCTCGGGAAGATCCAGAACCGCGTGTACTGGTAATGGGTTTTGGAATGCTGTCCGCATATTAGGGGAGTTAAAAGCAAAAAAATTAGTTTGCGCACTTTATCAAACCGGTACGTATTTTCCAGCAGAACCTGTCGTGATGTCAAGCGACGGATGTAGGTGTCACGGCTCTGCCGGGGCTCGGGTGACTGAGCGCGGTTCTCTATGAGTGGCTTCTGGCACAAAAATTCAGCGGCGAGTCCAAAAATAACAAATCGGAGCGCACCTCTTCCTCTGGCAAAGGCTCCGCGGCCTCTGGATTCTTGTGCCGCAACGGACTCTCTGGGAATGGGAGGAGAAGCCTCTCCATCCGTGGGGATAAGCCGTCCGTATAATCCTCGCCATTTCCCTGGATGTGTCAGCACGCGTAGGAAGTTGGAAGCAAAGAAACCCTACCTCCCATGGCTGATTGGGTTCGTCGCGCCAACCCTGGTTCTGAGGGACGAATAGGTAGGGCATGTTGTCGTCGATGACAGGAGCATGACGACGCGCCGGGTTATCTGTCAGCCGCGCGATACGCCCACGTGAGACTTCAAGGAGGTTGGTGTCTCACCTGCGCAGATTTGCAATAACGAGTCAGCCTAGATAAGAGGCGCAGTGCATCAAACGCACCTTGCTTCTCTCCCCCATCATCCCCCCTCACAAGTATCAGTCCCTCCGCGAGTCCCCTTTCCCCCCATCCTTGTACCGCATCCACTGACTTACCTCCACCTACAGGATGTCTGCCGACGCGCCCCGCACTCCACTGCAGAATACTACAAACACGCCAGCAGCACCGTTGGCCACAGCACCAGCCACGGCGGAGCTCGAAGCCGAGATATCGCGTCTTAAGGGCCTTGTTGCTGGCTTTACGAAGAAGCGTGGTCGTGGTAGGAAGCGCGTTCGGTATGGTCTTGTTATGATCCCAAGCCCATCTGACAAATCCTTCTGCCAGTGCCGAGTCTACCTCCGATGACGACAACGAGGACGCGCCCACACCGTCGAAGAAAGCAAAGGACTCGGACGCACTCGACTACGTTGGCTATGGCCGCGTCATCGCCCGGTTCCTCGGGCCCTTCGTTGACATCAACGAGGTCATCCAATACGGCACCAAACGCGACACGGACATGTCGGGGGACGAGCGTGAACCCAAGTAAGCATCCCTGCCCCTGCCTGCCGACTTCCTTCTCACTTCCCTCCATTGCAGCCCGAGGCTTGCCGAGGAGTACAAGATCCTCTGGGAGAAATTCCCTGGGTTCCACACATTCCTACTGTCGATCACGAATCAGCCCGTCATTCGTCGTGCGATTGAGAGACAGGTATCGTGAACCTCCCTCTGTTTTGTTGTGCATTGCTGACAGACCCCTAGCTCACTGCGGGCATGGAAGGTGTACGGTCCGAGGATACGTCGACGCTCAAGAGCCGTATCGTTCTTTGGCTCTACAAAGAGCCCACCACTCCTCTTGACCCCCCGCTCTCCAGCCTAAAGTTGAAGGCCGTTCGAGGAATGGCACATCCTGTCTTCGCTAGGCTCCTCACTCCGATGGAGTGGGCGGCGACTCAGGAGTGAGCTGTATCATCTCGGCTCTCAAAGCACTACTGACAACTTTGTAGGACATGGCTTGAGATCGTCGGGGGCACGAAACACCTCAAGGGCACGCAGCTCCCTGCCTTCATCTTTCCTCTCGGTCAAGTCTTTCCAGTGGGCACTGCTCTCGACAATCCGGTGTGGGTGGGCGTGCTCGACAACGCCTTGAAGGGCGAGATTCTTTTACGGGTGCGTGCCGCTTCTAACCAGTGATTGATACTAATATTGTAAACAGTCTGCAAAGGCCCTCCTCATGGGTCCCGAGGCCGCGCTCGAGGGCGATGGCTATCACAAGGGCAGGCCCGGCAACGCGAGCGTGATCACCATGACCACCTTTACCCGCCGCATCTGCGCCTGGGTCGTCGTGCAGGTGCGTAATTGCTGCCCCGGATGGTATCTCTCTGACATGGCTTCGACAGGTTTACTTCTCCCTCTCATCCAAACAGGAGTGGCACAGGAGAGACGGGGACCATTTCGACTACGAGGAGCTATTCTGGACGATCTACGGCCTCTTCGACAACGAGAAGTGGGGGAAGGAGATAATTGCTCTCTGGAACAAGTGAGTCGCACACATTTCTTTCTATATATACCGCTAATATATCTGTAGGGTTGTTCTAGGCAAGGCGGCCGGCAACGCCCCCGCCAACACCTCTAGCGCTTCGGGTCCCAGCGCTCTGGAGCAGATCAAGGCTGCTCACGCTGCTGCTGAGGCGGCCGCCGAGGCCGCTGCCGCTGAGGAGGCCGCCGCTGCTGATGTCGCTGCTGCCGCCGCCGCCAGTGAGAACAGTGCTGCTGCTCCCCCAGCTGTACCTGGGGCTGTCCCTGATCCTGCTGGTGACCGTACTGTACCCGCTAGTGTATAATATCCTGCCAATGCCATCTTTTTTTGCCGCTTTCCACCCTTTTGTGACGATTGAGCCTGATTTAGTACGACGAGCAACCTGTCTTGATTCAATCCTGGCATTACATGACAAGCACGGCATATCCACGCTGACAAGCCAAGGCGTTATATGCGCATTTGCGCGTACTGAAGTCATGGAAGCCTGATTGCCTTTCGAAAGTTCACCGTGCTTTTACGTCTTTTTATTACATTATGAAGAAAATAGATACTTGATAAGGCTAGTTGTGTTTTTCACCAGCGCGCCAAGCCCGGTATGCCTTTTAACCCTTATAAGGCCTTGTTTGGCCTTGCAAGTTTCTCCACGTTTTGGTGATGTTCAGTGATGGATCTGTCCCCCGCCAAATGAAAGGTGCGGACTTGGTAGAAAAGCGTCGAAAACTTGAAAAAAAGTGCTTGAAGTGTCTTAATCAAAGATGGATAACTTTTGATTCTCTATCGATTGAGCAAAAGTTGGTTTTGGGGTGAAAAAGGGAATTTCTAGGTGATAAAACACAGAAGCCGGCGGGGGTACAATATTTAGTGTATATACAGTAGAAACAAGCTTTATAATGTTCCGAAGTGGTATTTGGACGATGGGGACCGTTCCGACTCTGATGACGCGTAGTTATACTGTAACAGCTCTTTATTGCTCGGAATATTCATTTTTTCTCCCAAAAAACAAGTTTAGCTTATTCGATAGAAAATCAAAAGTTATCCAACTTTGATTGAGACACTTCGAGCACTTTTTTTAACATTTTCGACGTTTTTGCCCAAGTCCGCACCTTTCAAATGGCGGGGAGATGGCCCATCACCAAAACAGGCGACATGCCGGCCCAGTCCGTCCGCGAGCTTACCCGCTGTTTGACGTCCCATCATTATTTGCTCTGATGTTGTTCTTATTTGTTTTCTGTCCTAATTTGTTCATTGCGCCGGCTCTCTCTGTAAGCGCTGTGGACGTCGACTGGCCCGCGAGTCTACCAATTCCTGGCCGATTCACAAGGTCAGGGGCTTGTTCTCATCCCTGGCTTATCCACCTAACTATCGTAGGTCCCCACGGGGATGAACCGGCGGTGCCAAACTTCCAGTTGACACTTGACACCCTCTCCACGATGCCCTCCGCCACTCGCATTCGAAGGATCCTGGTCTGGAACAGCTTTCTTGACCGGGCAGGCTGTGAACAGCTGGAGGCCACACTGGTATCTCTCCCGGTGCAGCCGCCGCCGAGGCTGGAGCTTGACTAAGGCTGGATAAAATTATGATTACATTTGATTATAATGTATCGTAATGGTAAGATTACAATTAAGTATGGCCTGCCCGTAATCTTACAGCCTAATATCACAATGGAATACATTACAATAAGTTACGATTACATTAAGTTATGGGGCTCGTAATTAATGGTAATCCTAGCATTATCTGGTCCCCTTCACAGCTCTTTTTGGGACATCGGTTGGACATCGGTATTCATGATCTCTCGAAAAAGGGAGTCCCTACAATCTGCAAAGTTCTGCCGCTATACAAGATTGTGCAAACATATCTCGAGACCAGTCTCGCCGCCATTGATCCAGCTGATGATGCTTGTAATTTACGCCCTGCGATCAAGGCCGGTCTTGCAAAACTCCACAAGCACACGGAGAAGGCGCTAATCAGTGATTTCCCACTTATCGGCGCTGGTACGAATCTCTGTCATTCCAATTCCATCCTCTAACAAATCATGGCAGTTCTTCACCCGGCAATATGTCTGACTTAATTGAAGGATATCAAGTCCGGCTGGGACTCCGACATTGCGAGCCATGCTGAGATTATTCTCGGACACCTGTACGATGTTTACAGGGAGGACACGGCTGAGCCCGAGCCTACCCCCTCTACCACAGCTCCGAACCCGGTCAAGGTGTCACCATCCAAGGGCATTTTTCGTCGTGCAGTTGGCCCGAAGCGTTCCTCGCTGCGCGAAAAAACTCAGACGGAGTTACAAGTATATTTTAGTGGTATTTACCCAATGGGTGAGACCGACGATGATGTTCTGGCATGGTGGAAGGTGAGTTCACTCGTTATGGTGTGATCTCTATGTTCTGAGTCCTCCTCTCAGCTGTATGCGATTCATTTTCTGATCCTGTCCCGTATTGCGCGCGACATTCTCTGTATCCCTGGTGTGAGCACCACGGTTGAACGACTATTCTCCAGCAAGCACACCATGTCCGATGCACGTCTATGGCCGCTTCAACTGCATCCTCAACTGTCGTAACGAAGGAGCTGTTGAATGCCGGCTTTGGAGAAGGGCTGGACTACTTGGAAGGGATTACCATTAATTAAATACGATTAAATATGATTATCCTACGATTACAATACATTACAATAGACATACGATTAAGTATCGGCCAATCCTTAAAATTATCCTACGATTACGGTACATTACGGGTCAAGGTCATATTTAATCATATTCTTCCAGCCCTAAGCTTGACATGAACTCCATCGCGGGCGATCTAAAAACCATTGGCTATCCAGGTGAATTCTTTCCTAGGATGGCGCCCCGGAATCTCGTGCGTCCTTTCGTTCGTTTGTCTGCCCAAATTCTGATCAGCTATATGTAGCTCTTCTACTATCATGACACCGATTATGTGAATTGGTTTGAGGTCAGTCGTTTATTATATACATTCGAGCTAGGATTCATATTGTATTCCAGAATCTTGTGGGGTTCTGATGATGATATAGAGTCGTATGATGAGACTTTCACATGTTCCCCAGGACTAACCTTCTGAAATTCATCATCATCAAGCTGTAATTTCCAAATGCGACTCGGAAGTCATTTTCTGGACACATAGCATCACGGTTCAATTTGAATCACCCGGTGCTTGCCCTGTGTGAATCGAAGCATGAGCGTGATGGCTTGTACGGGCTGTCGCCATTTTATATCATGGGAGCGTGTGATCTGGCGCGGAACAAAGTAGGCCTCAGCCCAGCGTACGCAATTCGTAAAACCAATGAAGTTCTGTCCGTGAGCAGCGCGAACTTCTTCTCCTTTTTTATGTGGACAGCATTACCTTGCACTGCGTTTGGAATTGAAATCATCGTGTGTTTATGTTAGATGCCCACTGCCGAACTGAAAGTAATTGTCCCCGTGCTTTATGCTGATGTATCAGCGCGGCATATCAGCACGAGTCCAATTAAATAGCCGGAGAATGAAAACGTACTCCGCAGAGATGTGATAGCCTGACCCGGAGTCGAACGGGCTCCCTGCAAGAATGCGTTCTCCGTATACCCTCCCATATGTCTGCAGCTGCGCACCGCGCGCTATCAGGCTTCCTTTCCCGGTGTCAACGCGGACCTTTACTCAAAGTTGAACTACCAGCCGTCTCTGGTTTCATGATCTACGCGGCCCTTTAACCCCAACTCGGGCTTCCCAGGCCAGGGTTCACATACTCGAAAATTGGGTTACAATTAACTGCGAACTCCAAGCAACGAAAATCCATCCCCCACTGGCATTACCAGACCCCGAGTCGAACGGGCTCACTGCATGCACCTCTCAAGAACTGCTATATTAACACTGCGGTGATCTTTTTGTCTTACCGTGAGTAAAAGGGGCATGGAAAATATACCTAGGGTCCTCTGAGTTTTGCCGGGAATTTTACCCAAATGTAAAAACGTCGGAAAAGTAGATATTCTTTCCCGTCCTTTTTCTGCCGGAGAAAGGACGGGTTTTCCCCAAAGAAAATCTGAGCGTTTTTTTCCCACCTGAAATGGAATCGTTTTGCCTGGGGAAAAATTCTGCCGGCTTTTTCCTCGGGACAATCCTTGCTCTTTGTTCGTGGAAAACAATCAGGAAAATCAAACGTTTTTCCTGCTGAGGTTCAGGGCCCACATCCTCCTACGGAACTCACGATCTCCGTGCCGAGCCGTAGTGAGCATCGCATGAGCAGCTCGATGTGCGCGGCATCGTGATGGCGCGCGCAGACGGCGGGAATCAGCCGCGAGGCTGCATGCAGCGGGTCGCTAACGGCATGCACTGCGTCGTGGTCGTCGTATAGGCGGAGAGCTACGTCCCGGTATACGAATATTTATTGCGCCACGCTGGCTGCGCGCGTTGCGAGGCGCGCGAACGTGAACGCGCCACAAAAGTTTGGCGGGGATAGGGATGAGATAGCGCGCATTTGCGTCCAAATGGTGATCATCAGAGTGTCGGGGTCACTCAAGAGAGATATGGGACGCAAGCCAGAGCACCAATGAAGAGGGTTGTAGTCCGCAATCGCACCAATTGAGAGCGGGCCAGCATTCAGTCAACCATATCGAGAGCAGAGTCTTGCGCTCCAATGAGACTCCTTGCGCGCAGGAGAGTGAAACTGGGAGAAGTGTCGCACGGAGAAGTGGACCGATAGACCAGCGAGTATACATGAGAATGAGCGGGAGTCGGATTCACCAGATTCAATGGTCGTGGCACAAGCAGCTGCTGATCGGATCATCGGCTGAAGTGGCCCTTCGTCCGGGTATCCGGTCTTGAACGTGCCAATACAACACTTACACATTGCTTGCTTTCTCCCCTTCGCTCCATATCCTCCGTAAGATGATTTTAGGCCGCAAACACTGCAGTCGAAACACTGCTCTGAAGTGATTTCCTTGACATCACGGTTCAATCAAGGTTCAATTTGAATCGTCACCAAATCGGCACTTGCTTGCCGACAACCGCGCCCCATGGATTACTGTCACGGTCAGCGCGGAGATAACAGAATGGATACCCAATTCCCTGGGTGACCTTCAATCCAGGAAACCACCGACATTCAAATTACTTACCTATTGAAATAAATCCTCCAGCGATCTCTCCTCAGCTCAAGACAGGCTGCAAAGACCGGGTAAATCGTAAATGAGATAGGTAGTCGGCGAGAATTTCAATTCCACGCGGTAGAGACGCTGCCGAGACGCTGGAGCCAAAGCGCTAAAACAATCCAGAGCAGCTTGGTCATGCCCCGACCCCGAGTCGAACGGGAGCTCTACGTAAGTGTGGGTCGCAGCGTCATGTATTTCAGAGGCGTACCACACGCCATCGGCTCGTATTCAACGTGCGGCTCGGCTAGACAAGTGGAGTCTTCGTAGAAGAGACCGTGTTGCATCTGCGAACGGGAGTATGTGTGTAACTCATTCTAAGGGCCACGCCAGAACAACAAGCAACGCAGCAGGGCGACTGGTGGGAAACTGCCAGAAATATTATTAAAATATTATTAGAAGTGAAACAAACCCCCTGCAAAAAGACGGCGCTCAAGGCAACACACAACCCGACCCCGAGTCAAACGGGGGTTCTGCATAACCCAACGTCATTCTGTATTAATTGCAGATGCGTTCCTCACGCTCTCGGGTTGTGCTGATTGAAACCAAGGAGAAACAACACCACCTAGTTCAAGAAAGCTGGCGGGCATGAATTACCATTCCCGCACTTTCGCAGGTGCGCACCACGCGCTGTAGGGCTTATTTTACATGTCTTCGGCGCCGACCGTTTGCGTCTTCTGAAGGAGTCCCCCCGTGTAATATTCATCGCACCGACGGAGTCAGAGTGAGAATTGGGACGACGGGCTCGATGCGTGCGGCTTCATGATAGCGCTCGCAGGTGACGGGGTACGCCGTGCGCCCCTGAAGCGATGCAGTGTAGAGTTCATGCTGTGATCACCGGGGAATTGTGGTGCTGCGCGGGAGGGGGACGAGGAGCGTGGTCGTGGCTGGCACGCAGATCTACATCTGCGATGGGCGTGGACATTTTGAAATTCAGTCCTGGGGTCGTCCGTCAATCAGAATTACAACCAAGAAGTAATCCCCCAAGAGTAGGACGACGTTGCGGAAGGATCGGCATTGCCGTGTACGTGACACGGGACCACGGACTGCTGCGGATCGTCATGAGGTCAGATCCCTACCAATTGCGAACATATATGCGCTGCCACTTTGATAGGAATCTTGTCGCAACCACTGCTGCCGCTACTGATAAATGTTGATGTATCGACCATTTTGGATAGAGTAGTCACTTCGAAATTTCCTTATATCATTATATGTCGATTACTTGACAGTACTGCGGTACATGTGATGCTTGGAACGCGCTTCTCCAATCCAAGTCTGAATAGTGAGGTGCCTGTCCACTCAAGGCTTGGCAAACTGTTTGCATATAACCCAAAGGGCGACATTGTGGATCAATCAATTCCCAAACTCCCCTCTGTTCACATCTTCATTATCGATGTTTACTCGAATCATAAAGAGAGTCCTAGGCTCGAAATATCGGCGAGACTGGCGAAGACAGGACTGTGTTGTTGCCGAGTCTGTGTCAGCTGGTGGAATTTCCTCGGGAAGCGGGAATTTAGTCAGAATCTCCACTTCCCATGGGAATTTGGTGCGTTCCAGGCAAATTATCTTTTTACATGCTAACTCGCATTCTCAGATCTGTGACATCGCAAAATTGAAGGAGCTTATAAAGCAAACACCTTTGGGTCATCCAGATCTCCCAACACATCATCAAGTATTGGCACAGGCTTCTTGGCAAAATATACCGAAACAAGAGCATGGGAATATCTTCATGATGCAGTCCAGAATCTCCAGGCGGTGGTCGAGCTTACCCCACACGACCATCCTGATCGGGCTGAAAGACTGGAGGACCTGTTTCTAGGCTTGCGACAGCAATATCGGAGGCTGGGAGATCTAAAGTACCTTGATGCTGCGCTGTTGAGACAGCAAGAGGCATTGGAGCTTACCCCTCTCCACCAGATCCCTAACAGGCTACGACGACTAATGACCCTTGGTGCATTATTGACAGAACGATATCATAATTTGGGAGATCCGCAGGACCTTGAAAAAGCACTTCAGAAGTCACGAGAAGTGCTTGGTCTCACTCCACAGGGACACCCTGGGCGACCAGACTCTCTTGAAATCGTCGCTCAGACATTGTCGATTCGATATGACAGATTTGGAGATTTTGAAGACCTAGAGGATGCATTGAAAATGGAGCAACAAGCAATGGACCAATCGCCGGAGGGGGATGAGAAAGTGAAACGGCTGCTCAATATTGGTGTATTGTTCTTCTGCCGGTATCGGAGATTAGGTGATCTAGATGATCTCGATGCTGCACTGCGGAAGCAAAAGGAGGCCTTGGACGTCACCCCGAAGGGGCACCCGGATAGGCCATGTTTTTTGGGCACCATTGCTACATCTTTGATTGATCGTTATCGGAGGTTGGGAGATCTAAAAGACATCGAAGATGCGCTGCAGATGCAGCAGGAGGCCATAGAGCTGACCCCAGATTATCATCCTGACAGAGCAAGCTATCTGCGCCAGCACGCTGCATATTTAATAGAGAAATATCAAAGGTTGGGAGATCTAACAGACCTTGAGGATGCAGTTCAGAGCATACGGAAAGGGTTTCATCTGATCCCAGAGGGACACCCCGAGATACGGAGCCATCTGCGGGATCTTGCCTGGGCACTCAAATATAGATATGAGCGCCTGGGTGATCTGGAGGACCTTGAGAGTGCACTAGAGAATGAACAGAAAGTAGTTGATCTAACTCCAGAGTGGCATTCTGATCGCCCCCAGCGTCTTGCAAGCCTTGCACTGTCATTTGCAGATCGTTATAAGAGGTTGAGGAATCCCAAAGACCTTGAGCTTGCATTCCAGAGGCACCAAGAAGCTATTGACCTCACCCCTGAGAGCCATCCTGATAGGCCAGGGTACCTCCACAACCTTGCTCTATTTCTTGCCTATCAATTCCATTGTTCAGGGGATGTGCAGTATCTTGAGTCTGCAGTGCAGAGACACCGAGAAGCAGTTAATCTCACGGTAGTGGGACATGCTCAGAGGCCACACCGTTTACAAGACTTTGCCACACTCTTGTCAGCGCGATATGCCATCAGTAAAGACAAGGAGGACCTTGAAGCTGCTCTGGTGTGTTACCGTGATTCCTTCAAAACACCATCATCCACTCCATTTATCTCTTGGAAAAATGCCCTTCAGTGGGCCAGCTGTGCCCAGGATTTTCAGCCTTCAGACTGCCCGAGTGCTTATATGGCTGCCTTCCGATTGCTCCCGGGTCTATTTTGGATTGGACATTCTATCCCTGTGCGTCATGAGGCTATCCACAGATTAGAGATTGGACAAGTCACTTCCACTGCTGCGCAGAGTTGTATTTCTCTAGATCATCTTATGCCTGCCATCGAAATTATGGAGCAAGGTCTAGCCATGACTTTCCAGCAATTGCTCCAACTGAAGACAGATGTAGATCACCTCCCACCCGATCAGGTGAATCGATTCCGAGCACTCTCATCTCAGCTCTATGCAGGAACATCGGCTCATTCAACTCGTGCTGCAATTGAACGAAATCAGTTACTTGAAGATATACGAAAGCAGCCTGGGCTTGAATATTTCCTGCTTCCACAGCCATATCATGTTCTCCAGTGTGCAGCACAACGAGGTCCAGTTGTGATTCTCAATAGCCATGAAGAACACTGTGATGTACTTCTAATTCTTAGTTCAACCACACACCCCCTTCATATACCGCTTCCTGGTGTCACACTTGAGCTTGTGAAGAGTCAGCAAGCATTGCTCAAAGAATTGCTTTCACAGTGCAATGTCAGAATGCGAGGAGAATCACAACCCACCAGACTCTCTGGCCAACGGGAGAATTTCACATCCAAAACAACCCATGAGTGTTTTGAAGATATATTAGATTGGCTCTGGCAATATATTGTTGAGCCTGTATATCGGCTTCTGGCCTTGGTGAGTCCTATATATCTAATACTCTTTATAGACTAAAATTGTTCATCCAGTATGGGATCCATGATGGTCGACTGTGGTGGTTACCAACTGGGGCATTTGCAGGACTGCCCCTACATGCATGCTCTCCCACAGATACTGATGCCTTCATTCATTCGTACACTGCAACATTAGGATCCCTCCTTGAAGGCTATAAGAAACCCTCAAACGGGCCACACAGATTTGCTGTGGTTGGTGTAACACATACTGGTCGTGGAACGAATTTTCTCAAGGGAGTCAGGGAGGAAATCAAAAGGATTACAGTTGTTATCAAAGAGCCTGCTGTCGCCTGCCTCGAAGGAGATAAAGCCACAGTGGATGCTGTAAAGTTGCAGCTCCAGAATTGCTCGTGGGCTCATTTGGCCTGCCATGGAACACAGGATTTAGTCAACCCACCCAAAAGTTGTCTTCTTCTCTTCGGAGGAAGATTAGAGTTGGAAACAATTCTTCAGATGCCTCTGCCCAATGCGGAGTTTGTGTTCCTTGCTGCATGCCAGACAGCCATGGGAGATGCTATCCTAGTAAATGAATCATTTCACCTTGGCGGAGGTTTCATTGCTGCTGGGTTCCGCAGTGCTGTAGGGACATTGTGGTCTATGAATGATGCCGATGGTCCAGAAGTCGCGGAGAGTTTCTACTCATATCTATTTCGAGATGGTCGGCAACCTCAGGCTAGTGATGCAGCAGAGGCTCTGCACTATGCAGTGAAGCAACTCAAGAAGAGGAATGTTCCGTACGAGAGGTGGATACCATTTATCCATATGGGAGTTTGAATTGTAGTTTACATGTAAGTTTTATCGATGGTCTGTATGTTTCTTATGCGTTACCTCCAGTAATTTCCAATGTATCAATTCATGGTTACGTGTTTACTTGGTTACGTTATATGACATTGATGACTGTGAACAAGTTGTGTTATATCGATGACATTATTTGGCTCCTGGTCTGCAGTTCCCCGAGAGAACAGCCGGCCCCGATTTGAATGGCCTCCCGCATTCGAATACATTCGGCATTTTATTTCTTTGAATCCACCTACTGCTTGAATTATATGGGGTGGTTCAAAAGCTCTGCAGGCTCCAGTCATCATTTCACAGGGGGAAACCCAGGTTGAGTTTGAGACAACAAGACTTTCAAGACCTGCTATTGCCTGACTCCGAGTCGACTAGACACTCCGCATCATATTTCTCGGCCATCTGCCTACAATTCTACAGGCGCATGCCCCGCGCTATCAGGCTTATTCTCCCTACTCCCGTCCACGACTTCATCGAGAAGTTTTCTTTTTTCCCCCCAATCCGGTGAATTCACGTCTGTTATAATTCCAGGAAATTTGCGACTGGTTACTACTATGTTGAACACAAATCTCCAAGTGAATAGGCGAGATCGTGAGGTCCAGCTTCAAACCCCACGACTCAAGCAAAGAAGAAGGGAGAAAGGCTTCCACGACCTGCTAGTGCCCGACCCCGAGTCAAACGAGCTCCCTGCATAAAAAAACTTATTATGTCCGAGGCGTTATCGCCCGAGCCCGAGTCGAACAGGCTCCCTGCAACATTAACAAATCTGGCAGTCAGGAATATTTATGCAGGTGCGCACCCGCGCTATCAGGCTCGGATCCTACCTCCGCACTCCCCTACATTCTACAGTTTCGACCCCACTGCTTGAATCATAAGGTGGTTCAAACGCTCTGCAAGGTGCGGTACTCGTTCGATCAGAATGACCCAAAGTCTGAGTACAATTGCAACGCATACTTGCGAAGAAGGAATATTCAGCGTCCGCAGATCGACGAAGTTCAGCTCACGAGAAGAAACCAAAAATATCCCCATCATTCCTATCATGGCCCTACCCGGAGTCGAACGGGCTCTGCATTTCATTCACTCCCGAATTCCATATTTCTACAGGTGCGCGCCACGCGCTAGCAGGTCTCAATATATCCGCCCGCGCCCAGCCACATTCGATGGTTTGACGCCATCTTCAAATTGAACGGTCTCCGCAGAGCGTTGTCCTTGAGGTGCGCGGGGGAGGTAAATTCAGCACAATGTAGTGAAGATTATAATGAATCCAACCACGATCGCTGCGTGCGGAATGGAATAACGAACGGAGTGGAAGACATCAGCTTCCAACCATTGGCAACCAATAAAAGACACCGGCGGGATTTCAATCCCTAGGAGAAAAAGACCCATAAAAACCACACACATGGCCCAATCCCGAGTCGACAAGGCTCCCTTCCCTGCATGCATTCGGCCATTACATATATCTCTGCGGGTGCTATCAGGCCTGTCCCCTTCCCCCCGCGGTCGGATACGTTGAACCGTCTTGAATCCATTTGTCGAAGGTGAGCCGAGGTTTCGGCCAGTCCCGCAGAAATCACACTGGCCCGACGGCTGATTAAATTATAGCACAACCTCTGCTTTACCACGCAGGAACCTCCCGCTCCTTGGCGAACCACCAAACCCGCGGGCGGTTACAGGATGCAGCCCATCGTAAAAAGGATCAGAGATAGTGAGCATATTACCCGACCCCGAGTCGAACGGGATCCCTGCATCATAATTCACGCGTCGCAAGATACAATTCTGCGGGTACGCACCTGCGCTATCGGGCTCCAACCCACCCTCCCACTAGGCTAGGTTTGAGATTTTATTTTCTTTCATTTTAGTACAGTGACGTTCAAGTTTGGTCCCGCAACGTCAACGGAGAAACTCCGGTCCGAACTTGGAGTACCTCGATTGCCAGGAAGGCCTGTTTGCGGAATTTAGGGCACGGGCTCTTTTTTTTTTTTTTTTCCTTTTTGGTAACGTTTTGATCTCTTTCACTGAGTCCCTCATAGCGGGCTCAATTCCCGCTACCTTTAGGTACGGGTCTTATAGTGCCTGATTTTTCAGGATTGCAGAGCCATCACATTTTTGCCATATAAGGTATTCTGCTTGGTCATTATTGGTGTGTAAGCGGGCGCGTTGCCATGAGATGTTTCCAGAAGTTTCGATGTCGGACTGTTTCAACGTCCACTCGACGTCCAGCCTCTTTCTCTTCGTCCACCATGCCCCCTTCTGCTACCCTCTGCAATGTGCTGCTATCTACCACTTTCAGCCGTGATTTTCAAAAGACTCTCTTCTCTGGACTGGGTTCTAGCATCTGGTCTCCGTCCTCTCAATTATGTGTCTGGTCCCTACATCAGCCTTTTGACAAATAACTTGCGGCTTGTTTGGCCTTGTGAGCTTATCGGCAATTGCCGGCAAGCTCACAAGGTCAAAGCGGAAACAAAACACCTCTTATAAAATTCATAACGAGCCCGGACAACCTCTTGAAAACTCGGACGATGTGCTCCGCACTTTCTCGTGACGATGCCGTACCCAGACACGGTGATCGGTTCCTATTTGTGCGATTTTTTTGCCACTAAACGGAGTCAAACTAGTGACCTTGTGAGAACGAGGACTCACCTTGTGACCTTGCGGAGCTTGTGCAAATTTGGTGGGGCTTGTGGGCTTGTTTGACCTTGTACAAGCTCACAAGCTATTTGTCAAAAGTCTGATGTATCTGGTCCCCTCCTCAATATACCATATCACTGTCTGTTCCTTACATGCGGAGTTGTTTCATGTGTCTCCCCTCCCATTCGACTTGATCTTGGGGCGTAAGTGGCTTCTAATTTGCCATGAAGCACTCCCAACTTGTTTTTTTTTCTCTCTTATCCAGTATACTTGGCTGTCGGCGACCACAACAAGGTATACTTATTCTGTTTTATTCATTTTCAGGCCCTGTCCAGCCCTTCGTGGCCCATCCTTAAATGGATGTTGATACATATCCTTCGCCACATTTGGGAATGCCAGGCATGTCCTTTATTTCTGCAGGCCATACACTCTTCTTATCATCCAGTCAGTCCCTGATACTCCTCAGATTCCGTGACTCATCGGTCGATGGACATTGTCTGCCACTTTTCGCCAGAATCATTGGTACACATCTATTATCTGTCATATTCCAGTCCCTTACTCACCTTGAATCAGACAGTGTCCCGAACTTCTCCGTAGCCTCATCCTCTCGAATTACTGTTCCATCTCATCCTTCTACAATCTCAATTAACATTTTGCGCGATATTTCTCTTGGAAACCATTCTACGCGTTTACGCATACTATTTTCCACAGTGATCTATCCACGACAAAAATTGTTCTCGAACTGCATGCTGTTCCCCATAATGATATGAATTTAACTGAATGCCACCGGGCTCTGCTCCATCTTATTTCAGGCGCTTGCACCGACTACGCCGTTGATGCTTCTTCAAGTCCTCAGCTGCACTGATAGCTGCTGCAGCGTGCAACATGTCGCTGTATACTAGTCCAGGATTTGTTCTCCTGCGGATATCTCTCCAAGCTATTCTTGCGATTATTCTCCGGGCTGATCACAATCAAATTTTAACTGAAAATCTCGCACACATGGTGGCCGCCTTGACCACATCAATTGCAGTCTGTTGCAATGTCTGCTTTAGATTAAGATAAGTACTTGCTTTGGTTGGGAAAGTTTTGAATATGATATCACCTTGTGATACAAAACACCGGTCATCTACATTTGTAGCTAATTTCTTTGATCCCTTTGAAAGTCATTGCCGATTTGTGCTACTTTCTCTTACAGCTTTGTACCAGATCAATATACTATGGAAAGCCATGATGGAGCAGATTTGTACCGAAATAACAAAGCATATTGTATCCGGACAGCGTGCAGAACCCTCTGACTCGCGCGAGCCGACTACCATGTCCCCGAATCTGGCAATGCTGGCAGATGTCTGTGATGAAAGGTGAACTTCATCTGGACCTTCAAGTACATATTCTAAGCGCAGTAATTAGGAGCAGATCGGGTAGCGGGCCTTGCCGCTCGTCGGCCTTACCCGCTTTATTCTTCTCTGATTTCCTTGGGATTATGCTCATTCGATTTGTATTGCGTGCCCGCAGTGCGTAGGCTATATATATATATTATCTGGGCACCACGAGACTCGGTAATCAAAATCACAGTGTTTCGAAGTAAGTAAACTCTACGAATGGGTGGAAGCTTCCGGGGGCTCTGAATTTTCAATAGGATAGTACTGGGCATATATTACATCATGCCGGATAGTCACCTCATCAATATATGGCCACGGAGCCTCCTGCATGGCATCTAATACAACACTGTGATTTTGATTACCGAGTCTCGTGGTGCCCAGATAAGATATCTATATCCTATGCACTGCGGGCATGCAATACAAATCGAATGAGCATAATCCCAAGGCAATCGGAGAAGAATTGAGCCCGCTATGAGGGACTCAGTGAAAGTGATCAAAAAGTTACCAAAAGGAAAAAAAGAGCCCGCGCCCTAAGTTCCGCAAATAGCTGTAACGCCTGCTCGCGCGTGAATTGAAGCCAGAAAGAGAAAACAAAATAAAATGCCAATTGGCATGATTTCCCAGGCCTGACCCAAGTCGAACGGGCTCTCTACATCCATTCCGTCATCTTCCAATATATTTCTGCAGGTGCACACCCCGCGCTATCGAGCTTACTTTCCCCAGGTTTTGCACATCCTTCACACTTTTGCGAGCACGTTCCGTCCAACATCGACTTATGAGCTGAACTCCGCGCTCATAGGGGGTAGATGAAGGAATCCAAGGAAGACCGATCTCTGGTGTATTGAACATTGGAGCGCCGTCGCAGGATTATCCTCGCTGATGGTGTAGCTAAAAATGGGGGAGAAAAAACACAATGTCCGAGGCGTTATCACCCGACCCCGAGTCGAACGGGCTCCCTGCAGTGCATGGCACACTCCCTCGGCAGTCCAATATCCGTGCAGGTGCGCGTCCACGCTATCAGGCTTGGATGCATCCTCCCACGCCCAGCTAGATTCGACATTTCCCCCCCCCGTTGCATCGATATCTCTTGTCTCATGCCATTGCTTTAGGCTCCCGCCAATGCTCCAGACAGCAGAAAATTTCGCTGAGCTTGTATTAAATCGACCCACCATCGCTGCTTACTCGGAGGGATTATCTTCCCCACAGCATTCCGAATTCAACCCAGGAGAAAAAAAAAATGAAAACCCGGAACATTGCCCAACCCCGAGGCGAACGGGCTTCCTGCCTTATAGTGGACGGGCAATCTGAATACATTGCTAGCTACAGGTGCACACCCACGCTATCGGGCTTATTCTCCATCCGCTTGCGCTCGATTACATGCAACGGTTGCCAGCCTCCGCTTCGGATTGGACACCTGATTCCAACGTTCTGTGGGATCCCGTCAGTGTTCTAGGCTACAGGAAGCGGGTCGAGCCTGTATTAAATCGAACCAACACTTGCCATGGATAAGTTATGATTCTTACTCGCCCGGGAGGCTCTAGCATTCAACGAAGAAAAAAGAAATTAACTATTGACCCCACCCATGGCCCGACCCCGAGTCGAACGGGCTCCCTGCATCACACCCTTCGATGCATGGTTATATTTCTGCAGGTGCGCACCCGCGCTATCGGGCTTATTCTCCCAACGCAGGGGCCTAGCCCTGGCGTGGACTTATGGGGCTGCCTTGCGTTCCGTTCCGTTGGCCAAGGTCGAGGTGTCGTTGCTTAACGGGAAGAATATCAGAGTGAGTGAGTAGATTTTAGCCATGTTGGTTCGGTGTGGTACATGATAGAAAATTCGTCAACAGAACTCGTGAGCATCAGTCCGCGTCCCTTGCCCATCCTGCTGCAACTGCTCTGTCGACGCCCGCGGCACTAGCCCCACGAAACACGGGCGCCGAACATTGCCACCCCCCAGGCATCAACGCACGCATCGCCGCTGGAAGCACGCACCACCGTCCTCTCTCGACCTGCATTTCCCTTGCTGAGACCGCAGCTTGAAGCCTTCCTCTTGTTGACAGGACGAGGGACGAAGGATGTGAGCCCGCTGAATGCACGCCGGCAGCGGCGGCATAGCGCCCAAACAGCGCCTCGCCGAGGCCGAGGCCGAGCACGAGCGCGAGGGCGGCTCGGAAGGTCCGAGTAGGGAGAGCATTAGTGTATATACAGGGGGACGAAGCAAAAAATGGGGTGAAGGAGGGTGCGCTTGCCATAGAGCGCAGAGCAGATGTGCAATAAGAGATGGCGCGGAAAGCGAGCGGAGGGAGGCTGCCCACCGGGGAGGGGGGAGCGGAGGAAGGAAGGAGAGAGGTGCAAGGACAGGGAAGACGTGGCTCGGCAATATTCGCGCGGGGTCGAGCGAAACAAGCGAAGGCCTAGAGGACATACGCGGAGGAACAGCGCAAGCGCGCGCGCGCAGCACACGGACGAAAGGAGGAAAAGAGAGGGAGAGGAGAGGACGCACATAACAGCCAGCATAAACGCGAACCCCATCACCGCCTGCAACGCATGCATCGCGCCGCGCATCACATCATGCGCAGGCACGCACGGCGCCGCTTGCAGCCTCATCGTATCCTCTCCTTTTGCATTTTCAGTCTTCGCACCCGCCCTCGCGACCACGCGCGAATGTGCCTCCATCATCGCCCGCACGGCTGCAATCCATCTATCGACGAGCGCGAGGATGAAGAGCCCAATACACGAGCCCGCCAGCGCGCCGTTTGATTGCGGGACCCAGCCCGTTCGTCGCCGCGTGGGCGGGCGAGGCGCAGAGGAGAGCGAGGAGGGTGAGCGCCAGCGAAGTGAAGGTCATCAGAGCCACGGTGGGAAGGGAGGCGGTGGTGGTGCGAATCAACTCGTGATGGGGAAGCAACAGACGTAAATACGATGCCGATTCGGCGTCGTCAAGACGTTCGCACGCAAAGTCCAACCGAGGCGTCCAAGTTGGAGATTTGGCTTTCGCTTGGCTTAACGGACAGGGAAGCGACGGCCGAACGTACCTTCGCGCAAAAGCAAGACGAGGAACCAGAGATCCTTCCGCGCCGTCGTGCAACTTGAGAAACACGACTCTGCGGGAGAATAATATTAGCAACGCCCAATGGGAGAACGCGAGTCAAGGTACAGCTGGAAGCGCGTCCGATCTGGCGGGTAACGCGGATGATCGCTATTTTAACGAGGGGGTGTGAATCGCGCGGGGGTGGGCGTAGAAGGTGCGTCGTCAGGGATGGGAGTGGCTTGGGCGTTATTTTTTATTTTGGGATGCGGCGCACGGTGGTGTCTGAGTCGGGGAATCTATGTGCATCAGATGGGGCGCCGGGGCAGGATGACGGGCGCCCGTCGGCGCGTGTGAAGGTGCGTGCCTGCGCGCCGAATATACCTGCGGTAATTCGAGACTTAAACCATCCGGTATGCGGTTCAGTCTAGAGCGGGAAGAGATCTACGCACCTTCTCTGTTGACGGGGACGCAGATCACCAGCAGCAGTGTTTGGCTGTACTCCTCCCGACTGTAAAAGAAATTTTCACTATTACAAAGCCCGCTTAGGAAGAAGGGAGAATAAAATGCACTCACCTTGCCTGGGCGGGTGCACTGGGTGAGGGTTAACTTGAACAAAATAGGCTCTAGCTTCGTGCTCGCGTTCGTATGTCCGTCCTCGTCTCATCGGCGCGGTCGTGCCCCAAGGGTTAGACTCTGAGCGTAGGAAAAATAACCTACGAACGACAGGTTATTCGGACACAGAAGATCTTGGTACCTGCATTCGCTGGTGGCTGGGCGATCATGCGCTCGGGCACCAATAGTACACTCACGCAGCGGTCCGGCATACATAGCGAGCTCAGCGCGAACGGGGTTTGACCTGCGGAAGGGAGAGATGAAGCAGCGGAATACTGGTGTAGATCGAATGGACGAACTGAGGAGGGACAAAGACAGGATCCAGTTTCATGAGAACTCCGCTCGCGCGTTCGCCTGCCTTCGTATCGTCTCTGCATCCTGCTTGCGTGCGCATGAGGGCGAGTGCATACTGAGAGATAATGAGGCCTGCGCAAACGCTGTCAGAAATCCCCGCGCGCACCGGACGGGATCAGAAGAGCCCATCTACGTACGAGAACGAACACAGAGGAAGGCAGGCTCTGCTCTCGCGGTCGAGTTGCCCGTATTTGCGGTGCTCGTCGGTTTGGCTGTCTTAGCCTCTTTTGCGCACGGTAAGGAGCTCCGTCAAAATCCCAAAAGCGAAAGGAGGAAGGGATCCCCGCACCTTGATGCCCGCGGTCGAGCGCGGAGGACGATCCATCTAGGCACTAAAAGATTAGAGCTCGGGAGGATGGGATCTGGATCTAACCACCTGATCCGCACACGTCGCGCTTCCTACGCTGGGTCAGCATCTCTCCCCCCCCGACGTGCCTCGCAACTAGCCCGAGCGTGGACAGGGATCCCGGGGAATGATGAAGACTTGAGTGCCGGTGCCGAAATTCGCGGTCTCGAGCGCGGGGTTTATGTAGAGGACCGAGCGAAAGTCCTACGAAAGTCAAGGACGCCAACAGCGCAGTGTTTTCTGGAGAAGAGGAAAACAGCAACAACACACCATCCCACGGCTGCGCGGTCGCTACCAGTGCATGACGAAGTTCATGATCCGTCGAGTACGTGGACAACGTGCGGAAGGACACGAGGCAGGTCCTATCAGATCCTAGCGAGAACAGGGCCTAGAAAAACCGGCGTCAACATGGCGCGTGCAGCGGAGCAAGAAAACGTGGCGAAGTACTGGCGAGATTGACGAAAGAGACAGGGTCCGGATTCATGAGGACAGCGTTATCGCGTTAGGCTGTCTTGTTGTCTTCGTGTTGGTGCCTGGTCGTGAGGTGCAAGCGCGGAGGATGACACAGAGCCAGAGATTCTCTGCGGCAGCGAGAATGACCCGCAGGAAGGATAGCCCGTCTCACAGCTTTTGACGTGCCCGCGAACGGACCAGGTGAAGACAGGCTACGGCTTCGTGGGGGCAGCGCTTTCGCCTGTCTCTTTCTCTCTGCGAGCTGAGGGGCTCGATCTCTACAGTGTCGTCGTCTTGCTTGTTTACGAGCGCCCGTCTATCCTTATGCACGAGCATCAGTGCGGGAGGAGCAAGTCTGAGAGAAGAGCGGCATGTGGCGAGGGAGCGAGAGAGCACATAGCGAGGTAGTTCGTCGCAGGACCCGGCAGGCGTTAGTTAGGACGAGGTGAGCCTCCGTGGCTTGCACCCCTGGCAGCCTGCAGACTCCGCATACCCACACCACACTCCCAGCGCAGCGAGGACTCGAAAGGCGAAGAGTACCATCGGCAGCAGTGGCCACCGGCAGAGCGGGCAGCGCGCAGGGAGTGGACGACGTGGTGACTCGCTTCCTGCCGAGAGACATTGATGCGGCAGGCCGATTGGCTGGCGATCAATGTGGTCGCCGGCCGCACTTTGCCGATTTCCAACAGAAACGACGTTTGGACCGGTGGAATCTCTGGCGCGTTCCAGGGACTTGATACGACTCCGCCTCCTCAACGCCATCAGGGCCGATCAAAACGAAGAAATTGAACCATTTTCTGAGTCTCCCTCGCTACTCGTTTGCTAGACTCCGGATTTTGTAGAACCTATGATGTCTAAGGCAACGATCGCCTGCTCTTCCTCAAGGCCGACGCCACAGAGATGTTGAGGGTGGGGGAGCCGGGTACACGGGCGGCGCACATCTCTGAATCTCCGTCGTCCACTCGCAGTGCCTCCCGTTCCATTCCGCATCACGCTCAAACCTCAACACGACGTGAAAATAGTACATCCCACCCGCTGCGAATAGCCAGGTCGTCCTCCCGGCGGCCTCGAGGAACGTGGCTTTGATATGGATTGGGAAGGAGGGCAAAACTGACTGGATTCCTCGTTTACGGTGCTCATCTCTTCATCGAGCGTCTGCAGACGTTTTGCCTAAAGCACTGGTGTCAAGGCAGCAACAGCGAATGGAATTTGAGACCTAGAGAGGACCAGAGTTCTCAAGCACGATACACGAAATTCATATCAACGTCGAGATAACAAACATGATATCCTAGTGTAACTCCTCATATGTACCATTAGACGCAAAGGCCATTGCAGGTCGGATTAGTGACAGCGTTGAAGGTCAGCTCCCCGTCCGCAACATTATTGTCGCTCGGGTCAAAGTAGGGAACACTTCCGCAGGATTGGCACCCATGCTCAGTGATGAAATGGGCGAGCCCCTTGATGTTGGATCCCGGCGCGCCGCCCGTGTTCTGGAGGAATGCGCAGATATCTCCCTCGCACGCGATGTGCTGGCCGTTGTTGTTATGCCGAGGGCGGCAATCTTGCTCGTGGTGGCGAGGACCACGGCCAGGGAGATGAAAGGGAGATACATGCTGGCGAAATACCGATCGCGTCAGAACAGCCTCACCCCTGGGATAAGGAAAGGAAATATTCACGTGTGAAGATGTGGTGTTAGTGTGAAAGCGAGGTGGGAAGTTGCGGATTGTAGATGTGTGGATCTATCCAGAAAGTCAGAGTCCAGACAGGCCCGGTGCAAGAGAAAAATACCTGGAAGATGCAGTTGGAGGCGTTGAAATGTGGATTTCAACCTGGCTCACCTCCACCGGCCAGTGGTGCCTTTATAGCTGGACTGTGCTAGTCGGATCCCCGCATTGTGATGATCGGTGCCGGCTAGCATTTTTTGTCGGAGATGCGACATCAATCTCTCCTCGAATGACGGAGAGTCCTTGAATTCCAGTGGGCTGCCGTCGCGCTACCCTCAGAATCAGCATCGTATTGCGAGAAGGAATGTTTAAACGATTGGGCATGTGGATCATTTGAACTTCGTGAGGGCGGAAAGCATGCTTGACGAGCGAAAATAAAATAAAACAACAAGAAAAAAAGAGGGACAGTTCGGTTTCGGGTTGGGCCTTGGCGAAGGGCTTGGCTCGGGTCTATGTGGGGCTCAGACGGGCTCAGACGGGCTAAGAAGGCCAGCCCTTCCGAGCCCGTCTGAGCCCTGCTTTTCTCGCAGGGCAGCCATCCACGCCGGAGGAGCCCGTTCGATTTCGGTCCCCGCGGCGCTATTGTTTTGCCGAGCTCGAGCCTGAGCCCAAACCCGGGCGAAGCCCTTCTGAGCCCTACCTAGACCCGAGCCAAGCCCCTCTTCCTGCCGAGGCCCAACCCAAAACCGAACTGTCCCTCTTTTTTTCTTGTTGTTTTATTTTATTTTCGCTCGTCAAGCATGCTTTCCGCCCTCACGAAGTTCAAATGATCCACATGCCCAATCGTTTAAACATTCCTTCTCGCAATACGATGCTGATTCTGAGGGTAGCGCGACGGCAGCCCACTGGAATTCAAGGACTCTCCGTCATTCGAGGAGAGATTGATGTCGCATCTCCGACAAAAAATGCTAGCCGGCACCGATCATCACAATGCGGGGATCCGACTAGCACAGTCCAGCTATAAAGGCACCACTGGCCGGTGGAGGTGAGCCAGGTTGAAATCCACATTTCAACGCCTCCAACTGCATCTTCCAGGTATTTTTCTCTTGCACCGGGCCTGTCTGGACTCTGACTTTCTGGATAGATCCACACATCTACAATCCGCAACTTCCCACCTCGCTTTCACACTAACACCACATCTTCACACGTGAATATTTCCTTTCCTTATCCCAGGGGTGAGGCTGTTCTGACGCGATCGGTATTTCGCCAGCATGTATCTCCCTTTCATCTCCCTGGCCGTGGTCCTCGCCACCACGAGCAAGATTGCCGCCCTCGGCATAACAACAACGGCCAGCACATCGCGTGCGAGGGAGATATCTGCGCATTCCTCCAGAACACGGGCGGCGCGCCGGGATCCAACATCAAGGGGCTCGCCCATTTCATCACTGAGCATGGGTGCCAATCCTGCGGAAGTGTTCCCTACTTTGACCCGAGCGACAATAATGTTGCGGACGGGGAGCTGACCTTCAACGCTGTCACTAATCCGACCTGCAATGGCCTTTGCGTCTAATGGTACATATGAGGAGTTACACTAGGATATCATGTTTGTTATCTCGACGTTGATATGAATTTCGTGTATCGTGCTTGAGAACTCTGGTCCTCTCTAGGTCTCAAATTCCATTCGCTGTTGCTGCCTTGACACCAGTGCTTTAGGCAAAACGTCTGCAGGCGCTCGATGAAGAGATGAGCACCGTAAACGAGGAATCCAGTCAGTTTTGCCCTCCTTCCCAATATCTATCAACGCCATGTTCCTCGAGGCCGCCGGGGGGCGACCTGGCTATTCGCAGCGGGTGGGATGTACTATTTTCACGTCGTGTTGAGGTTTGAGCGCGATGCGGAATGGAACGGGAGGCACTGCGAGTGGACGACGGAGATTCAGAGATGTCCGCCGCCCGTGTCCCCGGCTCCCCCGCCCTTAAGATCTCTGTGGCGTCGGCTTTGAGGAAGAGCAGGCGATCGTTGCCTTAGATATCATAGGTTTTACAAAAACCGGGGTCTGCAGCGGGTGCTAACAGCGACCCAGCTGTATAACCCTTTGGCTGGCGTCGAGACACCGCAGAATGCTGATGATGCAGAGGGCGCAATAGCTGTGGCATATGTATTTGATTCCCTGTGCGCACTATGTCCCAGCTCTTCTACTATGCGGAATTTATTCCACCGCCAGCCGAAGATCCTGAAAAAATGTGCCCCATAATCGGAGTAGCCGGGGAGGATAATAAGTATGACGGCGCATGGTGCGCACCTGCAGAACTATATGCAGGAAGCCCGTTCGATTCGGGGTCGGGCTGTGGTTCAGGGAGAATGCCCTTTTTTGTGCGTCTTGAATTATGTCGGTGCGTATCCGTCCCCTCCATCCATGAAACCCTCACTAATATAATATGGCAGCAGGATTCATGTTGGCGGAATTCTGTCCAGAAGTTCAGTCAAAATGCGTGCCATAGCAACTCTGACGTTCGCCTGTGCCCTATTTCTTTTCAGCTAAGCAATCTAAACTTCAGAATGTCTCTCTTCTTTAGCCCTGAAAACTTACAGTGCTTCCAAATGATCCCCCCCCGCGCTGCTCTAACATCTCTCAGAAAGCTCACACAGCCAGCGTAGCGCATCGGAGAACGACACCTATGCCTTCATGGACGTCATTTTCGAGCTGCCAGACCACCAGTACATCATGCGGGAAGTCGGCCTCAGGAGCCCACTTATTCAGCCCACTGTGAGGTCCCGATATTTCGGAGGTTTGAGACCCCGCTAGAGTCGTCAAGAATCCAAGTAGTCGCACTATAAATGAGTGGGTGAGGTGTAGGATTCAAGAAAAGCTAAAGAATCTATGTAGCTAGAACTACTTATATACTAAATGAGAACTACACTAATGGGTCTAACAATACTGTGGAAACTACGGAAACTACGGAAACTACGGCACAGGCATCTGCCGACTGGCTACGCAAACTACGCCGCAAACTACGTGTTCAACTACGTGTTGCGGCGCAGAGGTATCTAATCTAATCAGGGAGTCCGGATCACCGGAGCCGGAATGGCGGATACAGAACGTCCCGTATCCCTTACATTCGCCCTTCAAGGCTTGTCTGCACAAGTCTTCCTCTATGACTTCTGTATCCGAGACCTCTCTGCCTCGGAATGTTCTATGCTTTGGCTGAAAAATATTCCCGCCCTCCGAGCGAAAAATATCCACAATTACCGACGGAATCAGTAAATATCTTCATGAGCCGACATAATATTCTTCGCTGGAATCTGAATAACTCTCCTGGGATTCTTCGTCACTGGGCGACACAAGTTCTCCTTCATCTGTACTGCAATCCTGCGCTCTCCAGGCTGTTGCAGATGCCCTAGATGCATCCTCGTCACTCGCCTCACTGGATTCCTCGTCCGCGAACCGGACAGCTCTAGCTTCAACCTGTGGTTCAATGTCTTCTCCCGGGCAATAACGACTTAAATGGCCCTTGAGCTTGCAACGGAAACAACGCCCTTCGCTCCGCAGACGATTGTATTCATCCTGTGGTAATAATACTTGGCTGGATTGCGGCTGCATCATTTCAGCCTCATCGGCTTCTTCCTCTGAGCTGTCAGAGTCCTCCGCCAAGGCAGAGTCATCTTCACCTTCCTCGGAACTACGCTCAACTTCGCTGTGATCATCTCCATCAGACATCTGGCTCTCCCAGCATGTGTTCCGACTCGACCAAGCACTGGGAGAGTTTCTGTGACCGTGCGAGCTTCGCGTCTCATTCTCCCATGTACGTCTCGCTGCTTCGTGACGTGTCGCGTATTTGATAAGCTTCCGAATAGAGCTTTGTTCTGGACTCAACCCCTTCTCAATTAAATGCAAGCGAAGGTATTGATTGATGCCGGTCCAGAAAATTTGAGCAATCTGACGCTTATTCACATCAGGGAATCGAACAGCCAAGGTCTCAATGTCCCGCTCGAAATCGCGTACATCCTTCGTGCCTTGCTTCGCTCTGGTGAGTCTTTCCCTCAACTGCAGCTTGAAGTCCGCGGGGAAGCAATAGTTAAACAATGCTTCATAAACGGACTTGACCGTCCAATCATGTTGCCTCATTGCAACATGTTTCATGAAGAACTTGCTCGCCTTCCCTGACATGAAGTTCACCATGATTTTCACGGTCATCTGGTCACTGATCCCGTTCCATTCGCGCCAGGTATCGACGGAATACGTCCACTGATCAAATAAGTCAAGGTCCGCCTCGCCATCGAACACGAACGGCGCTTTGATTCTTACACCAGGAATAGAAGGTCTGGCTGTCTCCTGCCGCGTAGTTCTACCTCGCTTGCGCTTGCTCCGCCTTTTCCGACTTCGCTTGCTGGCGGATGAGGCCACCGAAGATTCCGATTCGCTCGGGTTTTCTGCCTCGGACTCGGACGTCACGCCTGCTGTTGTGGCTCGAAAATAACCTCCATCCGGTAATTCTGAACTATCGCGTTTAAAGCTATTAATGCCCTCCTTAGGTCGACCCGAGGAAGAGCTTTGTCTATTCCTGTGACCGTGATTGGGCCGCTTTGCGTGATGCGAATTATTCCGCTTCCGGGGGAATTCAATTCCATCTCCATCTGACTCCACACTGGAATCGTCGGTATGAACCATGATCCTTCCCATGCCACAAAAGATCACGGGCTCTGCTTCCCATGACCTGTCTTCATAGCCGTAATGACAGTCATCCGAAGCTCCATTGTTCTCGCCACCACCGTGTCCAAACAAGAGCATTGCCTCCGTGTTGCAGCTCTGAGTTAACCCTTCAAGGACGTCGGCCCACAGTGATGATGACTTCATCACAACTGGCAGCTCCCACTGAACGTCTGCGGTGTTCAAGGAGGTCCAATTGAACGGTAATGGCCCTAGCTGATCCTCAGTTTCCATCAACTCGT
Source organism: Mycena latifolia (assembly GCA_029289555.1). Classification (NCBI taxonomy): domain Eukaryota; kingdom Fungi; phylum Basidiomycota; class Agaricomycetes; order Agaricales; family Mycenaceae; genus Mycena; species Mycena latifolia. Next base: position 1,483,997 of record JARJLE010000018.1, on the reverse strand, counting down.
TCCAATCTTCCATTGTAGAGTTGTGTTGACGGCCAATTCCACAGTTCCAACTTGCGCCCTTCATTTGACCTGGTCCGGCGTCGACTCCGGCCGCCATGGTCAGCGCAACACGGCTATCATTACCGTTGACTGCCCCCGCCACCTCGGCAAATACGGCCGAGTTCGGAGCAGTGTGTGCCGTGAGCCCCATGCTCCGGCAATCCGCGAGGTAAGCAACCTCCGGATAATAACAAGCTGCCGAGTCATCTACGATTCCCAGACTGGGACCGGATATCTCCAGGCGCTGATCCGCGAGCACAACACGCGCTCGGATCTTCATGGCAGCCGAGTTGTCAACCACCGCTGGCGTGTGGGACATCTCCAGGCGCTCAGCAGCCGAGGCGTCAATCGCATCGCGAGACACCTCAAGGCGCGCACTAATAACTGCCGAGTTGTCAACGGTTCCGCGAGCGAAACCGGACATCTCCAGGCGCTGATCCACGAGCACAACACGCGCTCGGATCTTCATGGCAGCCGAGTTGTCAACCACCGCTGGCGTGTGGGACATCTCCAGGCGCTCAGCAGCCGAGGCGTCAATCGCGTCGCGAGACACCTCAAGGCGCTCACTAACTGCCGAGTTGTCAACGGTTCCGCGAGCGAAACCGGACATCTCCAGGCGCTCGACTATGACCAATTCTTCCCCAATCCATACCTCGATCCGCGACCATTTCTGATCAGCGACGGGTGTGGGGAAAGTGGGTGGGATGGAACTTACCAACCCTCTGATGGTGTCCTTGATGCCTACATCAAAGGCCGCACCGAATACAGCCGCCTCCGGGGAGGTCTGTGAACATTGCGCAATAAAAACCATTCTGCAGAAAAGTAGAACACTCGGGTGATCAGTCCGAGAGTCGTCTAGGTAGAAAAAGATAAATCCAAACAGAAAGGTACCACTCAAAAAATGTGAGGTCCCGATATTTCGGAGGTTTGAGACCCCGCTAGAGTCGTCAAGAATCCAAGTAGTCGCACTATAAATGAGTGGGTGAGGTGTAGGATTCAAGAAAAGCTAAAGAATCTATGTAGCTAGAACTACTTATATACTAAATGGGAACTACACTAATGGGTCTAACAATACTGTGGAAACTACGGAAACTACGGAAACTACGGCACAGGCATCTGCCGACTGGCTACGCAAACTACGCCGCAAACTACGTGTTCAACTACGTGTTGCGGCGCAGAGGTATCTAATCTAATCAGGGAGTCCGGATCACCGGAGCCGGAATGGCGGATACAGAACGTCCCGTATCCCTTACACCCACCCTCTCTCTAAATTGGACCCGATGGCTTGCGTAACGCCTCTGCTATCCATCCCTTCTTGCTGACTCTGGTCCATGCGGAGTACCCGTTCGACTCGGGATTGGGTCGTAGAATCACGTCTCCCTTCTTGTTTTTTTCTTCTTGTTGATGTCCGGCAATGTTTCAACAGCTGATGAGTATGGTTCATTTCCTTCCTGGGTGTACAACAATACATTAGTCCGAGGACCTATCTGTACATGACCTCCAAGACGGCTCGAAGAAGCTCATTCACCCAGCCTACCACGTCCTTGAATACGACCCGTTGGCGTGCGTCACTATTACGCTCGAGTGATCCGACTATAGGCAGATTACCCGTTCGACTCGGGGTCGGGTCATGGCGTGGAGCATGCATCATTTTTGGAAACAGCTTCGTTCACTCGATTGTGTTCCTATCACAGTTCAGGACTTACTTACAGCGGGTGACTCACAGATTTACTTCCAGATAATTCACTCCACGGTACCTGCAACACCTCCGCTCAAAGAGTTCACTTGCCTAGCCTCCCACATCCTTGAGACCGAGGGTATCCTGGAAGCCATTAATATTCTGCATCACAGTAACGTGTACTACAGTTTGCTGCTTTCAACAATTTCCAACACGTGGCGGCGATCTTGGCCTTTTCTCCACAACTCATTCCTTGGTCTTCGTGAAATTACTTGCGTTAATGAGCCAGCCTCGAAGTCGGTCTCGTTCCAAACTATGTATCCGTCCTAAAGTGAAAGTGACACATTTGTCAACGACCGCGATTTTTGCTATATACTACTCGCGTTGCTCTCGACGCCCAACAGCCACCTATCTCTCTCCTGGCTCCGACGCCTCCGCCCTATCCGCAAGCTGTTCGTATTCGCAATGGAGACATTGAATGCCGTTTGAGTCTCACAATGGGAAGCCCGCTCGGGACTCTACAGAGAATTGCCATTCCACCGCTGACAGTGCACAAGGGTTTAATTTGCATCTAAAATTTATCTGCAACTAACCGTGCACTGTCAGCTTATCGTACCGCCCTGTAAGATCGACACTTATTGGGAAATTCTTAGAAGGCCGCCTGTCGTGCGGGGAGAACAGATACAATGCAGTTCCACATCCTCTCAGCCCTCTCTGTCGTCCTCGCCGGCCTCATACTGTCCGCCCAGCCAGTCACTGTCAACAGCGGCACCGCATGCCAGCTATGCAACTGCAGCCCGCGGGGATGAGTTGAGTTGCACTGAGTGTATTTGAATGCGAGGTTCGTCGTGCAGGTTACCTGCTGGAGTGCGACTAAGTTCCGCTGTAGGACTCGCTCATGGGTGGTGCCTGACTAGCATATTGCGGATCGTGTTCTTCCCGTCACAACAGTTTCAACTGTTAATATTAATATTTAATGCTTGTTAGCACAAATTTAAATTAATTTTCTATGTTTGCTACAACTGCGCTCAGCGCTACTACAATGGAACTGCAACAGTCAAATGGAAATGAATCCAACGTTTATAATGAATCGTAACTACGGTCGAAAAAAATCAACCCAAAGAGTGTATGCTGAATTAACTTAATGAATGAAATGGACGGCCGCAATGAATGAAAATGAAATGAGGACAAAATGAGATGAGGATGAAATGAAAATAAAAATGAGAATGAATGCGGAATGAAAATGAAAGAGGGAATTAAAATGAACGACACCTCCATCAAAGAAGCCGCACCGCTACTCATGTCATGTTGTCATGTCATGAGGCGGTGCAAGCCAAAATCATTCGCTGGACGCCAAAACGGTCAGTCCACAAATTATCCATTCCAGGCTACACTACAATGCTGCAACGCAAATGAGTATACACCTAAATCGGCAAGATATGCACGTACATATATATAGAAACCCTTTCACTTTCCCTGGAACACCCTTCAGCGGTGTGGGGGGCGGTGGCGCCGGAGGCGCCTTTGAGCGGGTCACGCGTGTAACAGTGACCGGTGCTGGCTTTTTCTTTGGCTTTGGCTCGCCATCGTCAAGCTCGTCGGGAGTGTTGGTGTTCTGGACGTACATTAGATCTGATGATAACAGAACTCTACACACGTACCATTACTGCCCTTTTCTCAGAGCGTCCTTCGGCGTGCGTGCAACGTTGGCGAGCTTGATATCGGCTTCAGCTTTGATCACGTCACGTTCCTTCACCTTGAACATATCAAGGGCCGTCTGCCCCTGTGTTTGGGCGTGCCTGAGGCCGGCGCTGGCGCTGGCGCCGCGTCCCGCCTGTCGGCGTAGCCCTTCGCGTTGTTCGGGGCACTATACAGCTTCTATCCACACGCCAGATCAGAACGCCTACTATGAAGTAACAAAGGAAATAACATGCATACCTGTTGGAATGGCGCCAGAGCGTACCGTCCACTGGAACTTCTCCTCTACCATGGGAAACAGCGTCTTCATGATGTAGTCCTTGGCCGTTCCGTCTTGTCAGGGCTGTTGTTTCGCTCCTGCAACATCGGCAAGAGCTCCGTGCGGATGTACTTCGATATCTCGTCCTTGGCCTTGGGGTTCCATTCAGGTAGGCTGGTTCCTGGCGCAAACGGGGCTGCAAAGTCCGCCATGATTTAGTGCGCACAGAGAGCAGTGGTTCGAGCTGGTTGTGGTGGGTGTTCTAGGAGGCGGTCGTGGTCAAAAATCAAGAGACAATGCCTTGTGTATGCCACTCACCGTCAATAGACCTCACAAAGCGGCGAGTCAAAGCGCCATCAAGCATTGATGACATCTGGAACAATAAGTCGGCGGCGCTGTGGCCCTCGCCAGGCCGAGCAATAGCTGGCGAAAAGCCGACGCGAGGTCAAGGCTGTTTGCGCAGCCGACGCGAAGTCGAGGCTGTTGTGGACGCCGACGCTAAGTCGAGGCTGGTGGTGGTGGAAAGTAGAAAGTGATGAGTCATACCATCACTGATCAATCACAGTTGATCACGGGATCTTGTCGCGTCGACGCGTCGACTTTAAATTCCACACCCAAGGCCCATACCGACCAAATTTACAACGGAATCCACGAGGAAAATATAGGCAAGCTTATCCATGACATTGTGAGTGCCAAGCAAATATACTAAGGGAGTCACTCTTGATTATATCACCAGAACAACACTTTACAGCTGTTTGCAAAATTGATGACAGTCCGCCAAAAAAAAACTTTTGATGTCCCAACTATGCCAGCCCATAGCGGCCTCAATTCTTACTCAAAATACACAAAAGTAGGTGCGTTCGAACCGCATTATCGAGGTGTGTCTGGTGGTACCGGCCTCGACGTTTCACTATAAGTTACAATTTTCGCTGATTTTGTAGGTACATCAGCTGTGATGCCTGAACTACGCCAGCCCATTGTGGGCTCAATTCTAAACCAAATCACATGGAATTAGGTGCATCAGAACTGCCTTAACGAGGTGTTCCTGGCACTACTGGTTTTGAACCTCAATTATGGGTTTCGAATTTCACCACTGTTGTGGTCGGCTTTGACAAGGCTCATGTTGGCACAAGTTGCCTTGCCTGGGCTGGCTGAAGGTGGTTTCAAAAAAAAAAAAAATCTAGATGCATACTGTAGCACTTCATCAGACCTTCTTACCCATATAAACTTCACATTTCAACCATTTTCAATGGTTGAAGCGGGATCATGGAAAGATCCGTCGCGCATGGTGCAGTGTGCTGCAATACATATACAAACTCACTTTGCTTCCTTCTCTTCCATTCTTTGCTCTCATCGCACATCCTCCTGCCCTTTTGGATGTCTCGTAGCCTCCTTCCATGGTTGGACATACTATCAACCATGATGTAAAATGAGCTGTGATGACTCTGTTCGAACGAGACACATTCTAGCAAGTTGAATCTTCAAGTGTGGATCTTCCCGTGACCGGTGCTCTTCAACGGTTGAAATTGGCGCAAAGATAAATTATATAGCAGAAAACCCCGATGGTACACTTACAAACACAGGTTGAATTGTAAAATTCAGACCAGATATACTTTCGGCAAAGGGAAGCCAAGTTGGGCCAAAATGAGCCTAATTGCAAAATTGACAAAACTTCAAATCCACATTTGACATTAGAAACCGGTAGCGTCAGGAGCGGCTCGCTAAGGCGATTCTAACGCACCTAATTTCATCTGATTTGGTTCAGAATTGAACCCGCAATGGGCTGGCATAGTTCATGCATTAAATCTGATGTACCTGCAAAATTGGCGAAAGTTATAACTCATATTTAAATGTCGAGACCGGTACCGCTATAAGCACCTCGTGAATGCGGTCCGAACGCACTAACTTTCGTGTATTTTGAGTAAGAATTGAGCCCGCTATGGGTTGGCGTAGTTGGGGCATCAGAAGTTGTTTTCTTTTTTCTTTTTTTGCGGACTGTCATCAATTTTGCAAACAGCTGTAAGCACGCACAAGAGAATCTACCCCTCCTCCTCTTCATTCAAACCAGTGTCATCCGAGTCGTATGCGAGATCAAAATCGGCCCACGTATCTTTTGTTAGGTCTTGGAACAAAATTCCGAGGAGACCATTCGCTGCGCATTCTTGATGCGGAGAGAATGCACCTCCTTCCAGGGGAAACGGACACGATTTGATCCTGGGGCGGCGGTCCTCGTCAAAACTCTCAAAAACGGCCCGAAAAGGCAAAAAAAAATGTCCGCACCCTAAGTTCTGCAAAGAGCTGTAATTGACACAAGAGATTCAAGGTAAAAAAAAAGCAGAGGCCTCGTACTGCCATGCACAGCAGTGGCCCTCGAGACCTAGTAATTTCTCGGCGGGCGGGAATGTTTGACTCAGATTGCCTAGGTCTCACTCAACTCAAGGTAGATGCCCAAGGTACGCTTTACAGTATCAAGGGGGGCGGTGATATTGTAAGACCTATCCTCATAACTCTGACCTGATTTGTTCACTGACGTCTGGGATGGCCGGTAATTAGATAAGTTCGTTTTCCAGGATCAGAGGCCGCGAGCTTACCTTTTTTTCTCCAGACGTGACATGTAAATACCTGGAATGAAGCGGCGCTTGAGGCAAAGATGATTTTCTCTCTGCCGAGTGGCTGTACCCCCACCCCCCCTCCAAATGCAGTAATAATGTTTTGGTCTCTAACTCGACGACCACGGAACTGTTCACTACGGGACCACGATTTTCGGAATCCTCGTTGAAAATCAGATCAGAAAGGGACCTCATATAAAAAATCCGTATTTCGGAAGCCCCTTGGCTTGAGGTCCAGATGTACCGGGCGGGGGAGTAAATGCACCATAAGTTGAAGTAGGGGGGAAGGATTTAGCAGGTAAGATAAATAGATAACATGTACAGTAGCTAGATTTGAACAATGAATAATTTGCGACCTTCACGCGTGAGACGGGCAGTGCACGTGATCACATTCGACCATGACATGACGTGGGCACCGGCAATTGTCCGTTTTCGGCGGTTATATTTGTTCTTGTTTGGTCCCCGCCAAGCAACGGTTTTGGACAGTTTCTCTTCCTCTAGCCTCAAACTACAGTGGCGCTATTATATTCTGCACACGCTGGTTTGAGCTCATTTCTGCACCAAATTGTATCAAATAAAATTGTGGCACTAAGTATCGGCAATTTCAAAAAAATTTGGGTGGTTTAAACAACATCTCCCCTGTACAGTTCCCCCACAATAAAATAATTTAGCCCTGTGGGAAAATGCAACTCTGTGGATCCACCAGCCTGAAAGTATGCTAGCCTGAAAGTACATGAAAAACTGACCCTACCCATATTTTAGCTCGCCTGAATCGGTAGGAATTTGGGCTCGGAATGCCAGCTACAAGTTGGTGATTTTGAGCTTTTTTGGCCATTTTTTGTCAAAAATACTGAAAATCACCAACTTGCACGTCTCCATTTGAGCCCAAATCCCTATCGACTTGGGTCAACTAAATTGTGACTAGGGATGCTTTATCAAGTACTTTCATCCCATATACACCATTTTTGGATATAGGACGAAACCACAGAGTAGGTTTTCCAGAAAACAGCAAATTATTTTATTATGAGCCATCACACCAGATGTGATATATGTTAAACTGCACAGAACATCTCGAAATCACCCCCAGTTAATGGCAACATTTTATTTGAAGTCATTCGGCCCAGAATTGAGGCCAAACCACCGCGTGCAGAACATAATAGCACCACTGTAAGTTCAAATAAGTGTATTCTAGGAAGCCAAATGTATTATAATCTTCATTAGTTGAGTTTCGCTGCTCTGAATAATTTTAATAACTCAATTCCATATCGACGTCACTATCAGCTTCATCTATTGGTTCGTCCTCCACGTCCTCAAGCCCCAAATCACCCTCACTTGAATCAGAATGATGCCTGTGCATCGCAGATATCAAAGCCTCGGTTTTGTGCGCTTTGGTTGACAGTTTTGACACCCCGGGAATATCTGACTTGACTCCCTTCGGAAGCTTCTCAGCGCGGCGGTGCCAAGCAAGCTGATCATCGAGGGCTTTGTTGGTCGGCTCCTTCCCAGTGTCTGGATCATGACGGACTCGAGTCTCAGTCGTCCATGGGGTTATCTTGTCCAATGCGTCGTTGATGCTCTTCTGTTTGGTTGCCTTCTTCACATCGTTGTTGCGCTTCTGGCCGACAACCGCGTCATCGGCATCCTGCTGGGCCTTTCTACGTTTTCTAGTAAGCCCGCTGCTGTCGAACATGCGTGCCTTCGCCCTGATAACACGAAGACTCTTGGGGAAGAGAAGCGGGCGATATTTTTTGGTGTTGTTCCGCTTATACATTTTACGCGCATTATGTTGCTCCAGAGTCATGTTTGGGGCGTGACGAGACCCGTTCCGACGTTCGCCAAGAGTCCCTTCGTTCACATCGTTTGTGGTCGGCAACCAAGCCCGCTTCCGCTCATCAGCAGAGAATTCCGAAATAATCCCACCCTCGGCATAATCTTCCGAGAACCGTTCCCATGTATCCAAGGCACCTCCAAAGAATGAAACGAGACACTCCCGCAGTCCGGGAAGCTCATTCTGGCGCGACATAATTTTGTAGAAGAGCTCGGGGTTGTCCCAAGACTTTCCGTCCATTGACGCCGTGGCCCATGACGCATTGGGCCCGAGGATCACATCTGGATTTGCAACAACAGCTCGGCAGAATGACTTTACGTGTTCATGTAAGGGACCAAGCTCCAAGAGGTTCTTCTCCACGCTATCCTCTCCCCGGGCTTCCGACAAGTAAGGGTGGCTCAATGATTGGCCGTATGCAGCGAGGACCGTAAGTTCTGTCTCGGTTCGGGGATCCCTAAGCCCATCGTACACGTTCTGCTCGACATTCGTGAAGCGGCGCGTCCCCTTGCGATCACGCATGTGCTCCAGGTACCGAAGAAAAAGGTCGCGGTGAAGGAGCAGCATTCCGGCCGCTTCGCAATGAGACTGATAGCGGGTATTGCTCGTGTCAGGGAAAGTGATGGCATAACCGAGTTTCGTCTCGAACCAGATGTGGAAGAGTGCACCCTCTCCTTTCTTCTTGTCCTTGTGGTTGAACAACATTCCTGCGAGCGAGGTTAGTTTAACCCCACCGCCTTCCGAGACTGTTTCCGCCCGGGCCTTTGCAGACGACGATCCACCTGCCGCTGCCGCCTTGTTGTCCTTGTTCATCAGTGGGATGGGCCTGTCGTGTCCAATATAAGATGCTATCATCGCGGCGTTGCCACCTTTGACAGCGTTCAACTCCTTGTGCATACAGCACCCGGCCCAGATGAACAGGTCGGCTGCGCGCTGCTCCTCTGGCGTAGTGTTCCCGGGGTCAGGTTCAGAACCGATCCTGAACCTGAACCGGACCTGAACCGGACCCCATGTCCGGTTCGGGGTTCGGGCATTTCGGAATTTTCCCGAACCTGTCCGAACATGTGCGAACCCTTTGGGTATTTTGTTCCAGGAAAATGATTGTTTTCCATAATTTTGCTTGACAATGAAAGGTACCACTTGCCTTTCCCTCCAGGCAGGGCTTTCATACATTGAACAGGCTGAATTCATGGCTGAAAGTTCAATTGTTCATTGATGCAAGTCACATCAAAACTACCAAACAATCTGATACTTCCTGTTCAGTGGTGTGTAGCCACTCAAAAATTCAAAAGGACATTCATTCAGCAAATAAAACATACCTTACACACTGTCTAATGGTTTTCCGAACCAAAATGTACATGTTTGGTGCGTCGGAATTCTTTCGGGTTCGAACCTGTTCTGAACCCCAAAACAGACCGGACCTGACCGGACCTATGGTCCGGTTCGGGGTTCGGATTTTTGGACAAAGAACCGGACCGAACCGGACATCGGCAACACTACTCTGGCGACATCGCATTGAAGACGTCCTTCCCAACTTGCACGCAAACTTCGGTGAACATGCTCTTGTTCAGTGTGTCCTGTTCTGCAGTTGACATGTCGTTGTATACGTCAAGCCCGCCGGCCTCTTCGACTTTCTTGGCTGAAGCCGCCATGATAAACGGCACGAAATCTTCCGGTTTCCAAGAACGCAGCTCTTCCTGTCCACGAAGCTTTCTATCACACTCTTCCTTCCAACCCTCCGGCCCGCCAACTCCACGCGCAAGTTTCTTTTGGTCTGGGGCATGATCAGAGGTCATCGCTGTAACTTTGGCCGGCAGTGTGTCGGGGTCGACTGGCTTATCCACACCGACAGTGGAGTTGTATATCTCGTGCATATCACGATTGACGTCCTTCCAGCCTTGGAGTTGTGTCTCCGCAGTATGATTAACGGCAGTGGTGATGCCGAGGAATCGATTGACATGTTCGCCTGGTGAATTGTCCCCGGCGTATAAGGTAGTGCTATAATTGAGGAACTTCGATTCCGGCTGAATATTGTGAAGCGATGTTCCATCACCGCTCATTCGGACATCTACAAGGTGCGTCAATATCCATTTCATATATTGAAACTCAAAGATGTACCAGGAGCATGCTGGACTTTGTGAATGACCTGGGCTTGGGCTATCAAGCCGCTCTCGAGTACAATACGACCAACACTGCGCTCGCTGATGTTCCCCTCGACAGTCACTCCGATGCTCTGGGCCACAGTTTTGATCACACTGAGAATCTTGGACACCGGCACATTGTGCAGTGCAACGAGGTCGGTGACAAGCTCGCGAGATGTGTCCGAGATGAGACCCTTGTTCTGCAGCCTAAAAACATTCGCATCCTTCTTGACCTTTGCTACTGCCTTCTCCTGTTTCGTAGGCGCGCGCCGAACACGCATCGTAAGAACCTTTTTGCTCTTGGCAAGAGCCGAGTTTCGAGCAGCAAGAACGTTGACAAGGTTATTTGAGGCCTCCAAGAACTGCTGTGCGGTGAGTAGCTCGTCCTTTACGGCTTCTTCTGCAGCTAAATGCTCCTGGAGGTCCGAATTTGTGTTGTGCGCGCGCTCCTCCCGTCTGCGTGTATTCTGGCACCGTGCCCTTGCCTCCGAGGTTTTCTGCTTCTGCAGGCCTAGTTCTTCTTGAGCATTGGAAATGCACACCTCCATGCGCTCTATCTTCCGATGCAATGGTGCGGGATCGACATTCTCCTTCTCCTCGAATGCACCAAGCTTGGGAAGTACGCTGCGTGCCCGTTCCAGCTGCTCTTTGCGGGCCGTGGATCGCCTCTTATTGACTCTATACGTGTCGTGCGGCATGATGGACGAGACGCGGGCGAGAAAATGCGTGAATTCGTGCCAGGGAGACCAGGTACGCGTCGCAAAACGAAAAATTCTCACAATAATTAAGTCACGTGTACATTTGATTTGGCCTCATTTTGGACGGCAAATATGAGCCAAACGGGCCACCTGTCGGCCGAGATCTCGCCGCAGCATCTACTTTAAGACGTCTCTGGAGGAAATGTCCAGGCCAGATCTCGAAAAAGATTAATTCCCCTCGAGTTATTTCGACCCGGCGAACAGTGATAACTCTGGCCAAAAAAAAAAGCTGGACATTTCCTTTGTATGGTTATAAATTTCACTTTGTTCCAGTATTGTATGCCCAAATTCATGCTGGTTGAGCTCACATATGCTGCCCAATGTCGAAACCATCAGAGTCGTCCGGATCGGGCTCCGGGCGGAGTTTGAAATAGCACTGGATTTGCCGGTGCCCACATGACGATCTGCCAAAGAGTCGGGCACGTGCCACAATACTCTCTCCTTTGACCTCCACTGTGCCACTACGACCAATCCCTGCCATCGCGCCTTCCTCCCGCTCCGCGTTGACTCCGGGTCCGCTCTTCCCTCGACCTTGAGGGTCTTTAGACTTGACTTCACGTCGGTCTGTCCTTAGACTTCAGACTTCGCGTCGGTCTAGCGTAGCATTCCTGTGCGTCCTCAAAATTTGCTTCAAATATTTCTGTTGAATTTATAGAATGTCTTATGAACGCCTCCTCTACTGCCCAGCGTTGACTCCGCGTCCGCTCTGGCCTCGACTTTGCGTCAACATCGATCCTTAGACTTAGACTTCGTGTCAGTCTAGTGCAACATCCTGTGTGAATTGATATAGACTAAGACTAAGTGGCTCTCATGCACTGTACCAGCGTCCTTGCGATTTTCTACCCTCCCTTGCTCGACTTCGCGGTGCTCTTCCTTGAATTTGCCTCGGCTTTCCATTGCGCGTTAGTCCCGGGTGGCACAGACTGTTCTGGAGTGGTGAGTCAGAATTGCCTGGCCAGTGGGCTCGATATATGCTTATTGTTCTTCCTCTTCCAGTGCGGTTTCATCAACGGCTTATTGTCTTGCACTTGGGCTTTGACCTTCGCGTTGTCTGGTGAGTGGTTTTAAATGACGGCAGTCGTTTTCAGGAACCCATCCTAATACCATGTCCCAGCCCTCAAACAAGTGGTCTCGACAAGCCGGCACCTCGACAGCGTCGAAGCTGAGAGCGGCTCCAAATACGGTGGCGGAGCGCCACGCGCAGGACTCGGAGGAGGAGGAGGAGTCCTGGGTGACGAAACACCGTCCTGGTCCAGCACGACCCGGCACGACCCCAGAAACCGGAGACGCCAACGGTGCCACGGACAACGGCATCGGTACCGGACAAGTTGCGTTCACAGGTACGTTCTCAGTGGCGCCGCAAAGACCTTTTGTCTGAATAATTTGCCCAGGGTGCATCGGTGGCGAAGGAGGCGAAGCGAGCAAAGATAGCGAGTACGTCCCCCGAGGAGGATGAGGAGCACCTGTGGGAGGCTTATACCTGGTCTTAGCGAAGCTGGCTAACTACCCCTTTGCAGACTGGTGGGGCGTGTTTACCGTTCGGTGAACTATTATTAAAGCCAAAATTGTTACAGATCCTATTGATCTTATACTGTTTCTTCCATTTGGGTGCGCCATTTATCTTGGTTGCCAATTCTGTCGCTGAGTACTGCTACACAGGCCGAATCGATATCTTGATGTTCTGCGTGTCTTTGGCTGTCAGGGCCGTTGGCTTGAGGCATTTAGATACGCTTGTGCCTGTCACCTGAGCACCCTTGTGGTGACTGTTAGGACTTTCAACTGCGCGTCAGTCCATGGAAGAGTTTGGACGTCGACTTCGCGTCCGTCCCAGGCTCCACTTGCGTCGACTTTGCGTCCGCATCAGTCCGTGAAGGAGCTGGATGTTGACTTCGCGTCCGTCCCTGGCCTCACTTGCGTCGACTTTGCGTCCGCGTCAGCCCCGTGTAGATATGTGTTGCCGGTCGGGTTTATTCTCTACATTTTAATTTTGAATCGCGTACTGACCATGGCGCGCCGGACTGGACTAGCTTCACTGGACTCATTTCATTCTGCACGGTGAGACTTTCATTCGGGTTTCAAACTTGGGCTGATTGCTGTTTCACAGGCGCGGGTACGATTCATTTTCATTCTGTAGGTTGAGTTTCATATTTTGAATTGCGTGCTGGCCATTGTGGCAGTGGCCGACTCATTTCATTCTGCGCGGTGAGAGTTTCATTCGGGATTCAAACCTGGGCTGATTGCGGGACTCACAGGTGCGGGTGCGATTCATTTCATTCTCGCGGGTAAGTTTCCTTTCACTTCGAGCGAACACGGGCTGACTCCTGGATTTTCATTCTCGCAGGCCGCCTTCATTTTCATTTTTCCCGGTAACTTTCATTTTGACCTGGACTGGCTGCACTGATGCTCATTGTAGGCCGCGCTGTTGAACAGTTCATTTTCAAGCACGCATTCACTTTCATTTTCATATTCATTTTCAGCCTGGTAAGATTCATTTTCCACTTCATTGGCACGTTTGCTGACTATTCATTCTATTTCATGTTCGTTGGGTGGGATTGAGCCGTAGTTAGTAGTTAGAAGTAGACAGAAATATTAATTCTAAAGTGTGCTAATTAGCAGAGAATATTAATGCTATCGACTGATATCACTGCCCGTCAATGAGACATCTGTGTCAACTGGCTGTATTCTTGCTGAGGTCGATACGACCCTGATCCCGCGGTCTCAATAATATCCCCGTGTATGTAAGTATAAGACCTCTCGGTAAGATGACGTTGGCAGCTCGAGAACATCACGCCAAGTGTTTAGAACTGGGGAGTTGAGAAAACTTCACACGGAAAGACATTGCAGTTTCACAAAGAGAAGACGCCAAGCACAGAATGTATCCACAATCCCAAAAGAACAACCCAATCTCAACCATCCCTTTGACACACAATTCCCTGCCCCTTCGACATCCAAACTCATAATTCTTTTGCGGTGGCTAGTTCCTAGATTGGCGAGCAGCTAATTGAGCTCGTGAGGTCCTGGAAATTGGTCGGGCCGGTGAGCCCTGGCACGGAGAGAAAGTTCCAGGAACCCTGTTGCAACACCACCTCGCTATCGGTGCCGGCATTGACGACACCGGTCGCGGTGCACCCGAAGTCCCTACGGCGGGTCAGCTTACTCCGTGACAGTGGAAATATGAAGGAGGAGGGAGGAGCAGAGTGGGAGAGGGTCGCTCACTGGAAGAACGTGCAGATGAACCCCCCGGGGATCTGAGCAGTGTTGATTTCCTTGTTGAGGAAGCTGAGCCCGCCAGTGAAGTTGATGCATGAGTCGGAGACGACCGGGAGGGTCACACAGCCGGTGCCCTCAGTGCTGCACACCACGATGCTGGCGCTGGTGTCCTGTTGTATGTTGGTGTGTACAATCAGAGGGGGTACTGAAGATGTGAGAAAAGAGCTGTGACCTACCGGAGTGGGAGTCGCGGGAGCCGCAGACGTCACGGAGGACAGGGCGGCGAGGGTGAGAGCGAGGAGAGACTTTGTGTTGAACATTGTGGTTCGTTGGCTTGAGGAGCTGGGATTGGTGAGCACCTGAGCCCCTTTTATATGTGCGGTTCAATGGTTTAATGGGATGTGGTAGGAATCTGTTATTGACCATTCATTCTTCATGCCCCGCCCTGACACAGCCAAGGCAGATGGAAGGTTTGGGATAGCTCGAGCTACTTCCACAGACTGGCACTCAATAGCAGCTTCACCCATTGCCGCTCGACGGAGAGAGATTTGCTTTAGGTTGGAACATTATATACCGATCCCCCCAAGTCAAAGGACTCCGCACACACCCAGATATCATGCTCCGAGTGGTACGACTATGCATGTAGTTCTCCGCCGATGTCACAAGCGCTGCGAGCATGCGGTGTGTATGTGACATGGAAGCTACATATGTCCGCAAGGTGGCCGCAGTCGAGCCGTTCTTTGAGAAAATGTTCCGAGTGGTACGGCTCCCCGGGGATAATAAGGGATTACGCACAAAAGAATGATGAAAATATGATCGTCTGCAGATCCTGAAAATAGGGTGCTATCAGATCCGTACCTAAAGGGAGCGGGAATTTTGAGGCACAGTTCAGCACATCGCATCCTCCCTGAACCTCCCATATCCTATTCGGCACACTAAGGAGCCACATTCGTATGCTAGAATTCCTAGGACACTTTTTATAGCACTCGCAATTGTGCTCAATAGCCTACGCACTGTCTCAGTGGAGGCAGCACACATATAGACATATAGGACTCATTTTCGCTTCGGGGATCTGGCCCCGTTGAAAACGGCAAACGACCCCCATCTCGATGTCAGCAAACCTCTACTTCACCACGATGTTCATAGAGATTGGCCAGCGAGTTCACATTGCCGGGCGGCGAGCATGCTGTCGTTCAAATCGCGTCCTCAGGTCTTTTCGGACTCGAAGGTTTCTACCGATCATTGTGGGGGTTACTCGGTGTCAGAAGACCTCTGCTTCACTGCGATGTTCATGGAGATTGGCCGGCGAGTTCACATTGCCGGGTGGCGAGCATGCTGTCGTTCAAATCGCATCCTCAGGTCTTTTCTGACTCGAAGGTTGCTACTGATCTTTGTGGGGGTTCTCTTCTCTGTATATCTCACTGCCCATCGAACAGGATCTGCAGCATATGCGTGTGCGTGCCACGCACTACCGAGCCTTCCCCTCTTACTTGAGTTCTCGAGTCAATGTTAAATTTTAAGAAAATACCCACGATGGAGAGTGGTAGGAGGTGGAATGTAATAACGAGGTTTAACTAGCTCATTTAGTCATGAACGTTTTTCAAGGATGAGGTAGGCCGAGTAAATAAGCTCTCTGAGAGGACATGTTGTAGACGCGAATGCTGGTGAATTACTTTGAAGTAAATTTGGCCGCGTGAGGGGCAATGGTCCTGAAAGCTAGCTTCGTCCTTGCTTCGTTCGCTGTTGAGATATTGCACGCCGTCTATATTTCCTTAAACCATATCTGCAAACATCTTTGGACCAATGTCACACCGTTCCGGTACCAGTGCGAGGTGTTGGCACATATACTGTGCAATAATTAAATTACCGCACACCCCAGCCGCAATCGCCTTAGAGTGTATACGGCAACGGGTTTTCTCGAAACTTGATGGGCACGGATTCCCTTTTGTAGTAGTCTCAGAAAGCTTGCATAATCGTGACCCTTTGTGACACATAGTGACCCCTTGTGACTCCTCGCGTCCGCGACTTATCTCGGCATCGCCATCGCGTCAACGTCGCGTCAATGCCGCCTCCCGTAATGGCGCAACCAAGCAATACCCAGAACGAGATCCCTATCGACCCTGTGCTTCTAGCAGAGTCCGAGAGGGCGCGTCAGGCGGCTTCCGCACCGACGAAAAAACAGCAGGCCTCCTGGACAGCACTGAACGAAAGAACTCTCATGGACTTCGCGCTGGAGAAGATTGCAGAGGCGGGGGAAGGCGCAAACTTCACCAAAACGTTCTGGAACTCTGCTGCCATCGAGGTTAACAAAGGGACCACCAAAGGCGGGCCAAAAACGGCAGAGACGTGCAAAAGTAAATACGGAAAGGTGCGCAATCGAAATTCATGCACGCAAATTCATCTTAATCATTTACCATAGCTCAAGGGCTTGTTCTATATCGTACGTGACATCACGAGGAACTCCGGCTGGGCCTGGGACAACGAGCTCGGGGCTTGTATCGGTCCAGCCAATGAAGGAACGTGGAATGCCTGGGTGGAAAAGAACCCCAAGGCTGCTCCCTTCCGGAACAATGGATGGTGCCACCTCGAGGTGTTCCAGAGGCTGATTCCGGATGCTCCTGCGCGCGGTAATCATGTCTTTCGTCCGGGTTGCCAAGCCACGGCCGTGTTGCCCCAATCTCAGCCGGAGCTAGACGATGAAAACTATGATGGTCACAGCATTGATTGGGACCTCGAAGCCCTAGAGAAGGACAAGCAGCTGCAGAAGGATAGTGACGATAATAGCGACAAGGAGAACGAGGTGCGTGGGCAATGCATCCTTCATGATCCTTTTGCTAATATTGAGCTCATGTACTAGGTAGTCCCGAAAACACCCGCACCTCGTAAACGTGCAGCGGCGGATCCCGCGACGGGAACAATGAAGAAGCCGCGCACTTCGCACACTGGTGCCTCCGCTCTTCACGATGTTGCTGACCAGATCACCGATTTCAATGCAATTTTCCGCACGGCCTTCGGTCCATCGACTTCCAATACTGAAATGCCGCCTACTCCAGTTCGTCTCAAAACAGCTATCAAACGCGCGCAGGAGTTGGAGACATGGATGGATAAGGGCAAGCTCGTCCTTCTTCTCGAGGTCTTAGAGGCAAGCAAGATGGCAGTGGATGTATATGATTCACTTGACGATGATGACTTGCGCATCATGTGGGTCAAGCGCAAAGTTGGGATTGCTTCGTAGATAGTTTTGTTGCAATTACTCCTCTCCCAATTCATCCCCCCGCTCGCGCAAAATGGCTTGATAGCTGTCCCACATCTTTTGTGCAATGTCATCCCGCCATTTGTCTGCTCGAGCTTTCTCTCTTCGCGATGTGGGCCCTCAGGCAAGCTCTCCGTAGTCCTCGATGTAACCGGGGTCAGGATCATGTTCCCCTTCAAAGTCATCAATGTCCGTCGGGTCGTGCTTCATGATGAGATTGTGAATTGCAGCGAGAGCAGGGAGCACCCGGGCTTGAATGTCCAGGTCGACTTGTGGCGGGTGAGTGAGGATAGCCCAGCGCTTTTTGACGACTCCGAAAATGCGCTCCACAACATTGCGGGCAGAAGCATGTCGCAAATTGTACAGTTCTTCCTTGTTTGCCGGTCTGAAAAAAGAAAGGCTTAGTTTAAAATAAAGCTGAGGACCAGTCTGATAATACCTTACACTGGCCCTTCCCCACTCTGCCAGATGATACCGAACTCCACGATATGGTACGAGAGCAGCGTCACAACTCCCGAAACCTGCATCCACCAAATAATACCTGCCTTCCGGTATATTGAGATCGCTGAGGCGGGCATCCAGATAGATTGCGGCATCAGCAGCAGAGCCTTCCCACCCGCTCAAGATATACAGGAAAACCATCTCCTGAGAACAGCAGGCAAGACAGTTCATGGTAACTCCGCCTTTGCGATTACAAGATGCCTGTCGGTCAGCCGCGCCCGGACAGGAATTTATATGGGTTCCGTCCATGGACCCTAGGGCACCCTCAAAAAATGGGAACCATTTGGGATTATTGTGAATTGAAGGTGGGACAGGTGCATGGATGGGAGGGAGTCGGACATAGAAGGAGTAAAAAGGTGGAGAGGAAACAGTGATCAAGATGAGGCGGAAGGATCTGTGGAAAAAATTCAGTGGATAAGAGATTGAAATGAATAGGGACACAAATACTTGGAAATGGTGTCTGTCGACCGTTGGAAGCGCTCACCAACATGGCGCAGTGATAAACCTGTTACGCATGTATACAGGAAAATTGCTGCCTGCTCTCGCAATGTAACATGCCGGGAGTCGGCGAGGCCGCCAACAACACGGAGCTGAGAAACAAAGGCAAGAAAGACGTGTAGGTGCATCCCGAGTTCCGTTTTAATGCGATCCGGATGGCCGATAATCAGCTCCTGCACCCACGCTTCACCGGCCAAAGCAGAGGTATGGTACGGCTGCTTCCAATACCACGGCGAGGCATAGAGGACAACTGCAAGAAAGACCATTCGCATGAAACAACATGCCGCGAGTAGGAGTTTGCGGCGACGCGCTGCTTCCTCGGCCGCGCGCGAAGTAGAAGGCATCTTTTTTTTTGCGGTAACGCGCCGTGTCACGGAAAATCACATGACTACTAAATAAGGAAATCTCTACCCATCAAGTTTCGAGATTTCCGAGCGTACCCGTTACCGTATACACTCTTAAGAGACTCAAGTTGGAAGAACCAGTAGCAAAACGGTGCAAGTGAACACATCTTCCTCTATGAAAATATACACCTCATTTTCTGGCTTGCAAAGACATGCAGGCCGAAGTCAGGTCGAACAGGAGGATATCCTGATACCCATCAGCCTTTCAAAAAAACGTAAGACATCTGATGATGATGCTCAATTATCCGTGCCATTATCTGCAAGGTCTGGCAAAGTATTGAACCAATCACACTGGGGCATCCACCAATGCATTCATAGCCACATGCGTTACACGCATGTTGCTGATATGGGGAAATGCCCCTTCGGGAGGTATTCTGATGTGATAAAGGCGGCCTTTGTTCGTGGTGGGGGCGGAACAAAGCCCGCCTTTGTCACATCAAAACACCCCCAGAAGAGGCATTGACACCTGCGAGGAACATGCGTGTAACGCATGTACTATGACATGCGTCGGTGGTTGCCCGCAGTGTCATGTGACTTCACGGGAACTGTACCATTCATAAGTTCCAGAGGCACAGTTGCTCTGGAGAGGATATATGTATTGAAGATCTTGAGGTGGAGGGAAGGCTTCCTCACTGCAATCCCCTATTTGATCCGAGAGCTGGCCACAGAGATGACAAGACAAGGAGCTCAGATAAGCGGACAATGGTGGACAAGGGCTGACCATCACCCACATGCTAGCCCGGTGACTGTCAATTAGCAGTGAAGGCAGGTGGTGCGTTGAGAGAGGAATGAAAGGATCTGGAACCAAGTTGTGTCGCTTTTTCATATCAACACATGCTGCGTTATTTTGGGAAGCTTACAGCAGAGACAAGCTGTGTCAAATTCTCTAATGTCGAATTGACATGTGTGTCTTTTTTATGTTTTTGGCCTGAATGATTGCACACTATATAGCCCATAGAGGTGCAGTGGTATGTTTAGGTGAGAACAAATTTCACGCAAAGTAGACTCATTGCAAAGTTGTCTTACACTTGACTGTGGAGTCCTTCAAGAAAAATCCTATCTATCAGCCATGATGCAGGTGAGGTCAATGGGATAGTAGTCAGATTGTCAGAGACACCATCGGCGCGGACTGATCCGGTCTTCGGCAACTGGTCAACCACAGGCAACGCCAACATTTGTGCTCTCTGCACACCTGTAAAGCTCAACTTGCAAACAAATGAACCACATTGAGGGTCTCAAATGTGCATCTGTGCCTCAAAAGTACAGATCACGAACGCCGGAGATGGCAAATAACCATGTTCTCGGACCACAGACCTCGATTTGCTCACTACAAGCACGGTACATGGAATTTGGTGTTAATAGTTGGTTAATAGCACTTATTTTTCAGTGTTAAATACTGTCATAAAGAGGTGGTGCCCGAGGTAACAACGACGTGGAAACAAGCGAGGTTTTCTGCGGCTTAGTCACTCGGTTCTTGCCGAGAGCCATTTACGCGGGCCGCCTGGCTGGCGATCAATATAGTCGCCGGCACTTTGCCGTTTTCCGACAAGAATTTGGCACCAGCTTTGCGCTGGATCACGTCAGATAGAGTTAGACCGAGACTCCTTGAGCAAGAGATGCGAGCTGCGCCGTCCCGACTCTCCTACCACTCTACAACGACTCGGACTGCGAATGTCCGATTCATGGAAAAAAACTAAACCAAACCGACTGAACTGAAAGAACCATTGGTGGACCTGGATGCACTCCATTGTTGACTCGGGTAGGGTCATAACACACTGTAGTCCCATCTCTTTTTATGTTCTTGTTCATGTTGGCGTGCAATATGTCAACAGCGGATGAAGCTAGCTTTCAGGACCATCGCCCCTCACGCGGCTAAATTTACTTCAAAGTAATTCGCTATCATTCACGTCTACAACATGGCCTCTCAGAGAACTTATTTATCATTTGTGCAAAGCATCCGTTTGACTCGGGGTCGGGTCATGGTCCAGCATCTGGTTTTTTTTTCTCTGGTTATTCATTTGGGCTGGTGAGGGCCTACCCTCGAGTGCCTGCGAATTTTTCACCAGCTGACGAATCGGAATTCAGCGGGATTTACCAGGGATGGTACGATGAAGGTGCGCTATTCCTCCTTGGCTTGCATCAATGTAACAGGGTTGCAAGTCGGTGCGAGCCCTCACATACTTCGTCACTTCGTAGGATCGTGGAACTTCGTCACCTGGTGTGTAATTTCGTCACCTTGAAAGCAAGCTCGCCGCCTGCCTATTCCGGCGTTGCGAATGAGGAAGTTCGTCGGATTGTCGGGTAAGTGGCGGGTCGCTGGTATGGCTCGACTCTATCACGTGCCAGTTCGCTCGCGGGGAACTTTCGAGTCAGATAATTTGTGTCCATGTAGAATAATATTTAACTCCCTTTAGAACATCAACCGAATATGTGTTCAGACACTGTTCAAACGCCCGGGCAATCAAACAACAAACAAATGTATTTGCTGCAGCCCAGATGTGCACGTGCGACTTATTTATTTGGATCCCATCGGCAATAACGCCTACTATGTAGGTTTTTCAAAGCTTTGCTTCCTTGGTGCATTATCTCATTCGTGGAAAATGCGGATTATTTCAAGTCCCAATACCTCTACTAAGCTAGTCAGTTCCGTGCCAAAATAAATCTCTAACGCTCTAGTATCTAAGTAATGAGAGAATGTATAAGACACCCGAGCACCTCAGTATATATCCTAAGACAGCTCTCTGAAAATCTCATCCTGTTCGATCATTTGGATTGACCCGCGCGACCTTTCACACAACAGACAATTTTGCTCACCAATAGGTATCCCGATAGTACCATTGAGGAAATTTCCCCTCTAGCCTAGATGATGGTAAACACCTCATGCTGGAACCTCAAGTGGATTAATTTATTTTCGATAAGGACTCTTTCCAGAGTTTCTACAAATTCCTTTTACTACCGTTGAGATTCGAACCGTGGGAAAATATTCTGTTGGATGGTTCGCCAGCTTTGAAGTCATTGCGGTCACTCTCATCCCAATAGTATGAGCCAAAGGAACACCCTAAGAGGCTTTCGAGATGTATTATGACCTCGGAATGCAATACGAGGGTGGCGAATCCACTTTATGATGATCCATCGCCAGTACAACGGAGTTTTAAGCGTGCAAAATAAGTACCTAATATTTACAACTAGGGATAACTATCTTCAAATCAAAAGCGATGGATGTCTCTGAGGTATTGAAGATGTGTTCATAAATACTGAGCTGAATTATTACTGTGCGTACCTTTGAAAGTGGATAGAGCAGATTTTGTTAAAGTTCGCAGTCGCCGTTGGCTCGGACGCAATGTGCTGCGCAAAATCTGATGATTGGCTGTATCAGTATCATCCCGCATGGCACCAATATGTCTGCCTACAGTTACTTGGGTTGTCCGGATCAGATTTGGCCCCAGATGCTGGTAGCGTGAGCCCAGGGTGCGTTGATTCGAGCGAGTCGGGCGCTTGATGCGGGCGTGAAGGCAACGGTGCGCCCTGACAGAATTGGTGAGGGGGAAGCTATCATCAGAATTAGGACACAAACGACCACAGTGGGGAATATGTACCTTCTCCTCCACCATGATCACGGTGCACAGCTAAATCCCGGTTGTCCGTCCTGAGTCCGAGACTCTGTTCCTGGGGAATAAAGACATTGGGGCCTGTGGGAAACATGCGGTGACAGTAATGTGAACAATGTGCAGAACCTTTGTACAGACTACACACTCTGGAAGTCGTAGAAATGTGGCGGGAGGGAACAAAAAGCAGCCGGAGGCGAGGGATCGATGATGGAATCCAGATGGCTGGCCAAATTTGGACATGTGACGAACTTGCACTTGTCCTGACGAAGTTCCATGATTTTTCGCACATGCGCCTGCTTCTGACGAACTTGTCCTCGCCTAATTCTGATCTCACGAACTTGTGCCATCAACTGACGAAGACCTCCATCAAGTGACGAAGATCCTCATCCTACGAAGTGACGAGGTACTATACGACTCAGTCGGTGCTGTGAATCATAAGCACTGAACTCCTGGTCACCTACTTTCAAAGACGTCCAACTTGTTCTAAAAAGTCCTCTTTAAATAGGGCCCACTGGTGTGTGGTACCCCTGCAAAGAATTAGCTAGCATAAGATGGCTACCTGGATGAATTAATATTGATGATGAGCATCCACAATTTAGGGGTCACCATCCTACGGGGATCGATCCTGTGATATCTCCCACTTGAAACATCTGCTCTTCCCAGCACTCGAGTCACTAGCCGTCTTGAACATACTTACGACTTGATGGCGCGTGTCGGCTGTGGGCGTCACGCGATCTGGGAGTGCACTCCCTGCCAGTCATCCGCGGCAAAAGGCAGCGCACGTATCAGGAGTTAAATCATTCAGGAAGCGACGATGGGTCTGACTAACAGCGGAGACCTTCCGTGATGGTGGAAACGCCGTGCGCGAGAAAGGTGATGAAAGCAGCCCGTGCCGCGCAGATAAGACGACTAAATCGAAGTACTTTTCAGCCGCGCGGCGACGTGCTCATGATGTTCTAGGAGTTCAAGCCGACGGCACGCCGGGTGCCCGGGTTTGGCGTCGCGAAGCTCAAGAAGCAGCTGTTGACGGAGTATGAGTCGATGTCGATGTGGTGAAGGTGGAAAAAGTAGTGGGACAGAGTGCGACGGAGGATTGCAATTTTCCGTGTGCGTTGCTTTGCATAGTAAGTCTAATCTCAATAGCATCTGAACAACGCGAGTAAAAGCACTCTGGTGTACGGAACACGTGCCGGCTCAGGTAAAGGTATCGAGTCGTTCGACCACATTGTTGGATAGACCTCCTTTTTTTAGCTCCCGCACAATCTACCATAGTTGGCTTTTCCTGGGTGTGGACACCGCACTGGCTCGAAATAAATGTGTGGGACGGATGAACAAGTATGAAAGTTGAAATCTCGATAGGTATGGTGGGACAATAAGTCAGAGGTAGCATGAGAAATGAGGCGACGAAGGATCCCATCGGACGCATTACCAACAGCTACGCATACGCTGCAGACCCCGTTCGACGGGCAGTGAGATATACAGAGAAGAGAACCCCCACAAAGATCAGTAGCAACCTTCGAGTCAGAAAAGACCTGAGGATGTGATTTGAACGACAGCATGCTCGCCGCCCGGCAATGTGAACTCGCCGGCCAATCTCCATGAACATCGCAGTGAAGCAGAGGTCTTCTGACACCGAGTAACCCCCACAATGATCGGTAGAAACCTTCGAGTCCGAAAAGACCTGAGGACGCGATTTGAACGACAGCATGCTCGCCGCCCGGCAATGTGAACTCGCCGGCCAATCTCTATGAACATCGCGGTGAAGTAGAGGTTTGCTGACATCGAGATGGGGGTCGTTTGCCGTTTTCAACGGGGCCAGATCCCCGAAGCGAAAATGAGTCCTATATGTCTATATGTGTGCTGCCTCCACTGAGACAGTGCGTAGGCTATTGAGCACAATTGCGAGTGCTATAAAAAGTGTCCTAGGAATTCTAGCATACGAATGTGGCTCCTTAGTGTGCCGAATAGGATATGGGAGGTTCAGGGAGGATGCGATGTGCTGAACTGTGCCTCAAAATTCCCGCTCCCTTTAGGTACGGATCTGATAGCACCCTATTTTCAGGATCTGCAGACGATCATATTTTCATCATTCTTTTGTGCGTAATCCCTTATTATCCCCGGGGAGCCGTTGAAACGGTGCAGTGGCGCGCAGCCGTGAAATCTAATATAAAAAGAGTAAGACAATAAGTCTTAACTCTAATCACACTAAACTCCAACAACCAATCACTCCAACAGCCTTATCGTTATTTAGTTCGGGGCGACGGGTACTCGTATCGACCCTTCAATTTCAATAGAAAGACCACAGGTACTTTAGTGGGTGGAAGATCCTCCTTTGTATAACCAGTGTCTCCAGATGTCTTATCGACGAGGGTGTAGATGTTTTAAGTCTACGAATGAAGTGGCTCGCGCCAGAGATTGGACTTTTAAAATAGGACTCGGGCCAATGAGTGTGGGGAAGGGGGCGTAGAAGCTAGCACAGTGACTGAGCTGGCGCGAGTGTGAAAACGTATGTTCAGTGACTGGCGCGAACCGAGTGTGTAGAGAGCGGCTGAACGATGTTAACAGTGACTGAGCTGGCACGAGTGTGAAACGTATGTTCAGTGACTGGCGCGAACCGAGTGTGATGAACAAAGTCGACTAGGCACCTAAGCCAGTGACTGGGCGGACACCGAAAGGTAGAGGGCTGAGTGTGGAAGGTTGGCTCTAAGGCTCTAGCACAGTGACTGGGCCGGCGAGAGTGTGAACTTTAGCAGGGTTCAGTGACTGGCGCGCGGATGAGTTTGTGTTAGGAAGCTGGCGCCGACTAGTGACTGGGCTGGCGCCGAGTTTGAACTTGCAAGGTTCAGTGACTGGGACGGCAGATGAGTATAGTGCAGGCTCTTAGGCGAGTTGTCCAGTGACTGAGCTGAGCTCTGAGCTCAAAAGAGCTATGTGCCAATAACGGGGGAGTTTTCACTGTCTATCTACTGATTTACATGCGGCTTTTATACTACTGAACTAAGCGAGATATACAAACGTTGAATGAGTAATAATAAGGTATAAGCGAGCTCTTTGGCTCCATCCGTGGTGCACCTTTCTCCTTAGCGAGCCTTAGAAAGCCGCAGCACTTCCTTGGACCAATGAGAGCTCAGCTCTTAGCGAATTCAACCCAAAAAGGGCTGCCCTTCGTCGGCTAGCTTCGCTAAAGTCCTCTACTTCATAATTGTCTCCTACTAATACCATCGGCTAATAGCCTCTCTAAGCGAGTGCCAAGCCTCCTGGTAAGCCTTCATTACTCAGGACATCCTTGAGTTCGTCGAGGGAATTTGAGGGAAGTCGGCGCCAACTATTTATAGACTTCCTGGCGCCGACTTGTGCAAATTTCCTCTTTCGGATTCTTTCTTCCTTATGAGATCCTCGCGCCAAGGTATGCATTATCCTCGCTCCTTAGTTTACTTCAAGGGTTGGCGCCAGCTCTCAGCATGTAGCCTGGTGCTGACCCATTTGAGTACGCTCCAATTTATACTGGCGCGTGCTCGCTTCATTGTCGATTTCCTGGCGCCGACTGGCTTCTATTTTGGGAAACCCTTCATAATCTCCTTGGCCTCAGTTCAAAGCCTCGCGCCAATAGCTGGTCTCTCCTGTTTCCTTCCAAAGTCCCTTGATTGCCTAACATCCATATTGACACCGAACTTGTAGCATTTGTTTAATACTCCGCGCCGGGTGAGTCCTATGGCTAGCTAGTGTGTTTTGAAGCCAGGCCAGTATCCTAAGCCCCCGTGAAGAGTACCTCAGACGGCAACCCAGTCTTCCTTTGTTGGTTATGCTAGTTTGCAATGCTTCAAACGGCTTAACACTCAGTTCCGGGATTGAACCAGTGCCCTCTAGTCTTACTGGAGTCACAAATACAAGCCATCCGCTTGCATTTGTACGAAAACAAAGATTTCAGGCGCGCAAAGATGCACGCCTTATCACCGTACCACTCGGAACATTTTCTCAAAGAACGGCTCGACTGCGGCCACCTTGCGGACATATGTAGCTTCCATGTCACATACACACCGCATGCTCGCAGCGCTTGTGACATCGGCGGAGAACTACATGCATAGTCGTACCACTCGGAGCATGATATCTGGGTGTGTGCGGAGTCCTTTGACTTGGGGGGATCGGTATATAATGTTCCAACCTAAAGCAAATCTCTCTCCGTCGAGCGGCAATGGGTGAAGCTGCTATTGAGTGCCAGTCTGTGGAAGTAGCTCGAGCTATCCCAAACCTTCCATCTGCCTTGGCTGTGTCAGGGCGGGGCATGAAGAATGAATGGTCAATAACAGATTCCTACCACATCCCATTAAACCATTGAACCGCACATATAAAAGGGGCTCAGGTGCTCACCAATCCCAGCTCCTCAAGCCAACGAACCACAATGTTCAACACAAAGTCTCTCCTCGCTCTCACCCTCGCCGCCCTGTCCTCCGTGACGTCTGCGGCTCCCGCGACTCCCACTCCGGTAGGTCACAGCTCTTTTCTCACATCTTCAGTACCCCCTCTGATTGTACACACCAACATACAACAGGACACCAGCGCCAGCATCGTGGTGTGCAGCACTGAGGGCACCGGCTGTGTGACCCTCCCGGTCGTCTCCGACTCATGCATCAACTTCACTGGCGGGCTCAGCTTCCTCAACAAGGAAATCAACACTGCTCAGATCCCCGGGGGGTTCATCTGCACGTTCTTCCAGTGAGCGACCCTCTCCCACTCTGCTCCTCCCTCCTCCTTCATATTTCCACTGTCACGGAGTAAGCTGACCCGCCGTAGGGACTTCGGGTGCACCGCGACCGGTGTCGTCAATGCCGGCACCGATAGCGAGGTGGTGTTGCAACAGGGTTCCTGGAACTTTCTCTCCGTGCCAGGGCTCACCGGCCCGACCAATTTCCAGGACCTCACGAGCTCAATTAGCTGCTCGCCAATCTAGGAACTAGCCACCGCAAAAGAATTATGAGTTTGGATGTCGAAGGGGCAGGGAATTGTGTGTCAAAGGGATGGTTGAGATTGGGTTGTTCTTTTGGGATTGTGGATACATTCTGTGCTTGGCGTCTTCTCTTTGTGAAACTGCAATGTCTTTCCGTGTGAAGTTTTCTCAACTCCCCAGTTCTAAACACTTGGCGTGATGTTCTCGAGCTGCCAACGTCATCTTACCGAGAGGTCTTATACTTACATACACGGGGATATTATTGAGACCGCGGGATCAGGGTCGTATCGACCTCAGCAAGAATACAGCCAGTTGACACAGATGTCTCATTGACGGGAAGAACACGATCCGCAATATGCTAGTCAGGCACCACCCATGAGCGAGTCCTACAGCGGAACTCAGTCGGACTCCCACAGGTGAACTGCACGACGAACCTCGCATTCAAATACACTCAGTGCAAATCATCCCCGTGGGGTTGCAGTTGCGTAGCTGGCGTGCGGTGCCGCTGTTGACAGTGACTGGCTGAGCGGCCAGTATGAGCGCAGCGAAGACGACAGAGAGTGCTGAGAGGATGTGGAACTGCATTGTGAGGGATGTGTATGGATAGCGTGCGGATAGACCAAATAAACACGGACCGAGCTTACCTTGAAAGCATCACAGCCTCCATGCCGCACTCACCAGACGCGCGGGCGGTCACAGCATCCAGACAATGAAAAAAGGTGATCTATTGCGCGACCCCGAGTCGAACGGGTTCTCCGCACAATTACAAATATACAACTTATGGTTCTGCAGGTGCGCACCGCGCGCTATCAGGCTTGATCCCATACTCCCGCTCCCAGCTAAATTCGACAATTTTGAACCTTTTCCGCGAATTAGGAATGGATTCAAAATGTTCTGCAGGCTCCCGTCATTGTTCTAGGCAGAAGAGCGCCCGTCCGTACGTCATTTAATTAAATCGAACCTTTGGCTTCTCCTTGCAACCAGCGCGCGTGCGTTTTCTTGTGCTCCGCTGCACGCGACATGCTGACGCCGGATCTCGGCCCTCACACGGCAAAAGATATGGCTTCAGCGGGTCTCAAAACATATCTGAAACCTTTAGTTTAAATACCAGAATAAGTTGACCTGAAAACGTACCTGAAATGGATGATTTCCGCACGCCTTAAGCTGATGCCGAAACTATCCGATTCGGGTATGTTTTGAGTGGCACAGAATTTGAAGCTGAAACGGGAAATTTCAGCACACCTGAAGCTGCTGCTGAAACGATAGGTTTCAGCAACCATTTCAGCATCCCGTAAACTTATTGTTTAGGTCGCTCCGAAACGGTCACCGAAGACAATATTATCTGCGACTGCCTTCCCGGCCACACTAGGTAGTCGGCCACTTGCTTAATAGAAGGTCTTGCGTTGCAGAATCCTGGGTCTTCATGCTTGAGGGATCGAATAGGACCTATGGGCATTCAGTATGTCACATTTGGAGGCACGGAAGTTCGGCGAGCAAAAAACTGTGTGAGGTTTTCAATCAAGATACCGGCATGTCACCATCATTTCTTCACCTTCACACTTGTTTTTCGCATGTTTCTCCACCAATTCCCCACCAATTCACAAGTTTGGGGGCTCGTTTGGATCCCTATGCTCACCCGGACGACGCTGCCCTACTGGATGCACAACAAGTTCTCTATATCATATCCATAACCCTCCAAGAAGACCACCAGCCAACCCAAGGTAGCACAATCTCCCCACCAGTATAGCGAACCATCCGTACATTCTACGGACATAGAACTTGGTTATTGTATTGAGGACCATCACCCGTAGGTCGTCCCGGTACCACAAACCTTTAACTGCCAACGTCGAGGGCACCGCCGGCTTCTACCGAACACTGCGAAATTTCAGTCGGGCATAAAGATAGATTTTTTTGGACAGGTTACGGGTATGTGGAACACATCTTCTGCAATTAGATATGTCCACATACATCATATGGAGTCATAAAGTCCGTAATTCAAGGTATCCGTGCGGTCTGTACCTTGTACGGCAAGCCATTCAGTCAACAGCATCATTTCAGCCACCTCCGAAGCCGGCAAAGGGAAATAATTATGGTCCCCATATTTCTCAGGTATACAGTTGGTCTTCACAGAATAGTGTACTTATACCCCCTTAACTATTTGGTATGCATTGGGGTGACTAGTATGTCCGCTAACTAACAATTTAAGGGGGTGGCCGACTAGCCTGTTTCTAGCTATTTTTGGGTACCGCCGCAAAAAATAAATTCCGCAGGCCATGAAATCATCATCTAAATTCTGGGGGAAAATGTAAGCTTACTCTGAGGATGCATACCATCATCCCAGGGCCCACAGACATATATTTGCTTCGCGTCATGTACGGGCCCGAGGTCAAAAGTGCTAAGGTGGCCGAGTACACAGTCTCAGATAATAGTTTTGGTAACCGATTCGGCATCATCGAAACAAAAAGAATCGACCCCTACGAAACTCATCGGCAGCTGAGTTGCAGCATAAAGATTATCTACCGCTCAGCCATCAATTTTTTTTTTTTTGCAGTTTTGTAAAAATATATTACTATACGAAGACATGCCTTCCTTTGGTATCTACATGCCAAGCCACGGATTTTTGAGTGAATTATCGTGCCTGGGCGGAAGAGGGCCCAGAAGCTGGAAGAAAGGTCGGCAATTGCCCGGAATACGTGCCGTCGAATTTGAGGAGCTCCTCCGCGACACGCCACTCATGCTCGTACGACGGTAGTAGTATCTCCGGCTTGCCATGTCCCTTCATCACGAGATTGAGTCTTGGATTGGGGTTAGCAAACAAAGGATAACTTGAAGAATGAAAATGTACTTCCAAGCGAGCGAGTACATATCGAGCATGGAGATGTTCATACCCTGGCCGGCCTGTGGTGAGTGCGTGTGTGTCTAAAAATCTAATGAGTTTAGAGCACAAATAAGACCGATGGAAACGCACCGCGTCCCCGCCCAGAAAATTTCTGTGATCGAGTGTATACTGTGACGTGATACGCTGCCCGATCTGGTACACCGAGAACCAGTCGACATGACCGAACTCCAGCTCAAACAGCTCGAAGATCTTCTTGGCCCGGGCGATGCAGATGTCCTGAGTCGCCTTGTCGCTGGCTGTAGAAGAGGAGTCCGCATTAGGCACGCCGCGGATTCAGGACTGACCAATGGAAACAACCTTGTTTGCAGCTGCACGTAGAATCGTACGAGGTTTGCCTCGCGTGGGACGATCATGATACTGCCTTCGGACTTTGAGTGAATGAGGCACTTGTACTTAATGTCCGCTGCATGTAGTTAGTCGGTGCCTCTTTCAGCCAGATAATACAAGTACGCACGAAAATTGCCGTCGCCGATCTCACCGCCCGCAATACACCGGCGCACATGGCTCTTCGCGCCGTTGCAGCCCAAGAGGTAGCGTGAGCGGATCGTGTGCTTGACCTTGAGTCCGCATGCTCGATGACGCACTCAATGGGGTGCGTGCCACTCAGCGCGTCGGACGCGTCGGCCGGTAGAGTCCGGCAGTTGCGCAACAAGTACGGGCTGAAGATCCCGTTCGGCGGCGTCGGCTGCACGTCGGGTAACGCGGTACGGCGCTGCAGACCGGTAATAAGTAACGGAAATGAATGATTAAACAACGTGGCACACCGCCTCGATTTCGTCCAGAAATGCATGCATGATGAGACCCTGGTGCAGCTGTCGACCACGTCAACAAAGTCGGGACAGGAAGGCACGCGGGATGTGCGGGCGAGTTCCTCCGTCACGGTCGGGTCCCAAAAGGCGACCTCGTATACTCACACCCCCTGGCTGATCGATCATCTTCTTCGCGACACCACCGCCGCCGATGTTGCGCAGGACCTGCAGTGTCGCGTTCGATGTTGTGCGCAACAGAAAAGGCAAAGAAACACATTTGTTTAATCACATTCTGGTGCTCAGAATCAGGATGGTTCGCGACGGCAAAGAGGAGAGTAGTCACTCACTAATACATACAGTGCCTGCACAAATTTATAACCGAAGGCATACCGGAATCTCGCCAAGACAATACACCCGATATTCGATAATGTTAGCTAATCTGTCGACGCCTCCACAACTAATGTTGTCAAAACTCCAGAAATCGAGTCACGACTTGACAAGTCGACTTCGAACAACATGGCCAACGATCTATCGCCTTTTCACTGATTATGCACCAATTCAAGCTACATCTGTGCCATCCGAACGAGTCGTTTTCCTCATCGGCAGAGACAGACACAAAACAGCGAAACCGGCTAAGTCCCCTCTTGATGGAAGTGCTACAGATGCTGAAGTTCAATTTCAAGAAATCTTGATTGAACTTCATGAGCGAGTGGCAGGCGCCTCTGATTCCGCACGACGATGAAGATTGGCTCCAGCAGCTTGCTGCAAGCGCTGAGGAAGATCGGATCGCTGCTGCCCGGGTAATTGAAGAATGCTTTCACGTGGCTGATGATATTTTTATGCTGGAGGAGGACATTGGCGCGTACACTGGTTGAACAATTCAAGTTTATCAGTGAGAAATTTGGTGAGAAATGTTTTGAATTTCTCAGAAGTTTTTTGCCGAAAAAGTAGGTGAAAAACTTAAAAGGTTTCCAGCACTTTTTCACCCGGAAAGATGGTGAAAAATGTGAAACAAAATTGATATTTTCTTTGGAAGTTTTTCAGTGAGAAATCTGATGAAAATGTTTTAGATTTCTCAGAAGTTTTATCACCGATAAAATAGGTGAAAAACTTCAAAGTTCTTCAGCAATTTTTTCACTCGGAAAGAAGGTGAAAAATGTGAAACAAAATTGATATTTTCTTTGGGAGTTTTTCAGTGAGAAATTTGATCAAAATGTTTTAGATTTTTCAGAAGTTTTCTCACCGAAAAAGTAGGTGAAAGACTTAAAAGTTTTTCAGCAATTTTTTCATGTGGAAAGAAGATGAAAAATGTGAAACAAAATTGATAATTTCTTTTGAAAGATTTTCACCTACTAATTCATACATATTTGTGGGCGAAACCCAAGGTGAAAAACTTGAAACTTCCTTCTTCAAAAATTTCACCACATTTTGCATTGATTAAGTGTGTGAAAAAGATGTGTGAAAAGTGATGAAAAACTTGAAATGCAGGTTACAAGTTTTCAGCACAACATCAACGAAAAAGTCAAAGCATTTTCCAAACATTTGCCACTCAAAATCAGAGTGATCCGAAAGATGGTTCCCAAATTTTCTTTTGGTAGATGCAGGAAAAAACTAACAGATTATCTTTCAAGTTTTTCACTGAAAAATGAGAAACTTTTTCCAAGAGATAGTTTGTAGGCCGGTTGTGTGGAGAAAAATCAGATGCAAAACTTGAATTAAGTTGGTTCAGATATGTTTCAAGTTATACAGGTGAGGTGTTTCCAATTGTTTTGCGGGAAGTTTAAAACCTTTCTCACCTGAAGGTTTACAACTTTTTCAGGAGAATAGATTAGTGAAACATATTAAGTTTTTCGGTGAAAAATTGACGAAGAATGCTGAAAATTTCACACAGGTTTTTTCACTGAAAGAGGTGTGAAAAACGTGAAAGTTTTTGCTGGTGGTTTCCACTGAAAAACGTGAAATGTTGAAGAAGCAATAGCATGTGGATCTCTCTGGGGAGGGACAGGCCGAGGAAAACTCAAAGATCATCTTTGAGTTTTGTGTCGTGATGCATCCCAAATGATGGGAAACACAATCAGCCCACTACAAGGCTCTGGATTCAAAATCTGCTTAACCTGCCAAAATGGCTCTTTGAGCAAGTAATAAATTTCTGCTATGAGCAATCTAGGGTGGATTCGCTGTGTGGGTGTAATTTTCACTTGCGGATCCATGCCACCTGCTACAAGGCTCTGAATTAGAAATCCGGTCAGAAAATGTGCAAAAATAGGTGTTTGCGCTAGTATTGAATTTCCACTGTGAGCAATTGAGGGTGGATTTTGGATGTGGGTATCATTTTGATGGAATTTGGGTCCAGTGAATACATGCCACCTACTTGTGGACCGATGCCACCCACTACAACACTCTGAATTTGAGATCCGTCCAGGAAATATACCAAAATGGCTGTTCCAGCAAGTATTCAGTTTCTGCTCCAAGCAATCCAAGGTAGATTTTGGCTGTGAGTGTGATTTTTAATGCATTTGAGTCCAGGGAATCCATGCCACCTACTTGCGAACCCATGCGAGCTGCTGCCAGGTGCTCAATTCAAAATCCGCTTAAACTACCAAAATGGCAGGATTTCTCAGATTCCACTGGGGACTCATTTTGTGATGATCGGAGCAGTTGTATCCATCACCTGGTATGTATATGACACAAAGCTATGGCAATATGTATTGTTTCAATTTTGCACCCATCTTGATCAGCTGCAGCTGTGACCTATCCTCCTCGTCCGACAACGGTTATGTCAAGAGCTTGCCTTGCAATGCGAGTAGCACACAGGGTGGCAGGCTGCAGGGGAGGAGGATGGATGGGTATGTCTGGCACCATGTCAAGGCAGGAAATACACCGTAGAGAGCTACCGATTGCGAAGAAAGAAATTGACAAAAAAGAACAAGAGAAAAAAAGACAGGAACAGAACTTATGTTTGAGGGCTGGCACGCGGCGGGGGCTCGCATGGCTCCACCAGTGGGTGGAATATGCTCCCTGGACTCAAATGCATTCGCAATGCCACTCAAATAAAAAATTCAACTGGGATTGCCCACGGCGGAGATTGAATACTTGCTTGAACTGCCATTTTGGCACATTTCCTGGGGGGATTTTTAATTGAGTGCATGGTGGCAGCTTGCATGGTTCCGCAAGTGGGCGGAATGTGTTCCCTGGACTGGAATGCATTCACAATGACACTCAAATGAAAAATCCAACTTGGATTGCCCACAGTGGAGATTGAATACTTGCTCGAACAGCCATTTTGGCACATTGTCTGGGTGGATTTTTAATTGAGAGCGTGGCAGGGGCTCGCATGGTTCCGCAAGTGGGCGGAATGTGTTCCCTGGACTCAAATGCATTCACAATGACACTCAAATAGAAAATCCAACTTGGATTGCCCACGGCAGAGATTGAATACTTGCTCGAACAGCCATTTTGGCACATTGTCTGGGTGGATTTTTAATTGAGAGCGTGGCAGGGGCTCGCATGGTTCCGCAAGTGGGCTGAAGGGGCTTCTGAACTCAAATGCATTCAAAATGAGGGTCACATGAAAAATCCCACTTGGATTGCCCACAGCAGAGATTGAATACTCGCTCGAACTGCCATGTGGGCAGTTTAAGCGGATTTTTAATTGAGAGCATGGTGGTGGCCTGCATGGTTCTGCAAGTGGGCTGAAGGTGTTCCCTGGACTCAAATGCATTCACAATGAGGGCCACATAAAAAATCCAACTTGGCTTGCTCCCAGCGGAGATTGAATACTCGCTGGAACAGCCATTTTGACAGTTTAAGGGGATCTTGAATTCAGAGCCTGCCAGCGGCTCGCATGTGTCTGCAGATAGGCAGAATGTGTTCCCCGGACTCAAATGCATTCAGAATGACCCTTGCATAAAAAACCCAAGGTAGAATGCTCCCAGTGGAAATTGAATACTTCATAGTGCTCGGGCATCTTATCTGTCAGCCAAAGATTCCATTCAGCAAAAGTGTGAGACCAGAACTCGATATCTCGAGTGCGATTTCGCACTATTCATTCGTTGAAAGCAAGCACACCCAAATTTTCATGGATTTCAAAGGTTTGTGCCTCCTCGAGGATTGTCATGAACAATATTAACTAAGACTCCTTAGTTGCCACCAGTGACGATAGATCATCTGCTATCTTTGCACTGGTAACCCATAGGTAAAGTTCATTATTTGATTCGTATCTGCGTTAATATTGTCCTACTTTTTCGGTGAGAAAACTTCTGAAAAATCTAAAACATTTTGATCAAATTTCTCACTGAAAAACTCCCAAAGAAAATATCAATTTTGTTTCACATTTTTCACCTTCTTTCCGAGTGAAAAAATTGCTGAAGAACTTTGAAGTTTTTCACCTATTTTATCGGTGATAAAACTTCTGAGAAATCTAAAACATTTTCATCAGATTTCTCACTGAAAAACTTCCAAAGAAAATATCAATTTTGTTTCACATTTTTCACCATCTTTCCGGGTGAAAAAGTGCTGAAAACCTTTTAAGTTTTTCACCTACTTTTTCAGCAAAAAACTTCTGAGAAATTCAAAACATTTCTCATCAAATTTCTCACTGATAAACTTGAATTGTTCAACCAGTGTACGCGCCAACGTCCTCCTCCAGCATAAAAATATCATCAGCCACGTGAAAGCATTCTTCAATTACCCGGGCAGCAGCGATCCGATCTTCCTCAGCGCTTGCAGCAAGCTGCTGGAGCCAATCTTCATCGTCGTGCGGAATCAGAGGCGCCTGCCACTCGCTCATGAAGTTCAATCAAGATTTCTTGAAATTGAACTTCAGCATCTGTAGCACTTCCATCAAGAGGGGACTTAGCCGGTTTCGCTGTTTTGTGTCTGTCTCTGCCGATGAGGAAAACGACTCGTTCGGATGGCACAGATGTAGCTTGAATTGGTGCATAATCAGTGAAAAGGCGATAGATCGTTGGCCATGTTGTTTTCCCATGATTCTATGCGTAGTGAGTATCTCAAGCATTGATTACAGGTTGGATCCCTCACCATCCAGTAGCCGATGATATCAGTTGTTGGTGGGGGGGGGATCGGACTCTGGATGTAGCTGTCCAGCTCCTGCTCCACAGTCCAAGAACTGCCAGGCCCCGAACCAGTTCCAGCAGAGAAATCGAGTGCTTGTTGAACATGTTGAACATTGCGGTATTTGTTTGCAGCGTTGGCAAGCATAGCAGGGACTGCTGGTCCTCGAGATCGAGATGAGTTACGGGATCCCTGGGAGCCGGCTGGGCTGCTGGAACGTGACACTGGACTTGCATCATCATCCTGGTCTCGATGAGATTCGAGCTATTCACGCAGGTGATGTGAATATATCAATCAAGATGAGGTGCAGTGTACATTACCTTTATCAATATAGTTGCCTGGGCTGCAGCGTGATCGCGAGGAGACCAGTTCTTCTTGATCCATTCCATCCGAATAGAGGGGTTGACGACTGAATTGAGCTGTCAGCACTTTGTGTATGAAAGGTAGAGCAACACTCACACATTGCAATGATGTATGCATTTGAGTCATCAAGCTTCTTGTAGTAAGACTTCGCTAGATTCAAGCCAGGTGTGATGATTGACGCAACATTCTCCTCTGCCAAATCCTCATCAGCCTTCATTTCCTCCCAGGCGGACAAGAAGAGCTCAAAGGCAGGAATTGTTGCAGTGAGGATCGGGGTATTTTCAGAGGACATGATGGTCTGAACAGTTTGCGGCTGCTGAAGATATGATTAATAATCACGTTGAGGACAGATCATGGATGAGTGTTCATACACCTGAAGAATTAGCTCCAGGATTTCGAGACAGTTCCAGTGGCGATTTTCCAAAGAGTGGTGAAGAAGAGATAAGTGGTCCTCTCGGGGACCGAGTGATGTCAAGGTCGTGCCGGCTGATGTACGGAGGCGTGCAGCAAAAAGTCAATGCCGGGTGAATAAGAATAGATCTAGGCTCAAAACAGTCAGTAAGTGAAATAAAATCAAGAACTCAGCTCAGTTTTGCTCAAAGGAATGTGGATTCGTGCGAGTGTGCTCAGAGAATGGGTATATCGTGGTGGTAAAAGGCAGGAGGTGATCCCCGTTACAAACAAATAAAAATAAAATGTCAGCTCGGTACGTAAGAGTCCGTGGAAATACCTCAGCTAGGGCAAAACCTCTGTTGAACGAACCATCCGGGAGTTACGCAAAGACGGAATAGGGAGAGCACGTCCCCCGCAAGACGTTGACAAGTGGGGGCCCAAGCCACTGTCGGCTCGATCCCCGGCGTAGTCCGAGATGGCCGACAACTCGGGTCTGGCGCGTCGCATTGGTGGTATGTAGAGATAAAGAAAGAGTCTGTATGGTATCAGATTGGTAAGTATAAGAACTTGTAGCAAAGTTCAAAAGCTCAATAAAAAGAATCCCCGCGTGGCCGAAGAAATAATCTTGCTGTCTCGACTGAGTTGACTTGGCAGTGCAAAGCAAATAATCTTGGCCACGAGTTGCAGATGGAATTGGACAGCCTGGGAGTGGGTAGAACAGGTTCAAGAATAAAATGTGCAAAGAAACAAGCAGCGCAGGAATAAAAGAAATTGAATACGCGCCGTGTTGATTTGTTTGGTTGACGCGTGCAACTGACGCGTGACACGAAGGCGACGAGGACGGCGAGTCGCACTTCCACAGTGGCTGAATGATTGAGCATCACGGTACATGTTGAAGAATCTCCTGATCGGCTGTTTGCGTGCATAAAGATCAGCAATTGAGTGACTGTTGTATGTTGCGCTGACCTGCTGGAGATACCGAAGATGTCACAGCATGTAGAAAACTGAGTCCCATCGGGGTTTAACATCCGGGAGCACCGTAACCGGTGACAGTGAAACAACCTCTGTCCTACCCCCTGTGCTGAGCTCCATCCAGAGACCGCTGTCATTACCCTCTTTGATGATCCTCAACAGTTCATCACGACGCTGTCCAGACTTCTGGATGAAGGCCACTGTTTTGTGGCAACGACGAATGGGACCCGCTCTGCACCGAAGACGTGCAACCTGTGGCGGGTCTTCATCATCGGACTCAGTCTCTGTCTCTGTTTCAGAATGCATCTCGCGACTGTCTTCCTTCTCCATGGCCTTGATCATAGCTTGCGCACAGAGATTAATAATATGTGCAAAGCACCGGATGTAATTGTGCTTAGTGTCGAAATCAAGCATCCCGGCTTCTGCAAGAAGAAGGGAGAAATGTTGCATGAAGGTGGTATTATTGGAGGTGTTGTCCATGGTGAAATGTCCAATCTGGGACGCATGAGTCAGCAAACAGGTTTGAATTAAGAGCAGGCTGTTACTTTGCCAATTATTGCAGCCTGTTCGCAAATGTCAAAGATAATTCGAGCCAGTCTTTGACCACTGTGAGCACCACGAACACGTCGGAAAGCGAGCAGTGCCTGGCGCAATAAAACCTGCTCCTCCTTCCACCCGAGCCAGTGAATAGTGATGGATAAATATGGTTGCATTCCCGCACTGCTCCACATGTCAACAGTAAATGAAATCTTGCCCAAGGACGCCTGAAATATAGATGAATAACGAGAGTTTTAAACTTTTTTAATGGTTACCTGGAGTTCAGACTTTAATTTATCATAATATCTGAACCACGCATCCATGATCCGGGTGCGGAGCGTGTTTCGGTGTGGAATATCGCTGTCTTGCAAAGACTCCCAGAGCAGCAGCAAAAGGTCACGAAAAGCGCGGTTCTCAATCAAATTAATAGACTGAACATAACTTAGCATAGGGCTCCTCAGCAGGCTTGGAACATACCAGGTCATTTGCAACAATTACTGTCAGTAGTTGATCTTCAAGTGTTTTCACCGAGAACGTTGTACGTGCCGAGTCCCTGGCACGCTGTTTTTCGCGTTGCTGCTTCAGCGCATTTGGGAGCTTTTTTGGCAATCCACGAGCCTGAATGAGTGCAAGATATTCAGGCAAGTGAGCCTTCCCAAGGTGGTTCCGCCGAGTCGTGAGACTGCTTGCAGCAGCGTAGAGTTGTCTCAAAAATGCGTAGTAAGCACATATAGGAAATGGGGAAAAGTGCACTTACGGACATAACTTGCATTTAAACCCTTGAATGTGCTCCTCATAAAAAGCTTGGCAGTCAGCAGATTTCGAGTTCGCCTCCAAAACTGTGTCTGTAGCCCATGCAAAACTGTCCTGGTCAACACGATATCCATTCCACTTATCATTGGCACCACCAGCCTGAGAACGACCCTGCTGCTGTTGTACAACGGCATCGTTGACCTGAGGAAAAGGCTGAACAGGAGGAATGCCCCTCCTTCTATTGAAGTGGGAACGACGGGGAAGTGGTGATGCTTCTTCGTCTGAGTCCAGAGTGATACCGAGATTCTCCTGCTTAACACAGCAAATTTCAACTCAAGAGGCAGTATGGGAGATATGTATGCCTACAGATTCCTCGTCATCTTGCTCTGATTCATCATCACTTTGGTTGCGGAGTGGCGGGCCCGGACTCGCCATCAATGTCTGAGTATTGAGGCATGAACGAAGGTGGATTGCAGCAACACGCCCAGGAGTCTGGGGTAGGAATGGTGGTCGAGTGTGTGGCGCTGCACGAGGGGGCTGCAGGGTAAGGGATGCTGTTAGAAAAGATACTAAAATTTTAATCTGATGACTCACCGTGTGAGGTTGTAAGGCCTGAAGAGGGGGTGCAGCCGGTGTAACTGTGCGACCTAGCTCCAATCAATAACACATCTCAATCACAAGTAAGAAAAAGTACTTCGGCTTCCTGCCGGCAGCGTTTGACGTGAGTCCAATGCTGTGTTCGGTGATTAAAACCATTTTTCATCGCTGCAAAGATCACTTACCAGCCAGTGGTGCAAAACCACGTCCTGGCTCAGGTTGAATTGCATCCTGAACCGCGGGGGTGGTACGTGGGTTACGCCGATTTGAGCGAGAGGGTGCCCTCTGAGGTTGTTCCGGGGGAGCCGTAGTGTGAGAGCGGCTCCTTGTGGACCAAGAGGTAGTTGGGCTGAATCAACAGGTGCAGGCTCATTTTCAGAAGGTGGCATCGAGGGGGCATTGTGCAGTGATGGGAGGTACCCTCGCCCTTCTTAATAGTCTATCATCCTGCTTTAACTTCCCAATATCAAATGTCGTGCCATGGGTGATATATCTAATGTTGCTTGAAAGATTTCAGATAGAAGTTCATTTAGGAGAAATCTCGCAGGTAAGATGTATACAATAAAGACCAAATCTCACGACTCGACAGATGAGATGTGGCCTGACATGATGAATACATCGGAGGTAGTCTCAATAAACCAATAGGCCTGCAGAAGATGTGCATGAAATGAAATCAAAGATAGAAATTTGTTCAACTGTGCGAAATCTGCTGTTCAACAATCAATTTCGGTCATTTCGGGCTCAAAGAATTTGAGTTAGAT
Source organism: Mycena latifolia (assembly GCA_029289555.1). Classification (NCBI taxonomy): domain Eukaryota; kingdom Fungi; phylum Basidiomycota; class Agaricomycetes; order Agaricales; family Mycenaceae; genus Mycena; species Mycena latifolia. The sequence continues at coordinate 1,443,474 of JARJLE010000018.1, read as the reverse complement.
GCTGGCACGATGAATTATAACTGAGAATGCGGGCTTCCTCAGTGTTGACCCTCCCAATGGCAAGTCGCAGGTTTGCCCTACCCATGACTGGCTTCACCCTAGTGGATGACAACTGGGAAGTTCCACATTTAGCGTGTCAGTAGCACTGCTTTGGTTTCGTTCGAGTTCGAGGGGTTGTCTTTAAATACCAGAGCTTGGAACGTAGATTCCAGCTATGCCTGAAAGATTCAAACAGAACCATCCAACAACCTGCACTCAGTGCATGCACTTGGCCCAGTCAACATCAGTGCCGATGCCTGGACTTCACGGGCCGGTACATTATATGTAGCTGCCATTCACAGGCCTGAGGCACAGGTATGAATATATACATCGCCATGCACTATGCTTAATTATTGCCAGAATCCAATGCCCTTTGCCGGCAGCACTGTGACTGGATAATGCATCCAACCAGACTTTCCCACAACTTCCCACCCGTTGGATGTCCGGTATGAGATGTCTTACACATCTTGTTAATTTGCAAGCTCGAGCCCAGGACCATCAGTTGCGAGAGCAAGCAAATGTGAGTCATGGATTGCACTTATCCAACTATGACCCATTTCCCACAGAGCCCCATGGAAGATCATCCGCAGACAGATTGAGCTGGGACGAACGGTTTGGGCATCACTTGTGCTGTGCCGAGACGGTAGAACAGGCGGAAATTTTGAGTAATGAAATACTTTTAAGATTAATGGCATCAGACGATATTTCTCAGTATTTGTTTGCAATCAAATCCACTACGCCTGCATCCAAACGAGGAGATTTTGAGTTTATCCCTCTTCCTCGGCCCTGTTGAGGCTATAGAATAGCTTCAATGTATAGAATAGCATATCCCAAGCTTATCCTGGTTTATTTCCCTGGACAGGCAATGACTTCAGGCATTTCATGATCCAGCGGCTAAAAAGGATCCTCGTACATTTTAGATGTCCGATCACGTGATGCGATCAAAAATAGAAAGTTATAGAGCTCATTGAGAGCTTAAAGAGTTGGTTAGAGGCATTTTTCACTAGAAGGCTCTGTTGGCCTGAAAAAAAAAAAAAAAAAAAAACACAAAAAAACACAAAATACATCGGCAGAGCCGGTGGCTTTTTACAGGTAATATTACTGCAGTATTACGGGTACGGTATCCCACGGGTTGCAGTATCCATGGCTTTGGAATTTGGGTAACCCGTACCCACGTACTATGCACTCGTACCCGTGATACCGCGGTTATATCACATACTGTGCCACACACTGGTGAGAAACTGTGTTGGTGGGCACAAAACGGATTACAGAAGGTGTTTACACTGCAAAAGTAAATACATTGAGGCTTGAAATGAATACTTAGATGTGCTCCAGTCATAGGAAAATACAATGGGAAAATAAATAAGGCATATCCAAGGAAGGCAAGCGGGTCAAATCGAGAGGTCAGATGCGCAAACAAATAAGCCACAGTTGATGAGTTGAATCAAGCTCCTGCCTACCGTAGAGCATCCTCTCAACTGCTAGAGCCATTTGAATTGCAAAACCAATATTTTACATTTTTAGTATCAACTCAAGTGACTCAAAGTCGACCCGAGTCGACTTCCTTCGACTCATGAGTCACATCAAGTCATGCTCGTGACTCGACTTCAACTTCAAAAGTTGACTTGGGAAGGCTGAGTCGTAAGTCTTGACAACATTATCCACAATGGTCAGCATAGAAAAATTCCATGTGCCAGACGTGGCATGCTGGGCAAGGAAGAAACGGGCTATGGGCGCCCAGAAATCGAAGTGTAATGTGGATGAGGCGTTCTGTAAATTGTACTTGAGTGGTGGTGCTGAATATGAATGCAGTAAAAACTCACCAAGCAGTTTCAGAAATCGAGTTTGGTAGTGAAAGAGCCATTGCTTGGGGATGCCCACACACTGGGTTTTATGTTCTTGTCGTCGATGGTCCATATTGTCTGTTTCCCCCACTTTGAAGATCAGGCGGCCAGTGTGAGCCTCGATCTGCGTGAAGGTGTAGACATTGCCTCCTGCCCTTTCCTCGTACGGGTAAGACCGATGTACAAGTCACATGCCGTCATCGGGTCGCAATTTGCCCACATGCATCTAACATTTTGTTAATAAAGAGATAGCCGTTTGCCCCGAAATACTCACAAGGCTCTCATAGCTTGTTGGAGTTCCTGGGCTGAGGATGCAGCATGGAACGTCAGGCCAGACATCTATGAAAAGTAGTAGGTATGCAGGCTCAAGAAAGGACTTGGAAGTGAGAGCAATGTATGACCGTTTCCGAAATCACGTGATCGCAAAAAAGCGACTCCTATGGGATGCACCCAGTCGTCACTGTGAGTCATATTTGGTAGCATGTGGTTCTGGTGGTCGTTTGCAAAAGAGGAAACAGAGAATGGCAGCAGAATGAAGGCTTAAGCAAATAGAAATACAGCACCTTCGTTTTATGAAACCAGTCCTCGATGTCTTTTGCTCTCACCCATGATAACGGCCAGAATACAAACCCCGCAGCGCACCCGCAATCCATGGGAAAGCTCATTCCACTCGAGGTGCCAAGACCGGAATGCAATGTATTGACACTCTGCCATGTACATTTTAAAGAGATGACGGTGAAATGGATTTAGTCTACTCGTGCTAGTCCTGGAAGTAGTAGTTAGCTTAAATCATGGAGAGCAAAAAGCGAGACTACCCAAGAAAAGTTCAAGATGACGCCTTCGAAAACTCGAATCGGGGATGATGTGAAAGAAGGGAGGCTAAGGACGTAGCATGGCCAGAATTTCAGCGGCACAGTGTTCCAATGCTTCCACATATGTAGGACATCTTCTCTCTAATTTGAGGTTATGTCGCCATTGTTGGTGTGTTGCAAGACACGTGGTTTTCACGTCCAATTGGCTCAGCCATCGTTGAAACCAAGTCTCACACATCGGGGTCCACCATCCAACATTGAGGCCTGAACCAGCAAAAGCTGTCGACCTTGGCCACCAAGATTTGGTCATAGTCTGGTCCCCTGAGATGCTGCTGGGATCACATTGACCTGAAACAATATTCAGTTCACAAACGTCGAAAAAAAAAAGCAGGAACACAAACCAGTCGCTACATGATATACTCCACAAATCAAGTCGTTTTCTTACTCCGTAAGAGCGTTGTCCCAGTACACTGATTGAGTATGTCCATCCCACAAACAAACATGGTCGATGGTGGCATCATCATTGGGTCCCTGCAATACCTCTTCGGGAGGAACCACTGTTCTAGCGAGACGGCCTATCATGCCACCATATAACATGGCAGCGCGACTGCAGGGACTCCTTAAAAACCCATCACGTATCGAAATGTAAGATTGGTAATCATTCCTGTTGGGCTCGTAGTTTTGTGGTTGAAGGCCCAAACCAGAATACCAATTGCGACCCTTTGGCTTTCCAGTTGGGACCTCGTCCGAACGATAGCATGTGAGGAAGAATATCCCTCGAGATAGAAGGTGTTCCATAACATCCCTCAAACTTGGCCCCATCCTTGTCTGACAATCTCGAGGACAGTCATGGCGCTCTGACACAAGAGATAAAGCTGACATGAGTCCTGTTTCTCAGATACCACATAGTGGAGTTTGCCATTGAGAGTTTCTCTCCGAACTTGCACCATCCAATTGTCATGGAGCTCCGCTGTCGGCTGATGGAAGTCGAGGAGAGGTGTAGGAATATCTGCCAGCGACTTGGCCTTGATGCAGTAAGTGAGGAATGCGCAGAAGTTTTGAAATTGATTTTCATCCGATATTGCAAGCTCAGCATCACCAAGGAATTTTTTAGCAACGGCAGGGAGGGGGGGATTAAGTTGAGTCTCGACTAGCTCCTTAGCCACGGTACAACCAAACTGCAAGTTGACCACCTCTTTCAGGGACGATGCCACCAGTGTGCACTCGATAGTGTCAGCCTCAGATTTGTGGTGTGCAAGGCCATGAATGGAGATCAAGTCTGCCTCAGAGGAAGGATATTGTCCTTCTTCCAGCTCCTCATCTGCAGGCAGCATTTGAGAAGGTACATCCGCATCGTCTTCATCATCATGTAACAGCAGGGCTTGGAGGACTGTGTCCACCGACAGTGACACAGGACTGGAGGACACACCGGAGTCTGTGAGGCTGATACAAGGAGGTGGTTGGACAGAGGTACCGGAGATGGAGCAGGATGAGGCATTATTGGAGGATCTCTCATACAGAAGAAAGGTATCATCCTCAAAACTGTCTCATCATCTACATCGTCCACAGGTCCAAATTCTTTGCAAATGTCCCACTCATTGTAAAAAGGGTTGTAATACTGCTGGCAGGAACCGTATTCCGCCCAAACATCTTTGTAGTTATCGTGTCCAGCTGCTCGGTGCACATAATGCCCGTTACATTTTTCCCAAACGTACACTCGCACTCCTTTCCGCCTGGGGGCTTGGCCCTTTGCCGCATTTACTGTCTGTTGCTCACAGATCTTCCTCGCTTCAAGGCTTTCATGAGTGGCCATTACCGTGTTTTGTTTCTGCCGAGAGAGGAACATCTCCATAGTTTCGCCTTCCCGTTGGCCAGTGCCATGCTCCACGGGTGGGAACGGTTCCGCCTGAGGGTGTACAGTGGGCATCAAAGGTGTTTGTGTGGGTGGGGGAGAGACATAAGGATGGCTGTCATGGCAACTTGAAATTATCAGCTCATTTTTGTTGTTGACGGACATGGCCCACTGGCTGAACACTACGCAACCTGGAAGGCTTCGGAGGTATTTTATTTCCCGATGGCCAGGCACAAATTTCATATCTCTGAAATGGGTAGGGATGGGGACGGAGGGCATGTCCTCAATGGGGCCCCAGGAAATACATAGCAGGAGAGGAAGGTGTGTTGATATGATTCGTCCTATGATGAAATCAAAGAGTTTCGGAGGTTTGAAGAACTGGGGAAAGTCGCCAGGTGGGGCAGTGAAGTCAAGGATTCGGCCGATTCGACGAACTGTCATATCTCTGGCGGCTAGCGCTTCTAGATCCGCAAGCCATTGCAGATGGACTTGAGCTTTTTGACACACCCGGTCCCTCCAGTCTGGCACATCTTTTTCCATCATGCTCATGTACCAAAAATAGAAAGCAACGAGACTAACAAGAGGCAGAAACCCGTGGATAGAGCGGAAGGCAACAGCTCGGGCAGCGTTCTCAGTTTGGTAGGCTCTTAGGTACCCAAACCGGTAAGGCATTCCAAACGGTATTAGGGGGTCTGGACTAGGGAGGTGCATTACTGCTATCATTGCGAAGTAAACATGCTTCAGGATTCCTTCGAGGTCCTGCCAGGAGGCTGCTAAATCAGGCACCAAGGACCACTTCCCATCGGGTAATTGGACTATGGGAAGGGAGGAACACTGATAATCAAGCTGCTTAAACAGGAAACCATACCAGGGGGAGCCCGCTGGAATAAACATGATGTAGGGCATCGCTGGGGAGACAAAGGAAGGCCTCCAAAAGTCCCCCTTGACTGACCCATAATGGGGAGTGGGGCGATCAGCGGGTAGTGGCATATTTATTAGCATGACCGGATCCCCATTGTAGACTGTCCATGTAGATTTATTGATGCGAGCATGGCCAAGGAGACCATTCTCATCGAGATTCAACACAAAGAGTGTTAGGTGGCAGACAAATAGAATAATCTAGAAACTTACCAGGATAGTAGGATTTAGCATAGTCATTTCAATGGATGAGACAGTGGGTGGTGGATGCTTTCAGGGCACTGACACCATAGGGCAGTGGACATGGGCAGGTCGATGGGCACTTTCAGGTGTCTGTGCAACCTGAAAGCAGGGAGAAACCCACAGGACACACTCTAGCGGTAGTCGCCAAATAGCACAGCTGTGGGAGGTGCTGGGGACAAAAGAGGATTGAGGTTGGTGGGTGGGCAATTTCAGTCGTCTATGCGACCTAAAAGCAGGGGGAAATCCGCAGGACACTCTCTGGTGGTAGTTGCCAGATAGTGCAGCTGCAGGAGGGCTGGGGACAATAGGTTGGTGGACAAAAGGATTGATGACAGCACCGCCACCGCTGTGGAAAAGGAGCAGTGTGGTGACATGACCCATCACACCCACTGTTTACCGTGGCTCGCATAGTTCTTGCACAATATAATAGGGAGGAATGTTCACTCTGGAATGAATAGCATAAATTTCTGCACTAAAAATTCGAAGCTGTTTAGAGCCATTTAAAAATATCTGTACAGTGCCCCCGGTAATCCCAGGACCATTTTGTGACTACGGTTATAATCGTGATGCAGCCTAAAACGGATGCAAGGACCCTACTCTTGCGATCTGCTAATATAGTTTGCCCTACTGTATGGTGCTTGCCGCTATGCAGTGTAAAACTTCTGTACAGTGCTGCCATGCAGGATGCAATGGGTGTCTCTTGTGTGCTTATCACATGGCAGTCAGCTTACGCTCCTCAGCACACATTGTAGGGTGTTTACCACTAGCCAGCAATGCCCTACCATGTGGCAGCGTATTTTTGGCTGCTCTGTGCAGTGCGGCAGACCTGGTGTTCCCTTAGCCTTGTATCCCAAGAAAGAAAATTCAAGAAATTGTAAAAAAAGTATATGCTTTACTGAAACGGCACACCTAAGTATAGGTCAGAAATGTAGTAAGGTCTTCAGATAGATGCTAATGAACAGCACCACACTAAATCACTAACACACACACTACACACACAACACACAACCAATATGAAGTGTGAGATATTTGAGTTCGGGTCACCCTGCAGTATACAGGTAAGATGGAACTTCATGGGATGGGGTCAACTCAAAGAAGGATCAGATAGAACCTCTAGGAGCCTATAGTAGTTTGAAAACCACTAAAAGTGCACAACTCTGACACAAGGTATCAGAGTTTTAGGTAGATGAAAGCTTGCTCTGGGAACCACAGTAGGTTTGCAAACTGTGCACAGCTATGACCAGCCTGCTAAACGGGGCTGATTCCAATAGCGGACACAACTACAACCGTTCTACTAAGGCGGGAATGATTCCAATAGCCCAACTAACGAACTACGACTGGCCTACTATGTGTGGATGATTCCAATAGAACACTAGCCTGCCTCATGCAACTTAACAGAGGACTTTCGCGAACTTACCGTGACCCTCCATGAGACGAGGTGAAGTGATTGGCTTAGATGATCCTTTAAAGCTTATGGAGCCAACGAAATCAAAGCTTCTTTATTAATGAATCTACACAAGAGAAATGTTTTATATCACAAATCTCCACACAGATACAGAGGACACCAACACCTTTGACAGGTGGCTTCGACTTCCATCTAGGCGCAACCAAGGGGGGCAAGGATGAACTAGAAATCCATCTAGAACACTGAGGGTGAGCTTCTGTAAGGCGGGTTCTACATGGTCTTTTATATGTTTTTGATAAATACATGACAGATGGCTATGAATAAGAAAGAATAAGAGAAAATGAGTAAACTGAGAGCTTTGGAGCGGAATAGGAATAGTAATGCAGCCTTCTAGTGTGGTGGGATAGGTACCCGGCATCGGACAGTCATCAGAAATGACTTCACGAACCGTATTGGGTATATTTGAAATGTTTCAGTACAGGCCAAAGGGTTTCGCAACCCAGCCTGCCGCCTTGGCATACACATCCCACATCGGCATGGTTGATAATCCACTGCTATGTGTCTGCCCTGCTCTTGTCAGAGCGGTGAAACACTGACTATGTGAACACGTATGAAATCAATGCAAATAGTGATCCAATATGAACCACTAAAATACATCAAAAACACCACTATATCCCGATAATCAGACTGCGAGGTTCGGGGTTCCAACCGTATAAAGGTTGTGTGCAATTTGATTGTAAATACTTCGAAACAATTCTTTAGCTAAAGACGAACAATCGACAATCTCGACCGTTCCAGGCGCTATATGCAGACTAGAGGGTACAGAAAGTTGGGTTTGTTTCGCGGGTTGTTGGAATTACTTCCTGGGTGATCTTGCGATCGATAGTTGTGTTATTTCCTTAGTTCCAAGCTCACAAATATTGCTAAAAGCCAATAAAGACACAAGTTCTTCTATTGCTCTGCGCGCCAAATGTCCAAAGTTCAGATAATCGGTAGTTCCCTTAATCCAGATGCCAGACGTTCCTTTAATCCAGATTCCTTATTCCAAACTTTGTCCAAAAGACCAATATATTGCAAACACTGAAACACTAATAGAAAACTCTACAGCTTCCCAATGGTATTCCGAATGAATTCAAAGCTTTCCCAGAAGCGCACAGACACAGAGTCTGCACTAGTCTCAGGAAAGGGAAGGATCCACTGGTGTTCCACCTAGAAACCTCTGGTATTTATACAAACTGGCAGTCCAAAGCGAGAATAATAAATAATATGAGAGTTTAGGTACAAACAGATAAACGGAACAAGGTGGGCAACCAGGCACCACACCTATTTGGTATAAAACATAACCTGTTGAACGTTAGTTTGCGTGTCGAATCTTTAGCTAAAGATATATTTGGCTGATAAACTGCAACCAGGGTATAGTTTATGACGCCCTGCCCGCATAGCCCAAACGCTTATGGTGACGTAGAACAATGGTGTCTACTTCCTTGCCCATTGTTCAGTCAATTGCCATCTCCACCATTGGCTAGTCGAGCGCAGCAACGCCAGAGCCCCTGTGTGGGCCTTGACATCGGCAAACTCTGATGTGATGGGGAATGTATCCAGACCTAGGCCCGAACACAGCCTCCCATACGGCCATTGTCCTGTCACCGAACTTCAGCCGCTGGATGTTGGATCAACGATATCCGATCATACCGGACTAGGATGACAAACGGGTCCGTCTCGGCCGTGATGTCCATCCTGCCTGCCCAATCACATGCCTCCCATTGGAACCCACTTCTGAACGGATGTTTATGTGTCCCCACCCTTGTTCCGGGCCACGCCGGAATGTCCCAACCTGTCTAAGGTGGTAAGACATTCTTTAGCTAAAGAACGGTAACCCTCTTGTAATCTGACCCATAGTGGCACCATCATGCAAGGCGGGTCAGTGTTCAATAGTACGCGTATGCGCCCATTGCTAACTGCTTCGGGCCTCAGCAATAGCCTCTAGAGTATGATATGTTAGGACTATTAACGCTTGTAAAGGGTAACAACTCATGTAATATTAAAAGATTTCACGGGTGTTCACCCAGCGGGCCTATCAGCGGTAAATAGTCCGTTTGGCCATTTGCGAACATGAGGCCCTTCGGCTTCAGCTCAAGAATACTCCGATCACCAATATGCTTCCGCTTTGGCATTATTTGGTCCTCACAACTGCATTGTGATCATCGCATGTGGCTTCCTAGGGCCAGCGCTGGCTACTGCTTGAACCAACTCTTGCAAGGTACCAATAGTCAGATGTTCACGAACATTTAACCTGGTTTGCGAACTCGTTTCACAGCCCTTTCAGCCATAAGTCCGCTGAAAGTGGGGTTCACGAATATCAATGTTTGTTTGCGAACTCGTTCTGAAGCCTTTCTCAGTCAGGAGTCCATTGAAAGTGAGGTTCGTGAATAGCAATATGTTCGTGAACTCTTCCTTGAGACCTTCCTGCCTGGAAATGGTGTTTGCGAACTGTTCCTTGCTCTTGTCTGGTGCAGTACAATCCACGAAGGGTGTCAAGGCTTTTATTATATCTCCTGGGTATGGTATCTAGCCTGCAGGGCAAGCTGCTTCCTGGATCATGTCTGACAGAGTTCACGAACACTTCTAGGATCATGAAGCAGATCCCCCATGTTTATAAGGACCGCACTTCCATGTCTCCACAGTGCTTGCTAGCTCCTCTAGCATCATTAATACACAGTCGGCAGTTTGGAGCTCACTCCAGCTCTAATTGTATACCACCAAACAGAGGTTCTTAGAATAGTGCTAAGAATCGCGAAAATACGTGATTACATGGGTGGTTCAAAACCAGCCGTATCATCACGCTTTATGCTACACGTCATCATCGTCATCCTCGAGATCCATGCCTTCAGTCACTTCTACCAGGAACTGAAAGGCTTCTTTTGAGATGTTGAGCTCCTTCATGTAGCGTGGCTGGTTTTTCTCCATTTCTGCCAGCCAATCCTCATTGTACATGGCTCAAGGCATTCCGGCCAGTGGAGCAGCTGAGCCCTCCTTGTCAATCCGGATTCAGGGCAACCAAGGAGCCCCAGATTTCGTCTTCGTGGTCTTTGCAGTATCGTCGATCAACTCGAAGTACCTGGTAATCAGTTCTGCACGCCAAACGCAAAGTTTGCCTCTATAGATGGGGATGATGACCCTGTCTATATCCTCTGGATGCTCCTCTTCTGAGGACATACCATCCTTCCCCAGATACTTTAGAACGAGCTCGAAAAACTTCCAAGTTTGATGTCAATGGCGCCACTATCGGATTTGATTAACAGCGTTTTGGATACACATTTCTTGCGTCTCTCAAATTTCTGTTTCTTATTTACACCACATTGACTCCAGAATAATCCATGACTCACTCTTGTTTTCGTGGATGTCCCTTTAACCTTGTGGAGACGCACTTTTCGCGTGGCCTCCACCTGCGCTCTAGCCTCAGTCTTTGTTTCCATCCCCACAGTCACATCCCTTTCCAATATACGTGGGCGCCACTTTGCCCACGCCTCTTGCGCCCGTTTTAAGTGCCCAAAAAATTCTGCCGAGATGTATTCATCCTCAACATCAGGAATACCCCATTTATCAGGGCTATTCTCTTATGCCTGTTGAGTTGCTGCCACCAGCTTGTCGATCACATCGGCATTCCAAAGCAAGGTGAGGTAGCCCGAGCCAAAGTCGAGTCTGTACTCATCTTGGGCCAGCCCTTTGAAACCATCATTGCACCTTCGCTTCAGAGACTGGCTTGTACAATTTAAATTCCTCCGCCATCATCCTGGAATATGTTGCCCGCTATATCTCATGGAGGGCGCGCTACAGATGACATAAGTATGGAGCACTGGAAAGTTCAAGTTTTATACCTTCCACCAGTGGTCATCCTCCTTCGTCATTTTTGACTGCTGGGCCTTCTGGTGGATTACCCGCTCTGATGGTGGTCATGTCTGCTTGTGGTTCGCACTTTTTTCAATTGTCACCGCCATGACTCCAAGTCGGTTGAACACGATTTCAATGACTTTCTTGATGAACTCCATGCATCTGGGGTCGTTCAAGTCGTATATCTTGTCTGGAATCCTATTCTCAGGATCTCCTCCTTTATTTCCTCCTACGGGCTTCATCTGAACCACGGGTAGTCGATTACTTGAGGTTTTAAAACCTGAAGTTGTCGCTTTCCCGTGTAGTTGAATTAATAAATCTGGGTATCATTTGCAGAGGGTGCTGCAGGAAGGATGGCTGAAGTGTCTCTACTGGCTGGCCACTTGGACACTGCTTCTCCAAAAGCGCCACTATCTCACTAGATTTTTTGGCCTGCGAAACCTCGTTGTTAACCAATGGATCAGAACAAAGAACTTCAAGGCGTCCAATTGCTTTCTCATACTCCATCACCCCTGCAGACTAAAGAAATTCATTCATATCTTTGAGATCCTTCGATTTCAAGACCGGCTTACCCTCAGGTCCTTTTCGCACTGCAGTTCTGCTTCCAGCTCCTCAACAACCTGCTCCTCTTCCATATCTTCCTTGTCAGGTATGGAATGGGCCAGGCACTTCCCCTGAGAAGTGGAAGACTGCTGCTCGCCATATGGTGCCTGTGCCTGTGCTAGTTTCGATTCCACGGCTTCCAGGCACCGTTGAAGGACCTCTCACTGCTCTTTCTCTTGCTCAGCCTTTTGCCTTGAGAACTCGACCTCCTGCTCAGGATCTCAGTTATCATGAACATCTTCAGCCGCAAGACATACTTTCTTGTAGCGTTCTTGATCGGGCGCTGGCACAAATTGATGCTTACTAGTCCAGGCAGTCTCAGCATCCTCATCAGCCTATTGAATAGTAGCGTCCATGTAAGGGCTTGCATAACTGAAATATTGAAAACTTACTTCAGAGCGGCATCTCTGCTCCCTCGGCTGCTGCACAACTTGGTTTTTTTTTGCACCAGCTTGACTACTCTCTGCTACTGCCACTGTTTGGGGCATGGTTTTCGGGATTGACTTGCTCACTGCGTGCCTTTATTTTTGCAATGGTTGGTTTGTCGTGGGCTGTCAAATAGCATAGTTTGTGGATGGAGTGTATGCTGGGGTCATCTCCATATCCTCGCCCAACATAATGGACTGTAGAAGTGGAAGATAGGGCCATCGACGGCGTGATCGCTTGTGAACGGTGATGGAAAGTAGGTAGAGAGATGGGAAGTTGGGAGAGGTAGGAGGAATTGGACCATTGGCGGCGTGAACACTCATAAACGATAATGGAAAGTAGGAAGTGGGAGGTGGATTCAGTGGGAATGCATGCAGTCTGTATATAGAAACAGTTTTATTGTTCTTTTGTCCGCTTGTTTCAATACTTCTTTGCTCAATCTGTATCATTACTCTTCTTCTTCTTCTTACGTGTTGAATGATTTGAGGCAGGGCCGTTTTTAGAGTGCGTTGGGTCAATTCAAAGAATATACACTGTAGCGGAATACAAGATACAAGATGAAGTTTAGGACAAGTATATGCTAATGCTGGATCTACCACTACCTCGAAACTTGGAGTCAATGGGGCAAACAGATGCACTGTGCGCCTTGGAACAGCGTGAGCTGCAGTGCAATTCTGAATGGGACTGTTAGACCAACGAAATACTGCGAAGGAGGGTCTGCTTACTGTTTTGCAGCATACTCTGCTAACCGCTGATCGCTTGCCCACAAGTTGACCACGGAATCGTCACTGCACGATGCAATGCACATGGCGAGGAGATCGCTGCAGACATCGAGAGATCCATTCGCCGGGAGCTGCATGTGCCTCTTGAAAAAAAGGCAGAACCTCGTCGTCTGTCGACCATGCTTGAAGACGATGCAGAGCTCATGCGTGTATGGTTGGAACATATAGTTCATGATGCTTTCGATGCAAGGGTACCAAATATTCTGTGGATCGGATGTTTGCAATCACATGTGTACAGAGACATTGGTGGGGGCAGTGGCCATTGCTGGGAAGACCAGTGCACAGAGAAAAATGTCGTGGGGCTGAAATACAAGTAAGACTCTAAAAAACAGATGAAGACGAATGTCCACTTGTGGTGGACTTTGAATGAATGTGTGGGAGTTGGGCATGGCAGAGATGATTGGTCTTCAGGTGCAATAAAAACCTGACTTAAAAAAGCCCCATTACACTGGGGCAATGCAACCAAGACAATAATCTATCCAGAAGTCTCGTATTGCAAGGAGCTCTCGCCTGTTATTGTGTTTCGGGTGATTTACATCTTTATGGCGTCGGGCCTGAGGAAGCCACTGCACCATCATTATTATCGAGAAGATCTGCATTGTGCGCTATCGCTATTGTTCAGCGGATCTGGAGGCATCAGTCGATTACAGTGCAGAGGGGCATTGTGTCTTCTTATTATTGTTAAATTGTCTCATTGCCACTGCAGTGGCGTGCAGGCCATATAAGCTGCTTTAAATTAAACTTTGCACCTTCTTCACCCCTGAGAAATACAAGGGCAGGAACATTGGTATTAACCCTGCTGCTCGACTCTGTCCTTTGAAAAAAAAATGGATTTTAAAAGAAATCATACTCTAGTGTACATACGAGATAAATGTCCAAAAAAATGTGTGCACCAAGTTCTGCAGACCATGAGACCAACGAAGACCAGACATGCGCACATAACATACTATTCAGGTTTCACCAGGGGCAAGGTCCCACGCATGTGGAAACCACATGCTTTAAATGCATGTGGTCCACAGGTCTTGAAAAGAAAACAAAGGCTCTTTCACAGACAAAGGGTAGACAAAGGGCAGACAAAGGGCAGGCAAAGTTTCCCACCACCCCTCAAAAAATGCCTGCCCTTTGTCTGCCCTTTGTTTACCCTTTGTCTGTGAAGAGCCTTTGTTTTCTTTTCAAGACCTGTGACCACATGCATTTAAAGCATGTGGTTTCCACATGCGTGGAACCTTGTCCCCAGTGTTTTGGCCAGGGTGCTACTGACTTGCTGGAGTTGTCGATCTTTGGCCGCTTTGATGAGCTTAGGTTTGGTATTTTTCAGGTAGGTTATAAGGATGCTTGTAAGGACCCAGGAATTCTCATAGTTATCAAGGACTGGGAACTGGTCATGCATCTACATCATAATGTTAGTGCTGGAAACTGGAAAGTCAAGATGAAGAGGCAACACACCTGTTTATTGAACGATGTGAGAGCAACCTTATTTTGTGAGGTTCGGAGTATATTCACATTTAGCTTCTCGGGTGCGAGTGTCGTGACTGCCACCTGCACACACAATGATTAAAGGGATAAAAATGTAATGTTGGTGCTAGTAGTGCTTACTATAATGTCCTTGAGGAGCTTCTTCTCAAGGTTGGCTGCTGTTGCGATGTTGACAGACTGCACTCCGATGGGTCAGGGAATTTTGATTAGGGTGGTTTTGAGGCGACGGAGGATATGTAGGCTCTTCATCATCACTGATAAGAGGGGAGGAAGTCGCTTGGCGACTTGGGCTTTTCGGTGAGGTGGGGCGCAGGGTGTGACATGATGAGTTTGGCTTGATGGCAGCGACTGGGAGATGGAGAAGTGCAGCAGCTCCGACACAGCAATGAATGTTTATTTGGTTAAGAAAGGGGGGGGGGGGTGCCAACAGTGTTATATCTGTGTCAGTGAGTAAAACTATGACAGGAGGAGGCGGGGCAACACCCTCCAAGAAAGTGTGTATAGTGGGAACGGTGGCAAGAGTGCTCATGGTGATGGTGGTGCGACTCAAAGAACCAGGAAAAACAAGGGTACAATGTGACATAATGAGCCTCCTACATAAAATAAGCAGTCCTGGTTGCTCAAGTTTATTGTTCTCGCAAATTTAAATAGGGGTCCTCGGATTCTCAATGCCCAACTGCTTTTCAGTGCCTGCTGCTGCCAAGTCAATATCCCACATCTCACTGTACACTCAATGCACCTTGCTTTTCTACCATGTCTGTCCTTCTCTCAAATATGACAGATACTACCAGATATATCCTGAAGGGAATACTTCACAGTCACCATGGCTCTGTCAACTGCCTTAAGGCAACCGAAGATGGAAAGATCCTGGCGAGCAGAGGTTAGATTTGCATACAAGCAGCAAAGACCACTGACTTACCAACGGCATGTAGGGATGGATGGGGTCAAGCTTTGGGACCTCGCAAAACTGGCTGAGCTCCCACATCCAAACGGTGCAGGTATCCACGGGGCGACCTCAGCACTCTTCTGGATCTGCCAAGAGGATGAGCTGGGAGAACTCCTTGTATATGGAACCCAGATGGGGTACGTCGTCGTCTGGAAACAGAGTGAGAATAACTCGGCAAGTCCCCAGTGCACCACACTGATAACTACTGATCATTTGGTTTTAAGATTTTCGAGGAAGCTGCGGTCTTCCAAATGATGGACCCAGTAGAGGTCACTGGCCTTGTGTTCGATGCAGGTATGAGCTAGCTCGCTGTGTGCCACCAGAAGTCCATGGTGCAAGTACACACCCTCAACTTGAAGTTGACCCCAAGGCCAATCTTCTCTGTCTCAATTGAAAATTTTGTTCCAAAAGCAATTGTGTTCAGAGAGATGAAGGGATCTACTCAGGAGGTCATGGCATTTGGCTACCATGATGGTCAAATGTGAGGCACAGCTCATGCATTCTGGACCCTACTGAACCTGGGTGGCAGCTTGACCCTCAACGGGAGAACCAGCGGAATCGAGCGCATCTGACAAGTCGGCAGCATGATGTATGTGTTACAAGCCACATTGTCATTGATATTCATTCCTCAACGTTCAGCAGCAATACTGACTACAATGCATGCAAAGGCGTCATGTGTTTCGACCACACGTGGCAGGGCCCTGCCCTTTATCAACTCAAATCGGATAGATGTATTAAACATTTGAGGTGAAGGTTAACAAGCTATTCCCTTATCCCCACCAAGTCTGTTTTGCGGATGACTGTAGCTCAGTTGTCAGTGGGAGTGACCATGGTGTTGTGTATGTCTTCGACCACTGGACAGGCCAAACGAGCAATATCCTGCATGTCGACCTGACCGATTGGGTCCAAACGGTCACAGTAAGACTGAAACTGGTCAGTGGTTCAACTGCTCACATGTATTTCATAGGTGGCCAACCTCGATGGGTTTACAGTGATCATCGCAGCAAGATCTCGAGACTGGGGCAGGGCCAACAGCATCATCGTTTGGCATAAACCAACCATTGGTGGATGCTGCTGATGGGTTACAGTCCTTGCACTACTGAATGTGTTGATGTTGTTGGGTGGGGCGGCCCTTCTGTATAAAATGCTGGTGTCTCCTCAATTTTTCTGAAAAATGTATCTCCATTTCTTGAAATAAATGCTTTGAAGAAGCACTACACGATGTATGCATCATACAATTAGAGGTTCAACGCGCAATGAGGCATAAGGATGTGGCATAAGGATGTAGGCTTGCGAGCTGGACAACAGTATGTGTATTGTCCAGCTTGAGTCAAGTCCACAATTGGATCTGAGCCACCACGTGAGCATCCCAACTGACACTGCCACAGCTGCTCATCTCATCCTGCCAGTGAGTGCCTGCTGCTCAGTGGAGGCCATTCTCCCAACTTACACTCGGTGCTTGTCGCCTGGTGTAACTCAACTTTCCTTTCCTTTACCACCCCCACCTCCTGGCATCATGCAAGGCAATTGCCCACTGCTCATCACCGCCTACCCACTGAGTGCCTGCCACTCAGTGGAGGCCATTCTCCAACTTACACCGGGTGCTTATCGCCTGGTGTAACTCAACTTTCCTTCCCTTTACCTCCCCGACCTCCTGGTGTCACGTGAGGCGCATTGCCTCATCTTTGCCCTAGTGCTTGCCACTCAGTGGTGGCCATCCCTCATCAGGTGCTTAGTGCCCCACGGAACTGAACCTCATTTCCTGCTTTTCCACCCTGTCCCCCTCGCACTAAGTATGTCTTTCATATTCCTTTCCAATTTGGAGCTTGACCTACACCTTTCCATCGACTTTGTAATTTAATCAAGCACCACCGCTTTTGTCCAGTCATCCATCCTTCCTGGTTATTGTCTGCTCTCAGCGGAGTGGAAGCATATTCTGGAATCTTGCACTTTCTATTGTTTTATCTCGTGGCCAATACTGGATAAAAGGCAGTTATGTACTTGACGTTGCACATACCACCTCATGCATTGAACACCCATACCAAACTCATACCATCATGGTTCGTTGCCCATCCCCATCCTCCGGTACGGTCTGCTCACCTTTCACTTGACTATAGCCATTGACCCCCATCAAAGTCGAAGATTTTTCCGATGTGGATAATTATTATATCTACTATTGCGACCACTGTGATCCATGTCCCGTTTGTGGGTCGGCTCCTAAGGCATGAGCACCTCCTCTGATCTGCACATCAAGTAAGTCCTGTCTTAATCTCCTTGTGTCTCGGGCTAACCTCTCCTCAGTTTGACAGGTTCCTGCCACGGTTCTCATAGCTTTTCCTATCGTCCTTTCGTCGCAGAATGGTATCTCATAGGCACCTCCTCTGATCTGCACATCAAGTAAGTCCTGTCTTAATCTCCTTGTGTCTCGGGCTAACCTCTCCTCAGTTTGACAGGTTCCTGCCACGGTTCTCATAGCTTTTCCTATCATCGTTTCATCGCAGAATGGTATCTCATAGGCAGCAGGGGGAAACTCATTATCCCTCATCTCATCGGAGCCACCTTCTGTTTCTTTTGCTAAGGGTGGACTTTCAATACCCCTTCTTGGATGGACGTGACGATGCCTTGTATTATTACCCTTTGTTTCTTGAGGACCATGTGGCATCTTGTACTCTATTTTCGAACAAAAGCGAAATTGGCCCTTTTGCAATACAAGGATGATACTACATAAAAAGCGCCTCGAGGCACGAATCGGGACCTCGACTCATATATATTGACCTCGTATAAGAATGGCACTCATGCCTCCTTCCTTAGATTTGACAGCCCATTTGTCCCAACCCATATCCTCCCTTCCCAGACTTGATGGCATACAGCGCCAGCAAGTCAATCCGAGTCTCCTGTTCCAGCTTTCAACTTGCTGGTGTTCAGTGCCAGCGAGCCCTTTTCTTGTTCCAGTTTGCCAGGGACTATGAGCAGCAAACAGTACCAGTGCACCTGTGAACTCAAACCCAGCTGACATTTGGTCAGAGTCAATAATAGAAATATCCACGAGCAAGAGCTCACCGATTTTCAACAGGAAAAAGAGGTGCAGTGCAAAACCAGTGAAGGAAATGGATCAGGAGGCCAAGTAAGTGAAAGTCTTCTTTTCTCTGCCGGTATTTAACCAATAATCCACCAGGAATCATCAGGTACCCTCTCATTGCTCTCTGGGCTTGCAGATTTCATCGCCGCTTTGACCTTAACCGACGAAGGACCGATTCTGGGCACCCAACCTTCCAAGCTTTTCACCTCCCGTGAAGAATTCCAGGAAGCTTGCGCTGCCCAGGTTCTGACTGGTTTCAATGCCGATGCCATGCCTATCGCCGAGGCCACAACCAGCATCAATGTCCTCCTGGGCACCCCTCGCCATGGGTGGCATGAAGGACAGGCTTTGGAGATCATCGCAGCAGTCCAAAAAAAAAATCTGCGAGGCTCGCACAACACTCGTGGTACCTTCTGATTATTCCGAGGAGGATCTGGTGGTGGTCTCCTGCCTGCACGAGAGACTAGATGCTGCTCTGCAGCTATTCCGCATGAGCAAGCAATCTTTCGACCACCTCAACACTCAACAAAGATAGCGCCGAAAAAAGCGACGCACTTAAGGCACTGCAAGCCTTAAATATGAAGATCAACTTCATTGGCAAGGCGCTCCCACCTTCGCCAGAACCAACAACACCCATGGTCTATGACACATGTAAGTTCCTCATATTTGCACATACCTTCATCATTGTACTTATATCCATGGTCAAGCTCACCTCCTCAAAGACCCAATCGCACAATTGGACATAATTGCCCAAATGTTGATTCTCTTGGGCATCGTCTGCCATGTCATCATTGGCATTGCCACCGATCTGTGCAATTTCATCATCCAGACAGTGACAATGATTATTAAATGCACGATGTCTCTGCACATGAAGATGAATGTGGAAGGTACTGAAAGCTATGGTCTGAACCAAGAGGACATCTTAAAACAACTGCCGTCAAGCTTGTATGCGGTGTTAAATAGCTTCAACATAGATGGCCAGACTACAATTTATGCAGTATGTCCATCCTGCCACCATATGCATCTGCCCATCAACGCAGACTCTGCCATTCCTGTCTATCCTTCACGTTGCATGAATCACATGTTGAGAAAAGATGGAATTGAAGCTTGTGCTACTGAGTTGGTTGAAAAGCGTCAAGGGCACCTGTGGCCCATCAAAACTTTTCTATCAGCTTCATTTATCGATGATAAGGCATGCATCCTTGCGCGCCTGAAATCTTTGTTTTTGCACAAGTACAAGCAGATGGCTTGTGCTTTGACTCTAGGAAGACTAGAGGGCACTGGTTCAATCCCGGAACCGAGTGTTGAGCCACTTGAAGCATTGCAAACTAGCATAACCAACAAAGGAAGACCAGGTTGCCATCCGAGGTACTCTTCACAGGGGCTTAAGATACTGGCCTGGGCTTCAAAACACACTAGCTAGCCATAGGACTCGCCCGGCACGGAGTGTTGAACAAATGCTACAAGCTCGGTGTCAATATGGATGTTAGGCAATCAAGGGACTTTGGAAGGAACAGGAAAGACTAGCTATTGGCGCGAGGTTCAGAACTGAAGCCAGGAGATCATGAAAGGAACACAGGAAAATAAGCCAAGTTGGTGCCAGGAAATGTTACGGAAGCCATCGGGCGCCAACTCTTGAGTTCCAAGAATAGATGGTACAAGCTGGTGCCAGGCTGTGTACGGCATGTTGGCGCCAACCCTTGAACCAAGATTGGGCACCAAAAATAACACACATACCTTGGCGCGAGGTCCCTGAAGGAGGAAGAGCCATAGAGGAAGGATGTACAAGTTGGTGCCATGAAGTGTACGTAATAAGACATACCATGGCGCGAGGTTCCCAAGAGGAGGAAAAACCCAAAGAGGAAAATTGTACAAGTTGGCACCAGGAAGTGTACAACATGTTGGCGCCAACTTCCCTTCAAACTTCCGATGAGGTCAAGGATGTCTTGAGTAATGGAGGCTTACTAGTTGGCTTGGCACTCGCTTAGAGAGGCTATTAGCCGATGGTATTAGTAGGAGACAATTATGAAGTAGAGGACTTTAGCGAAGCTAGCCGACGAAGGGCAGCCCTTTTGGGTTGAATTCGCTAAGAGCCGGCCTCTCATTAGTCCAAGGAAGTGCTGCGGCTTTCTAAGGCTCGCTAAGGAGAAAGGTGCACCACGGATGGAGCCAAAGAGCTCGCTTATACCTTATTATTACTCATTCAACGTTTGTATATCTCGCTTAGTTCAGTAGTATAAAAGCCGCATGTAAATCAGTAGATGGACAGTGAAAACTCCCCCGTTATTGGCACATAGCTCTTTTGAGCTCAGAGCTCAGCTCAGTCACTGGACAACTCGCCTAAGAGCCTGCACTATACTCATCTGCCGTCCCAGTCACTGAACCCTTGCAAGTTCATACTCGGCGCCAGCTTCCTACCACACACTCATCCCACGCCAAGTCCCTGAACTATTGCAAGAGTTCAAACTCGTGCCGGCCCAGTCACTGTGCTAGAGCCTTAGAGCCAACCTTCCACACTCAGCTCCTCTACCCTTCGGTGTTCGCCCAGTCACTGGCCTAGGTGTCTAGTCAGCTTTGTCTATCACACTCGGTTGCCTGCTCAGTCACTGAACTTACGTTCAAACTCGGTGCCAGCTCAGTCACTGTGACATTGCTCAGCCCGCTCTCTACACACTCGGTTCACGCCAGTCACTGAACCTTGCAAGTTCAAACTCGCGCCAGCTCAGTCACTGTGTTAGCTTTCTACACCCTTCCCCACACTCATCGGCCCGATCCCTATTTTTAAAGTCCAATCTCTGGCACGAGCCACTTCACTCGTAGACTTAAAACATCTACACCCCCGTCGATAAGACATCTGGAGACACTGGTTATACAAAGGAGGATCTTCCACCCACTAAAGTACCTGTGGTCTTTCTATTGAAATTGAAGGGTCGATACGAGTACCCGTCGCCCCGAACTAAATAACGATAAGGCTGTTGGAGTGATTGGTTGTTGGAGTTTAGTGTGATTAGAGTTAAGACTTATTGTCTTACTCTTTTATATTAGATTTCACGGCTGCACGCCACTGCACCGTTTCATCAATTATTTAGCAAGGACGTTATCAGACCCACGGATTGAGTATATGTGCGATAAAGCTTGTGATGATGCCTGGGCTGCGCATGGAAAGCCCCCTCCAGTGTTTACGACCAACATCTTTCAGGCAGAGTTCATGCAAAACTTCGAGGGGCCTATTCTGGGAAAGCTCTTCATCAACCGGGGGGATCGGATGCGAGTCCCATGCACTCTGCAGATGGATTTCTTTAACCCAGAAGGTCTCAGAAAGCGTGGAAATCACAACTCGATCGGTATCCTTTTGGTGGCTAATCTAGGTATAACTGACGAAATGATTCAATACAAACCGGAGTATATGCATGCCTGCATAATCACAGGTCCATACGAACCGGATTACCACCAAATCAACCTGTGGCTGAAGCCAATTGTCGATGAAGCACTTATTGCTTGGAAACGAGGTATCCATATTTCTAGCACCGGTGCTTCGCCTGTCAGTGGGCAGGATGTCAATGTTGCCTTTATGCTATCTGTCAATGATATGCCCGCCGCTTGCAAGATTGCGGGTTTGGCAGGTCACAAATCCCACTTCTTCTGTACACGTTGCAAATGCCACCATACTTCCACTGGCAAAAGAACAGACTTTGAGCATCCAGACTGGAATCCTCGAGACGTTGATAAGCTTCGTGAACAAGCAGAGGCCTACCAGGATGCCACCACATTAAAAGAGCAGACTGCCATTTTTGAACAATATGGTGTCTGCTGGTCAGAGCTCTGGCACCTGCCTTACTGGAATCCACCCAGGATGCTCATCGTCAACTTGATGCATGCTGGCCTCAAAGGTTGTGTGCACTATCATTGCTGCCATGTCCTCGAACTTGATGCTGTGATTGCCAAGAAGACAGAAAAGCCAGAGCAGGCTTTCTGTTATCAGTGGGTGCAGTACGACAAAAATGAGGTGCCAGAGGGTTTTCACATCAAGTCAGATAAGGAGATAGGCTATATCAAAGCCATTCAGAAAGTATTGATGATAGCTCTTGGTGATGGACTCGAGGACAGTACCATCAATGAGACAACTCTGGAGAGTAGGCTTTTGGCAAGAAACCTTCCAACCCTTTGATTTGTGTGCTGGTCCCTGCACGTGTTGCCCCCGAACTGGAATGATTCACAAAAAAAACACAAGGCACCGAAAAAGCAGTATGCAACGCAGTTGATAGCCTGGGTGAGTACAAATGAACACCAACCTTGGCTCCCGCTGATCCCCATATTTTAGCGTAAAACCCAAGCACTAGTTTCCCCTGACTACGACTTCAAACCCAAAACTATCACCACTGAAGATCTACACTTTATACAAGAGGTGATTGCGAAAACTGCCACACCTTCCTGGATTAACTTGGTGCCTAAAAATTATGGCGAGAGTCATGCGGGAACCATCAAAGCAGATGAATGGAGGATCTTGGCCACCATTTATCTTCCCATTGCTCTAGTCCTGTTATGGGGCGACAATGCCAGCAGGCCAGAAAGTGCTCGTTTTTATGGCATATTAAAGCATAGTATGGCTATCTTTCAAACCACAACCATTGTCTGCCGATAAGCCATGAACCGCGAATGTGCTACAGCTTATTGCAACTTCATAAAGGAGTGGCTCAACAGTCTGGGCGAACATCACCCCCATACAGAGGATCACCATTGGAGGCCCAACCCTCATGCCACCTTCCATGTATATGACTTTCTTCTCCTCTTTGGCCCAGTCACTTGGTGGTGCTTCCCTTTCGAGCACCTTATAGGAGTTTTACAAAAGATCAAACCAACAAGCAGATCGGCGGTAAGTAAATCAATATAAAAGGATATGTCAATTGTTGATTCTAAGAATTCAGGCGAAATGGAGGCCACCATCCTCAAGTCGTTTATACGCAGCACTAATCTGCATTGATGGCTCAATAGGGAAGACTGCCCAGTAGTGATACATGAATTCAAACATATTTTTGACCTTGTGTTCACCCGCTGTAACTTTCAGGATAAAGATGACTCGGTGCCTGGGAAAGATCGCAAAAAAGCCCACTTTACTTATAAGGGCGTCAACTTCTCTCGGGTGTCAACCCACCTCGGAAATAGTCTGGTGATGTACTACCCTCCGGGGTCAAAATCCCTAATCGCCGGCAGCATTGAGAAGATCGAGGTTATTAACAATACTGCCAGTTTCCGGATCCATCGGCAAGCCCTGCTTCCTCCCAACTCATTCAATCCCTTCAAGCCATTCCCATAATTCCCCGCTAAAATTTGTTCGTCGAAGATGATGAGCGGTGATAAGCTGGCTAAGTGAACCAGCGTGAAATCTTTCAATTTCGCGCCAGTTGCACGAGGTTACTAGCTGAAAACACAACATTATTTAATGTTTCTCCAAGAGCTATTGCGGAGGTCCGAGCAGATAGCTAGGGATATAACATGTGCTATAGAGAGAGTTGATACGACTTGTATGACGGCCACCTTATGGGTCAGATTACAGGAGTATCTAAGTTCAATATGGCTAACAATGCGTCTAACCATCTGATCGGATTGGGGCGAATTGGCATGTTTCCTGAACAAGGGCATATAATATCATCCATTCAGAAGGATCACATGGACGGGACTATACTATGGGTTATTCTAAGACGTCGGCGGTCGAGCGGGACCATATTGATAGCCAGGGGCCAGCCCGACAATAGCCGATCCCAATCGGGTGTGATACTGTTGATGACCCGGCTCAGCTTACGCTCGGATACGCATCCGAACCCTGGGCCCTGGATGAACCGGTTCAAGAGTTGTTAGGGCTACGGAGGAGCCAATCACGGAGTAGATATTGCAGCAAGGAGGGCTGCGGGTTTCGGTTTAATCAGCCGAGCCAGCACTGGTTCGCCTTGGCAACTGATGGCCCAGCGCAAGCCAAGCCAACCCTATACTGGCCGCATGGTTGTGCAGCCACTTATACCCTAGAATATTTATTGGAACATAAACTAACGTTCAACAGGTTTGGTTTGATACCCAAATAGTGCGGCGCCCGCGGCCCACCGAGTTCCGTTTATCCGTTTGTACTAAACTCATGCTTTATTTATTGTTTCCGTTTTGGGATTGCTCGTTTGTATAAAAGGCAGTAGTTTAGCAATGGAACACCAGTGAATCTACCCTTTCCCTCTACTAGTGCGAGCCTTGCTTGTACGACTAGGGAAAGTCTAGCATTCATTCGGAATACCATTGGGGAAGCTCTTAGTTTCTACAATTTGTGTTTCGGTCTCATAATATATTTGATCATCTGGCAAAGTCTGAATATCTGAATATCTGAAATCTGTATATCTGGCATCTGGCATATCTGGTTTCTGGACATTTGGCATAAGGAAATATCTGGCTTTGAGCATTTGGTACACGCGCAATAGTAATATTGTTCGTTGCATATTTTGAGAACGTTATACGGAAACAAACCTCCTAGATCTTCACTGATCGCCCTTGGAATCATATTCCACAACCCTGTGATAAAAACCCAACTTTCCAAATCATCTAGCCCGCGTAAAGCGCCTGGAACGATTGAGATAGTCGCATAACCAACATTAATTAAAGAACTATTTCTTTGATTGTGAAGCCAAATTGCATACAGTGTTTTAACGTTGGAATCCCCGAACCCGCAGTCTGATTGTAGCGGACATAGTGGTGTTATTGGTGTTTTATAGTGGTTTATTTGAGCCATTATATTAGACCGATTTCATTAGTGTTCATATAGTCAGCGTTTCAGCGGCAAGCCTGACAAAGTTCATCCCTCCTCAGTTCTGTCCCACTGTGCTCGATTCGAAATTGTGAATAATCATGCTGTCATCTTAACCCTTTCTTGGGTAATTTCGCTTTTCATTCTCTGTAATTTAAGCTGACCATGGCTGGTAGGATTAACCAAGTGAAATAAATCAATAAACTTAACAAATGTCACTTAAATGTATATATATGTGGCAGGGTTTTAATCCATTTTGTTCCGATCTTGGCACCTTGAGTGAAACAACTGTCCTTGAGAGTTCCACGCAAGACTGGTATTCCCACCATCATCACGGCTTTTGGAGGACTGTGGTTCCCAAAAAGGAAGGTGCTGCATTTCTATTTGGCCAAGTCTTTTTCCGTCATTATCAACTCTCTGCTTTTCTGCCACTGACCACCAGAGTCACTCATATATGTCGGTAAGCTATACTTCCATTAACTGGGGTGTATGTGCAAGGGATGGGACTGGGTAAATTTGGCACGTGTGACGGCAGCGGCAACCTGCGGAATTGCTGATTCCGGCTACACCAGCGGCTCGTCAGGGCCACCGGCGGCGGCGGGCCAAACAAGTGCCATATAGTGTGATATGAAGTATGCCAACATACTAGGCCACTCAGCACCCTGCCGAGGTGGCACCAGCTCCCCAGAAAAATCCAAACATCCTCGACACCAAATTTTAATGGGTCGGGGAAAAGGGCAGTGATGAGAAGGGACGTCACAGTAGAAGAAGTGCAGACACACACCGTAATGAGTGGTTCCAACTCTAAAGGCTCCGAAAAAATCCAGACCCGCATCATGGATCGGCTGCCTGCTATGGCCGTAACCAGCCTGAGCCACTCCAGAATGAAGTGAAGTGAAGGTCAGCTCATATCAAGAGTACATTGCATGAATAGAGGCAGAATACAACCAGGGATTGACACCCGGAGTTGTGTGAGTAGAATGAGCCCAAGAAGTCCCTGAAAGATGAAGAATTGGTAGAGATAGAGTGAGGGCGGTTGTGGCAAAACAAGAAAACAGTGATCGGAGCGCTTCAGCTGGCACTGCACTTGTCATAACTTTTGATCCGACCATTACTTTTGGTTGAAATTTGGTATGCACCAGCCTTAGAGGTCCCACTCCCTCCCCAAACCCCAAACTTAGAAAGAACAGAAGGTCCTAACTCAATGAGAGTCAAGTGGCCGGTTTCCTCGTGTGGCTGGTTTCCTGGTCGAAAATAGTATAAGGAGTGGGCCAAACTATCTCCAGGCTCCTGTCAATATTTGAGACCAAAGAATCCTAGTTAAAAATTCGGATTAAATTGAACCACAACGGTCCCTTGCATGGAAGGGATATGCAGTGTCTGCGCATACAACAAATTCAATGCCTGAGACAAAAAAAAATAAGTCATTCTTCCACACTCCATGGCCCGACCCCGAGTCGAATGGGCTCCTGCATCTTAGTTGTAGGGAGTTGGAACAATTCTACAGTGCGCACCATGTGCTATCAGGCTTAACTCCACCCTCCCTTCCGCACATACATTCAACATCCTTTTGTCCATGCATTGACGTCTCTGGTTTTATGGCATTGTTTCAGGCTCCCTGATTCATACGACAAAAGCCATGGCTGGGCTTGCATTAAATTCAACTACAAGAGCTTACCAGGAAGGAATATCTTCCCCACAGCATTCAAAATTCAGAGAGGGGAAAAAAAGTGTTGAACAGAACATGGCCCAACCCCGAGTTGAACAGGCTCCCTGCATCATATTTGTCAGCCAACTGTCTACAGTATGCAGGTGCGCACCACGTGCTATCGAGCTTCCTCCTCCTCCAGTCCCCTGCTATCCTTCCCACCGTCAAAGCTATCCTCATCCAGCATTGGATCTCATGCTTGGTGGTCATCGGGAGTACACAAATATGTACAATGATTGCCACCCTCGGATTGGAGTGAACACTCCAGCGTCATCCTCATGCTTTTAAGCGCAGATCCGGATAATCCAGCTGAAGAAGATAGGCGAGAAAGATTTGAATGCCAAATCCAGGATGGCCCAACCCTGAGTCGAATGGGCTCACCACATCATATTTCACAATGAACTGCTTATGCTTTTACAATTCTGCAGGCGCGCACCCCCACTATCAGACTTATTCTTTCCACGCTGGTCACTGGCTAAGGCTCAGACGTTGGTTCAAGCATCTCCAAAGACCTTGTGGAAATATACATAATAAACGTAGTGTTTGTTATTGTTGTACATGACAATAAATCTGTCAAGAGAAGCCATGAAGGTTTAAAATTTGAAAGAAAAAGAAGAAAAAGGAAAATCTTGTTTGGATTTGATCTCTGAGGCGTAGGGAAGACACACCTCCCCGCAGGGCTTGACGCAGAGACCACCAAGGTAAATGCAGGCAGAGAGGAAGGAAAGACAGGTTCCTGCTTCGTGAGGACGGTGCTCTTGTGGTCACCGCACTTGAGGGTCAGACACTGAGGGCTGCTCAGGACTGCTAACATGAAATAATTGCAGTCTCGAGCGCAGGGTTGATGTAGATGACCAAGCAAAAGTCCTATGAAAGTAAAGGATGCCATCAGCGTAGTGGTTTCTGGAGAAGAGGAAACCAGCAACAACACACCATCCAATGGCTGCGTGGTCGCTAACAGTGCATGACGAAATTCATGATCCACCGAGTGCATGGACAATGTGCAGAAGGACACGAGGCGGGTCCCATCAGATCCCAGCTAGAACAGGCACACGGCAAAAAATATGGCTTCAGTGGGTCTCAAAACGTATCTGAAACCTTTAGTTTAAATACCAGAATAAGTTGACCTGAAAACGTACCTGAAATGGATGATTTCCACGTGCCTTAAGCTGATGCCAAAACTATCTGATTCGGGTATGTTTTGAGTGACGCAGAATTTGAAGCTGAAACGGGAAATTTCAGCGCACCTGAAGCTGCTGCTGAAACAATAGGTTTCAGCAACCATTTCAGCACCCCGTAAACTTATTGTTTAGGTTGCTCCAAAACGGTCACCGAAGACAATAGTTTCGGCAACCGATTCAGCATCACCAAAACAAAGAGAATCGGCCACCATTTCGGCAACTCCGACATGGTGGCCAATTCTTATTGTTTCGGCCCCTACAAAACTCATCTACAGCGTCCGATTATCTACCACTCAACTCGTACAATTATAAGATTATTTTATTTTATTTTATTTATTTCACATAACTTATCCTACTCGTATACATCAGCATGCATATGCTCCGCGCTGGTGGAAACTCGTCAGCAGGAATGGAAACAATGAGATTGGGCCAACAGGTAGCTGATGGCTGGGCAGCTGAGCACGATGTCGACTCCACCAACGACACCCATCACTCAGCGTGGACTCAGGAGCAGGGGCGATGTACAGTGCACTCAGGGGGACCTTGTTATCATCGAGGTCTGCCAAGCCCTCTTCCTTCTTGGACACGGAGGAAGAGCTTCCCCTGCGGTACCAGCGTACAATGACAAACATTCTGTGAGAAACAGAGTTGTAGCGAGAAAAAAAACAGAGGGCATACCATCACGACTGTGGCTATAAAGGTTATGCACCCAGATGTCTTTCCTACATGATAGGCCTTCAAAGACGTGCAGGAGGTTGGCGCCTGCCAGCCCTGCGAGCTTGTACTTATTCCAGCCGTGGGTATACAGTTTGGCGAACTAGGAGGGCTTTATTCTATGTATTGAGGAAGGGGTGACAAGGATGAAGGCCTACCAGAGCAGGGTACTTGGACACGTCCTCGAGGCCTATCGGGGTGCTGTTGATACCTAAGAAGGCATTAGAACCGTGCGATTTCTAGCCCCAAAGAGCAGATAATACCATCATAGTCCCTTCCAAGACTGACGCTAAGGGACAGGATCATCAATCCCATGAAAAGTGAAAAGGACGAATAAAATAACTGGTACATAATACTTCTTCCCCACCACCTTCGGAATATGCTCGACATGTTCCGCCACTGCATAGACAATGGTATTACTGGGTGATGCAACAAACTGCAGTGCAAAGTTGACCTGCAACCGACTGTTTAGATGGGATTTATTTTTTCAAGCTTGGATAAGCTTACCATGACGACGGCGTCCATCTGCCCCGCGCTGGTCCTGATGAGTGCCAGCACATCATCAGGCATGTTCCGTGGGATGTTGTGTGCTGCATGTGCAGACAAGTGCGACCAGATGAGGGGCACCTTGGAGTGCTTGAGCGCCTGCCACACGGTGTCATCCGAAGTGTGCGAGAGGTCGACGAGGACCCTGAGGCAGTTCATCTCGTCGATGAGCCGGAGGCTGAGCAGGCTGAGGGAAAAGCAAGGAAATTGCAGACCATGGTGTGCCATAAGGATTAGGGAATTCACCTGCACCCGCTGTGGAGGGGGATCATCCTGGGTGCATACCTACACGAGTCCATGAACAGATTATGGTATATGTGGGTAAATGTAACATAGTGGACCCCGAGCATGTAGTATTGGTGCAAACCACGATAGAGGTGCCAAGCTGGTGTCTAGGGGACATTGAGATGTGGACGAACAAAGAGGCATGCGGGCATACCTGTAGCATCGTCATGATCTTGGCCAGCCCAAAGTCCATGACTTTGATGATCAGCAGGTTGTCCCTTGTGAGAAGCACATTCTACATGCACAGTTAGGAGGATGAGACTGAATGAGAGCGATGGGATCCACCAACCTCGAGCTTCAGGTCACAATGGGTGATGGACAATGCCTGACATAGCTAGTAAGTGATGTGTTTGGACATGTCTTCGCTGAGGCTGTTGTGGGTCAGGATGAAGTCAAGGAGATCGCCACCCTCCAAGGTCAAGGTCTGTGGCTAAAGGTAGCATCTGGAAGGGAATTGCAGGCCATGGCATTTCGTCTGGAGCCTGGTCAGCAGAGGTAACATTAAACAAAGAGCACATACTTCATGTATCACTTTTACTGCCACCCATTCGCCTGAGCTCCTGTGTAGCGCTTTGTACATGCTCGTGCGTGAACCCTTGCCGAGATCGATCGGCACATATCGTACGAATCATTCAGTGGGCATTTTTGAGGCCCAATACGAGGTCGCCAAAGATGAAACCTGAACGTGTTAAAAGGCAGCTGAAAGAGCAGCAGAGCGACTCATGGTAGTTGAAGAGCCTGTTTGCCTCCCTGGATGTCATCGATATCCCAAAGGTGACCTCATTGCCATCCTTCAATATTCGCTGCTGGCCTTTGCCAATTTTTTTTGGCCATTGATCTACACAGTAGCCTGTTAGCGACTCGCATTGGAGGATGAACGAACAGGCACAAAGGTGCCGTTGCTGGATAGATCTTCAATGGTGACCCAACGAGCACACACATGTTGCTTGTGTTCGCTGCAGTGCAGAGTAGACCGGCTATGCACTAGATTCATTAGCTGATCTCACACTGCAGCGTTGAATCGAATGAAGAATCATGAATTGTAGTTATCGATGACCATTATATGTACATTAGTGAAGATCTGACAGTGCGTTAGCTGGAGGCAATGAAGGAAAGGTAGGGCGGCACACCAGTTGCGCCTTCATTTTTTTTTCACTCGCTTTCGATTCCCCAACTTGACAACATCCCGCAACTCATATTCCTCTGAATAGGCCTGCGCTCCGAAGATGCCATGCACAGCGCGTGCCAGGCATGTGAAAAAAGACATCGGGCAGTGGCGTATCTGCGGAAGCTCGAGACCAAGAAGTTCCCAGTGAGGATGGCAAGAAAGACTAACCAGTGTGTGAACTTGGATGCTCATGGAGGCGGTTTGGGGTGGCTGGCTGGTTTGAGTCAGTGAAACGCTTTGCCGGACTCAAGGTGTGGGTGGAAGATCTAAATGCTAGACCAGTGCAAAGTGCAAGAATAAATCAAACACAAAACAACCAATATATCACAAATCCAACAACTACTCCTCCTCTTTCTGAGTGGACAAGGTGTGTGTTTGTTCAGGTAAATAGACCAAGTATTAGGTCACTGGACAACTCAGACTCAAAGATGAGTGGGATAGTTCGTTTGAGTGATTTCAAGGCTTTTGTGAGGCGTTGGGTATGCTCAGGTCAATTGAATTACTCAATAACGGTTATATGAACAATGTTTTAGGTAATGGCTCAGAGAACCAGCAGGTTTATGTCAATTAAGACGAAGTTAGCCTAATCGAGATTAGGTTGGTTGGGTCTTGGATCACTCCACAGTTCAAGCACAAGTCAAACACGAGTTCAAACACAGTTTCTAGGTTCTTTACAGTCCCAATTCAATTACAGTGTCCAGTTCAGTGTCTCAATCAAGCCGTTCACAGTGTCTTAATCACAACTTTAAATCCAATCCAACACTGGTTGAACAATTCAAGTTTATCAGTGAGAAATTTGGTGAAAAATGTTTTGAATTTCTCAGAAGTTTTTTGCCGAAAAAGTAGGTGAAAAACTTAAAAGGTTTTCAGCACTTTTTTCACCCAGAAAGATGGTGAAAAATGTGAAATAAAATTGATATTTTCTTTGGAAGTTTTTCAGTGAGAAATCTGATGAAAATGTTTTAGATTTTTCAGAAGTTTTATTGCCGAAAAAATAGGTGAAAAACTTAAAAGTTTTTCAGCAATTTTTTCACTCGGAAAGAAGGTGAAAAATGTGAAACAAAATTGATATTTTCTTTGGAAGTTTTTCAGTGAGAAATTTGATGAAAATGTTTTAGATTTTTCAGAAGTTTTCTCACCGAAAAAGTAGGTGAAAAACTTGAAAGTTTTTCAGCAATTTTTTCACTTGGAAAGAAGGTGAAAAATGTGAAACAAAATTGATGGTTTCTTTTGAAAGATTTTCACCTACTAATTCATACATATTTGTGGGTGAAACCCAAGGTGAAAAACTTGAAACTTCCTTCTTCAAAAATTTCACCACATTTTGCATTGATAAAGAGACAATTAAGTGTGTGAAAAAGATGTGTGAAAAGTGATGAAAAACTTGAAATGCAGGTTACAAGTTTCTCAACATTTTTGCCAGTGATTTATTTCACATTTCTAACTTATAAACATGGTGAGTATATATAACTTTTTTTCCCCCAAGTTTTCACAACAGTGATGAAAAAGTCAAAGCATTTTCCAAACATTTGCCACTCGAAATCAGAGTGAAAAATCTGAAATACAGTTCCCAAATTTTCTTCTGGTAGATGCAGGAAAAAAACCAACAGATTATCTTTCAAGTTTTTCACTGAAAAATGAGAAACTTTTTGAAAGAGATATTCAGCAGTTTGTAGACTGGTTGTGTGGAGAAAAATTAGGTGCATAACTTGAATTAAGTTAGTTCAGATATGTTTCAAGTTATACAGGTGAGGTGTTTCCAATCGTTCTTGCGGGAAGTTTAAAACCTTTCTCACCTGAAGGTTACAACTTTTTCAGGAGAATAGATTAGTGAAACATTTCAAGTTTTTCAATGAAAAATTGATGAAGAATGCTGAAATTTTCACACAGGTTTTTTCGCTGAAAGAGGCGTAAAAACTTGAAAGTTTTTGCTGGTGTTTTTCACTGAAAAACTTGAAATGTTGAAGAAGCAATAGCATCGGAAAATGTGAATCTCTCTGGGGAGGGACAGGCCTAGGAAAACTCAAAGATCATCTTTGAGTTTCGTGTCGTGATGCATCCCAAATGATGGGAAACACATTCAGCCCACTACAAGGCTCTGGATTCAAAATCTGCTTAACCTGCCAAAATGGCTCTTTGAGCAAGTATTCAATTTCCGCTATGAGCAATCTAGGGTGGATTTGCTGTGTGGGTGTGATTTTCACTTACGGATGCATGCCACCTACTACAAGGCTCTGAATTAAAAATCCGGTCAGAAAATGTGCAAAAATAGGTGTTTGAGCTAGTATTGAATTTCCACTGTGAGCAATCGAGGGTGGATTTTGGATGTGGGTATCATTTTGATGGAATTTGGGTCCAGCAAATACATGCCATCTACTTGCGGACCCATGCCACCCGCTACAACACTCTGAATTTGAGATCTGTCCAGGAAATATGCCAAAATGGCTGTTCCAGCAAGTATTCAGTTTCTGCTGCAAGCCATCCAAGGTAGATTTTGGCTGTGAGTGTGATTTTTAATGAATTTGAGTCCAGGGAATCCATGCCACCTACTTGCGAACCCATGCAAACTGCTGCCGGGTGCTCAATTCAAAATCCGCTTAAACTGCCAAAATGGCAGGATTTCTTAGATTCCACTAGGGACTCATTTTGTGATGATCGGAGCAGTTGCATCCATCACCTCGTGTGTATATGACACAAAGCTATGGCAATATGTATTGTTTCAATTACGCACCCATCTTGATGCAGCTGTGACCTACCCTCCTCATCTGATGACGGTTGATTCAAGAGCTTGCCTTGCGATGTGAGTAGCACACAGGGTGGCAGGCTGCAGGGGGGGAGGATGTACGCGTATGTCTAGCAACATGTCAAGGCAGGAAATACAGCGTAGAGGGCTACTGATCGCAAAGAAAGAAATTGACAAAAAAGAAGAAGAGAAAAAAGACAGGCACAGAACTTACGTTTGAGGACTGGCATGTGGCAGGGGCTCACATGGCTCCACAAGTGGGCAGAATGTGTCCCCTGGACTCAAATGCATTCATAATGCCACTGAAATAAAAAATCCAGCTTGGATTGCCCACAGCGGAGATTGAATACTTGCTTGAACAGCTATTTGGGCAGTTGAAGTGGATTTTTAATTGAGAGCATGGTGGCAGCATGCATGGTTCCACAAGTGGGTGGAATGTGTTCCCTGGACTCAAATGCATTCACAACAACACTCAAATAAAAAATCCAACTTGGATTGCCCATGGTGGAGATTGAATACTTGCTTGAACTGCCATTTTGGCACATTTCCTGGGCGGATTTTTAATTGAGAGCGCGGCGGGGGCTTGCATGGCTCCACGAGTGGGTGGAATGTGTTCCCGGCACTCAAATGCATTCATAATTCCACTCAAATAGAAAATCCAACTTGGATTGCCCACAGCGGAGATTGAATACTTGCTTGAACAGCCATTTGGGCAGTTTAAGCGGATTTCTAATTGAGAGCGTGGCGGGGGCTCGCATGGTTCCGCAAGTGGGTGGAATGTGTTCCCTGGACTCCACTGCATTCACAATGGCACTCAAATAGAAAATCCAACTTGGATTGCCCACGGCAGAGATTGAATACTTGCTTGAACTGCCATTTTGGCACATTTCCTGGGTGGATTTCTAATTGAGAGTGTGGCCATGGCTCGCATGGTTCCGCAAGTGGGCGTAATGTTTTCCCTGGACTCAACTGCATTCACAATGGCACTCAAATAGAAAATCCAACTTGGATTGCCCACGGCAGAGATTGAATACTTGCTTGAACTGCCATTTTGGCACATTTCCTGGGTGGATTTCTAATTGAGAGTGTGGCCATGGCTCGCATGGTTCCGCAAGTGGGCGTAATGTTTTCCCTGGACTCAACTGCATTCACAATGGCACTCAAATAGAAAATCCAACTTGGATTGCCCACGGCAGAGATTGAATACTTGCTTGAACTGCCATTTTGGCACATTTCCTGGGTGGATTTCTAATTGAGAGTGTGGCCATGGCTCGCATGGTTCCGCAAGTGGGCGTAATGTTTTCCCTGGACTCAACTGCATTCACAATGGCACTCAAATAGAAAATCCAACTTGGATTGCCCACGGCGGAGATTGAATACTGGCTCAAACTGCCATTTTGGCACATTTCCTGGGCGGATTTCTAATTGAGAGCATGGCCAGGGCTCACATGGCTATGCAAGTGGGCTGGAGGTGTTCAATGGACTCAAATGTATTCACAATGCCACTGAAATAAAAAATCCAACTTGGATTGCCCACAGCAGAGATTGAATACTTGCTTGAACAGCCATTTGGGCAGTTTAAGCGGATTTTTAATTGAGAGCGTGGTGGCAGTATGCATGGTTCCGCAAGTGGGCTGAAGGTGTTCCCTGGACTCAAATGCATTCAAAATGACACTCAAATAAAAATCCAACTTGGATTGCCCACAGTGGAGATTGAATACTCGCTTGAACTGCCATTTTGACAGTTTAAGCGGATTTTGAATTCAGAGCCTGCCGGCGGCTCGCATGTGTCTGCAGATAGACGGAATGTGTTCCCTGGACTCACATGCATTCAAAATGACCCTTGCCTAAAAAAATTCATTAAAAATCACACTCACAGCCAAAATCTACCTTGGATGGCTTGCAGCAGAAACTGAATACTTGCTGGAACAGCCATTTTGGCATATTTCCTGGACAGATCTCAAATTCAGAGTGTTGTAGCGGGTGGCATGGGTCCGCAAGTAGATGGCATGTATTTGCTGGACCCAAATTCCATCAAAATGATACCCACATCCAAAATCCACCCTCGATTGCTCACAGTGGAAATTCAATACTAGCTCAAACACCTATTTTGCACATTTTCTGACCGGATTTTTAATTCAGAGCCTTGTAGTAGGTGGCATGCATCCGTAAGTGAAAATCACACCCACACAGCAAATCCACCCTAGATTGCTCATAGCGGAAATTGAATACTTGCTCAAAGAGCCATTTTGGCAGGTTAAGCAGATTTTGAATCCAGAGCCTTGTAGTGGGCTGAATGTGTTTCCCATCATTTGGGATGCATCACGACACGAAACTCAAAGATGATCTTTGAGTTTTCCTAGGCCTGTCCCTCCCCAGAGAGATTCACATTTTCCGATGCTATTGCTTCTTCAACATTTCAAGTTTTTCAGTGAAAAACACCAGCAAAAACTTTCAAGTTTTTACGCCTCTTTCAGCGAAAAAACCTGTGTGAAAATTTCAGCATTCTTCATCAATTTTTCATTGAAAAACTTGAAATGTTTCACTAATCTATTCTCCTGAAAAAGTTGTAACCTTCAGGTGAGAAAGGTTTTAAACTTCCCGCAAGAACGATTGGAAACACCTCACCTGTATAACTTGAAACATATCTGAACTAACTTAATTCAAGTTATGCACCTAATTTTTCTCCACACAACCAGTCTACAAACTGCTGAATATCTCTTTCAAAAAGTTTCTCATTTTTCAGTGAAAAACTTGAAAGATAATCTGTTGGTTTTTTTCCTGCATCTACCAGAAGAAAATTTGGGAACTGTATTTCAGATTTTTCACTCTGATTTCGAGTGGCAAATGTTTGGAAAATGCTTTGACTTTTTCATCACTGTTGTGAAAACTTGGGGGAAAAAAAGTTATATATACTCACCATGTTTATAAGTTAGAAATGTGAAATAAATCACTGGCAAAAATGTTGAGAAACTTGTAACCTGCATTTCAAGTTTTTCATCACTTTTCACACATCTTTTTCACACACTTAATTGTCTCTTTATCAATGCAAAATGTGGTGAAATTTTTGAAGAAGGAAGTTTCAAGTTTTTCACCTTGGGTTTCACCCACAAATATGTATGAATTAGTAGGTGAAAATCTTTCAAAAGAAACCATCAATTTTGTTTCACATTTTTCACCTTCTTTCCAAGTGAAAAAATTGCTGAAAAACTTTCAAGTTTTTCACCTACTTTTTCGGTGAGAAAACTTCTGAAAAATCTAAAACATTTTCATCAAATTTCTCACTGAAAAACTTCCAAAGAAAATATCAATTTTGTTTCACATTTTTCACCTTCTTTCCGAGTGAAAAAATTGCTGAAAAACTTTTAAGTTTTTCACCTATTTTTTCGGCAATAAAACTTCTGAAAAATCTAAAACATTTTCATCAGATTTCTCACTGAAAAACTTCCAAAGAAAATATCAATTTTATTTCACATTTTTCACCATCTTTCTGGGTGAAAAAAGTGCTGAAAACCTTTTAAGTTTTTCACCTACTTTTTCGGCAAAAAACTTCTGAGAAATTCAAAACATTTTTCACCAAATTTCTCACTGATAAACTTGAATTGTTCAACCAGTGTTCAGTATTCTAACTGTCGATGTCAGCTTCCTACCCTCTTGATATTATAACCTATCTTTACCCCTTGTTGATACCCCTAGGCAAACTTCAACAGACAGTTAGCGAACCTCGCAAGGATGCTGGAGTCTCAAGAAATCCATGCCTGTCTCAGTACGTGAATCACTTTTCTATAAGTCGTGTTTTCATTTCCAGTAGATGAAGTCATTGTGATCAAGGGCCAGACACTTATCGATTATCCTGTCAACACTACTTTGATTGTCAAGTCCACTTTGAAAATCCTGGATAGAGCCACTCCAATGGTGGAGGAATTTTATGTGTTGGATTTAGTTGGCGTCAAATGTGTGTTCTTGCCATATCAGGTAATACTTCTTGGGCCTATGAGCTTCAAGGAATCGACCTTTGCTGTGGATTTTATCCATATTGCTCCCATGGAACCCAGGGATATGCAACAAGTTATTTGAACAACTCTATTCACGTCCTATCCGATGATGACTCTGTAGAATCACTATGGATTGCCTGCTATGAGTGCAACACTCTACTTGGGATGTGAAGCCGGAAGCCACTTCAAAGATCCTTAGACATATGACACCGCTTATGGTGGCTTTTAAAGTGATCTCTGTACATGTCTCCCTGCCATTAGTCCCTCTTCTATCAGCTTTCACTTACATAAATAAGCAAAGCACCACTGACCAAAAGACTGGTTCTTGCTCTCACTTGATCTAGTAGTGAATGCGGACAGCCTTTGTGAGACTTTGAAGGCTTTTCACGGCCTCCTGAAAGCTCGGTGGATATTGAATACTGACGGTCACCGCTCGGAAAATTTCAACAACTTTTGGGTGAGCAGATGTCCATCATACATAGAATTCAGCAGTACCTTAAAGCTCTGACGGACTCTGAAGAACTCGGCAGATGCTGATGCCTGGCATGCTCGCCTGACACCATACGTTCAACAGTACGTAAGTCAGTACTAAAAAGGACATAAGTACGAGTTTTGCCGGGCACTGCCACGACCTTCACCCCCAAGTAAAAATTGCGACAATAAAGAAGAAAATTTATCGGCCATCTCGGTGAGTGAAAATTCCGAAACCAATGAACACTTGGTCAAAATAGTACAGTAGCCTGGATACATGAGCTTGCGTGTTGCAGGCGGTGTATTATTTGGAAGTAAATCTGTTCATCGTGTGTGGAAGATAAAGATTCTGAAATTTCGAGGCGTCAGCTGTTGACATCTTGCATTGACCAACGTGAAGTAAGGGACAAAAAGTATTACTAGGCTCTTTGGGAACCCCGATTCAAACGTGAGATCTGCACATATCACTCTCCTTATTGATTGCAGAAGTGTATCACACGCCATCGGGTGGCGTTTAAGTCGCGAGGATCCAGGGCAAGTGAGCTATGTGGCGGGGCACATGTGATAGCCAACCTGCCCCGCCAATGAATATCAGCTAGGAAGGAAATCACGGCCAGCACCGGTGAAATTTTTGATCCCTACGCTGCTGGAATACTAGGAGGTACTGCCGGTGGAGGCCTGCGCCAGCATGGAATGATAAAAACATGAGCGCGGCTAACATGACTCGATCCCGAGTTGAACGGGTGCTCTGGACAAATGAGGGAGATGCTAGAGACATTGATTGCAGAGGCATGCCGCACGCCATCGGGTCGTATTCAGGGACATGGTAGGCTGGCTCGATGAGCTCTTGCAACCACGATGTGCAGGTGCCCATGGGGAGACCTAGTGGGAAGTAATCTGTGGGTCGTCTGCGGGCCGCCGAAGAAGGAGGTCCTGAAATATATTCGTCCGCTGTCCCAGTGTTGCACAAGTGGACACGAACAAACACTAATAAGAACGCACGGCTGGCCGGCATCAATTAGTATCATACAGCAGCGAATTTCGTTCCACACACCATCGGGTCGGATTATGGCCAAATCAGAGGTATTTGGAACCATATGCCAGCGACTGGTGCTTTGAATATGACACTGTTGAATTCATGTCAGCAATCGGAATATCTCTTGTACATCCCGGGGAATGTCCAGTCGTCATTTGTTAGAATGGTAGTAGACACGAGGAGGCTTTTTCAATTGTCAATTTTAATTCCATTTGAGTGCGCGCAGGCCCCTTGGGGCCCATGGGGCACTAGTGCATAAGACAGCGGAGGTAACTAGACTAGCTGGAATGAAGGGAGGGCGGAGGAGTGGGCAAGAAAGTAGAGTAGAGGACATATTGTAGATAGCTGTAACAGGATTATTAAGTTATTGTCGATGGAGAAAATGGGTGTCAGAGCGGCTTTGTAGGTAAGGGTAAGAAAAGCAGAAAGAAAGAAAAGACAAGGCTTCACACCACATAGCGGCCGGTGTCGTGGACGAAGTCCAGCACCGGCCGTGCTTCGGACTTGGTCGCGAGGAGAAGGCGCAGCGAGAGGCACGCGGTACCCAGGCGGTGGATAAGGCGGAGGCGGTGATGGCAGTACAGGGGGCACGCGAGGAGGAAATGGGGGACGGTCTCCGGGACGAGGCAATGAGGCTCACTGGGATCGTCAAGCACCGCGAAATTCACGTAGCTTAATCACCCTCTTCGATGGTCCTTTTCCTTATAAAATGTGATGATTTTCCGGCAACTCCCCTTAAATTCACGCAACGAAAATAACATGAACTTCGCGTAGAAAATGAAAGGTTTCACCAAGGTTTCACTACCGTGAAGGACCATCTTTTACCGTGAATTGTACATAACAAGAGCATTGTTACTATATTCTTTCATTCGACATTGAACGGTAAATCACACAAAAATAGAGTGAAATGTAGCATATTATTTAATGAAATCTACATTCAAGTACCTAATCGCGCTTCCGCCGCACCTGCTTCAGGTTCTTCCCGCCCTGCTCGGCCACTTTGCGCCTACCGTTCACCTGTACTGACAGCCTACCCACCTCCGCCTCCGCCTCCCTTTCATCTTCATCATCGTTGTCGCACAGGGCTTCAAGATCCGAGGCGGCCAAAAACTCATCCTCGTCATCCTCAATCTGAAGATATGAATAATGAAAGCTTGAAGTAAGATTGCACACGCACTGCATTGTAGGCCATCGAAAGCTTCTCGGACCGTTGCGACTTCCAGTTTGCATCCCAATTGAGGCGGGCGGAGGTGGTAGCATCGCGGCAATATGACTTAACAGAGACTTGGGACAAGGTCGTGAACCAAACATAAAATGAAGCACGCACCCGAAAAGAATTCCACCGAATCTTATCGTAGCCCAATTCCGCCCGTATCTCCCGCACAGTGATTTTCGAAGCATTTTTAGGGCGGATGACAGATTCGTTGGGCACAGACGGTGCACCGACAGCCTGGGACGCTGAACTCTGCGCGACTTGTGCTAGAAAAGATGTCAGCCAGAGCCGGCAATACAGGATCATTAATAGACGCACCCTCCAGCTCCTGGATTCGTCGTTTCATGGCCTCGAGTTCTGCATTGGGGTTGGGGAGTCTTCAACGCGGTTTCGAAGCGCAGGGCGGGCATGGGGCTGGGTTCGCACCGATTTGGCTCGCTGACGGCCACGGTTGTTCTCCTTCTCCGTGGGCGGGTTCTGCGTGGAGGATGGCATGAGTGAGTGAGGAGTTGCTATGGAGGCAGCTTGGGGCGCGAGGCCGACTTATTAAATCGCAGCTCGGCTACGGGGGCTTTGGTTAAGCCCCACAAGAGCTCCACAGGCTCTCCGAGTCCGACGAGTCCAGGACGCCGGCGCGAAAGACAAAGTGGGCAGAAAGGCATTCATCGACCCGCATAGATTCAGAAGGGAGGCCCGAGGTGAGTATGCCGGCGACAGGAATTGAGAGGTTTCTGAGGGAAAGCGAAACTGGAGAAAGCAAAAGCCTCTGTTCCCTCGATGTGACGTCACTCTTGCGTCACTCCACGCGATCACGATTCAACTTGGATCGATCAAACTTGGATTCAACACTCGACAACATACACGCTTCGCACATTCTACATTTCTCCCATGATAGTCTTCCCCACTCAATTTTAACTATGGTTGCCCTTGCTGCGAAACTAATGTCTCATCCGCAACCAAACTCCGCCATCTCGTCATCGACGTCGATGATATCAGCTGCCTCGTTGCTCGCATTCCGGACCACCAAACGGGCCCTCGCCGCTGGGCTCTGCGTGAGCGTTCCGACGCGATGGGAATGGGCGACTCCAACGACACGTAGCATGCGTTCGGATGTCTAATACTTGTTGAATTTTACATAATTTTTCACGTGTTTCACTCATTGAAGAAGATGCTGAATTTCCTGGCCAGAAAGCGACGGCTACAAAGGTACGTGAATAGGTACATGAATGTCGAAGTACATGAAACTTATTTCATGCACATTAATATTGAATCTGTAAATTCACTACCCGGGTACATGAATTTCGCGGCCTTCGACAACCCC
Organism: Mycena latifolia; assembly: GCA_029289555.1. NCBI lineage: Eukaryota > Fungi > Basidiomycota > Agaricomycetes > Agaricales > Mycenaceae > Mycena > Mycena latifolia. Next base: position 1,401,996 of record JARJLE010000018.1, on the reverse strand, counting down.
AGTGGCTACCATCAACCCACACGATTAAAGCGATAAAAAAACCGACACGTCATTCGCATGACCCACCCCCGGACATGCGCGGCTGGCGCTCCTCGAGCCACGTGGCGGACACCGCCGCCGCGCGCGAGCGCGTACGACTTATCCTCCGCAGGGAACCGCAAGATCGTGGCGCGGGGCCGTGCGGACCCGATCCCGAGTCGAACGGGTGCACTGCACAATTGGTTCAGCTGTATTGATTGCCACACGCCATCGGGTCGTATTCCACCAGGGAGAATCCTGAGTAAGTGGGCGACCGATCGATATAATTCGTGCGAGCAATCGCGAGAGCGCAGTCCTCATGAAGCTTGAGCCTATTGGTGTCTTTCGTCCGTCCCTGTGTCTGCGCGGGAAGGATTTCCGAGGAAGTCTGTCGCTCGTATGGCATTTCCGCGAGACCTCTCTGATCATTTACTTTTTGACAGGAGGAGGAGGAGGAGGAGGAGTGTATTACTGCGGATCGCGGCGAATCGGCATCCTATTTGCGTCTGCTGATTGATTCCCCATCACGACTTGATCACGACCTGATTTGTTGACATCCCGTCGTACCACCACCTTCGTCGCCCACACAGCTCGACCATGACTCTGACGAGGCTCACTTCGCTGGCGCTTCCTGTCCTCGCTCTCCTCCACGCCCCACTCCCAGCGGACGCTGCAACGAACTGGATGGACATGTCGATGGACGATGGCATGACTCGGACGCTCGCCTCGGGCACTATGATGACCACCCTGCACTTCTCGCTCGGCGATACCCTCTGGTTCGCCGGCTGGGTGCCCCAATCAAAGGGCGCCATGGCGGGCGCTTGCATCGACTTGTTTGTGCTTGCGCTGGTGGATCGGTGGGTTGCGGCTGTGAGAACGATGATGGAGATGCATTGGCGTGCGGCGGCAAGAGCGGGTGCAAAGAATGAGAAAGGAGAGGAGAGGAAGCGCAACGGCAGGTTGCGAGCGCCGCCGTTCGTGCCGGCGCATGATGTTATGCGGGGCGCGATGCACGCGATGCAGGCAGTGCTGGGGTTCGCGTTTATGCTGGCTGTCATGTGCGTGCTTTCTTTCTGTTCATTTTCCTCTGCCTTCTTCTTGCTACGCCTTCGCTTCGTCTCTGCGACCGCTCGATCGCGCGCAAAGCTTCCTCCTTGTTCCCCCTTCCTCTCGCCCTCTCCGGCTCCCTCGCCTCGCTCCTCCCCGCCCTCGCTCCTCCCCGCCTTCCTTCCATTCCATACCACTGAAAGGTCGATGAGTCGATATACATACTTAAACCGCCCACGCAGGACATTCCAAGCATCCTTCATCCTCGCCCTCGTCCTCGGGCTCGGCGTCGGTGAGGCGCTGTTTGGGCGATATGCGGGTGCTGCAGCACTTCATTGATTTATTGGGCTGGGTGGGATTTCCACCTACGCGGGAAGAGGGCTTCAAGGAGCGGACTCGTCGAGCCGGCGTTGTGACGATGCGCTTCAGGAATGACGCGGATGCCCGGCAAAGCTGCGATGGTGGTTTGATAGTGAAGGATGCTGATAATCTATGTCCTACTACGATCTGGGATTTCTTGACGGCTGTTTCTGAACGGATTTTTTTCTTCTTCGTGTATAACAACGAACGAACGTGACCGCGGCTGACTTGTACTCGCTCACCTAATCCGGTCTTGGGCTTTCATCTCCGCCCAGGGAAGAAAGTTTGGCCAACGGAACGGTAAGTTGCCCCCCCAAATCGTACGCCATGGCCAGGAACAGGCGTCTGGATAACAAGCCCGATACGGGTGCGCACCTGTAAAAACATACATCACACGGAGTGCAGTGCATGCCAGAAGCCCGTTCGACTCGGGGTCGGGCTATGATGCGGCTTTGAATCTTTTTCCTCGTTGCATCAATCCTCGGCTGTAGATCGTCCTGCGGAGCTGCCAGCTATCTTGGCCCCATTTATATAATTAACCGCTCGTTGAATTCACGAGATCTTGAAGCAAATTCCGTCTATCTCAGACAGTAGGTATAAAACTGTCCAATATCAGTGAAGCCAACTTGGCTGGGGACTTGGTAGGGGGCGAGAGGCCTGATAGCGCGGGTGCACACCTCCAGAAATGTGGACGGTTCACTGCGAGATATGACGGGGGGAGCCCGTTCCACTCGGAGTCGGGCAATGAGGCGGGGTCAACTTTCCTCTTTCTCCGTCAATTCAACCGAATTTCCGAGCAAGGCACACGCTTTTGATGCGAGGTGGTCGCAGTACTGTCCTTGAAGAAGGATCAGGACTCCCACTGTCTGAGGCCCGAGCTCGGTAAAGCGAGAACCATTCGGTCTTCAAAGTCTGAGCCTTAGTCGGGGACGGGGAGAGGGAGGGAAGCCTGATAGCGCGGGTGCGCACCTCTGGAGAGATGCCGAGATCTTGATCCAGGCTACCAGCGGGGAGCCCGTTCGACTCGGGCTCGGGTTATATACTTGTTCGAAGGAGTCTTTATCCCTTCTTCTTTGCGTGAATCATGTCGTTTCAGCCTGGTCCTTAGGATCTTCCCAATTTTATCGGAGTCTCCAGCTGAACATATTATCCCTACATGGCAAACCCTAGTAGCCGAGTTTGAGAACGTTCAACTGCGGCGCGTATTTCTCGATGGTGATTCCTCGCTTATATCAGGAGCCCATGCGACCTTCGTGGTTCAGCATACGTCGAACCGAGTCAACGGAGCAAGAACGGCAGCAGAAGAACTTCCATCCAGCAGAGGGGTCTCTCGGACGGCCGGTGTGATCATACGAGTCGCACGCTAGATCCGCCTAAATTCCACAAACATGATTCATTCGAATGACAAGCACATTGATGTACATTAAAACTCGCAGACTTCGGTGTTCTGGGACATGGAAGGCTCAACGTCGAATCGATCATTAAAAAAATAGAAAGCTCACGCAGGACTTGGTCTGGCCAACCACCACGGGGCCACAGACTCCGTAGCCCACCGGGCAGAGGGCCCCATTTAGTATGGTGACCTGTACACAACGGTCAGCACCGTAGTGTACTGAAGCACCGCAATAACACTCACACAACCCGTTTGAGCGGTGGCAACGGTGAACAGGGCAGCGATGAATACGATGAGTTTGAACTGCATGGTGCGTTGAGTAATGGGGTAGTCCTCAAGGGCGAAGCGGTAGGCTTTTAATACGTTTTCATAGCCCTAGTGGTACGTAATATCGGCGGGATGAATTCTAACTGATCCTTGTCACTGGATTGAGTAACGTTATGGAACATTATGGGCCGTGTTTCACGGCAAGTGCGGAGGCGGCCTTCATTCCTTATGGAACTTTACCCATGATATTTGTGTACCACTTACTGGCTCCCTGAAGGACCAGATGAGCTCCCGGGCCAGAAAAAGCGCAGAATGAGAAACATTCAACAAATTCTTGTCAAGGATTCAGACACTGTTGATGTCTGTCTGATGCCCAATGACATACCTCTTTTCTTTTCGACAATTCGGTGTCAGACACGGCCCAAGACTGCCAAGCGCTGCAGGCTGCAGCGTCATTTCCGCTTCGTCACCTTTCACTATACTCGAGAATTTCAGGGCCCCGGCCTTCTTATGCGGGACCGTGCCGCATAATCCGATCTATGCTCAATGCTTTGAGGCCATGCACGTTCCAGGTCAAGGAGCTGCTTCTGCATTGAAATGTCTATCCACGTGCCAACAAGATCCCGCGCCTGGGCTCTGCGTTGAAGCTCCCATGACATTAACGATGCCAGCATTCGGTTCCAGTATACCTGTCCCCTGCACGTGCGACGAACCCTGCGATGCCCGCGCGCGGCAAGCACCAGTCCGCCGACTCCGTCTGCAGAACATCCCCGGCCATAGGGACGGCGGGCGCTCTACTTCCTGGGCAATCTTATCCATACAGGGGGCGCGTTCGCCTCGGGGTCGGCGAGTCTGGAGATTTTCCGGTTCCTTTCTCTCGCTGCATATGCATCCTGTAACCGCCCATCGGGTCGTTTTCCCCCCTTAGCACGCGGCCACTGGGGACCCAGTTTATCTTAGCGAGCGTGCCGAATTTAGTCCCTTGCGCAACTCACGGAGCACGCTAGAGACCGTTCAACATCGCGTTAAAATTGTTCAGTGTAGTTTGGGCGCTGGAGGAGGAAATAAAGCCTGAAAGCGCGGGTGCGCACCTAGAGCCATATATATCGGGAAAGAGTCTGAGATGTATGCTGGGAGCCCGTTCGACTCGGGCTCTGGCTATGCTGCCTCCAGCCCTTTTTTCTTGCGCACGCCTCCTTCAGCTGTGGTATGAGGCTGCGCCTCGCGATCCTTCCTATAGTTGGAGACTCTAGGTCAACGTAGAAGTATTCCTGGACCTGAATCCCCTAGCAACTAGCTGGAATTAGACGTGAAGTTGAACGCAGTGGCCAAGGCGAAGTGGCTGAACGAAAAATCTCAGGTAAAATGGACGGGAGGAGGGAGGGAAGCCCGATAGCACGCGCTGAAATCTCAAATTACCCTAACCTAACCCATGATATTAATATTTTATGAGGGGCGCGATGCATACGCTGCAGGCGGTGCTGGGGTTCGAGCGTGTGTTGACTGTTAGGTGCGCGCTCTCCTCTTCTCTTGCTTTGTTGTACTCCGCCCTTCCTCCGTGCTTTGCCTTGTCTGCGGCGCGAGACGCTCCCCGCTCGGTCGCGCGCAGATCGGAGCGTGGCTTCCCTCTTCCGTTCCTCCGCCTCGCGCCCTCCTCACGTCTCTCCGCCCGCTGCGTCGCGCCCTTCCCTACCCCCCCCCCCCCCCCCCCCCCCCCCCCCATAGCCCTCGTCCGATGGCGCCCCGCCCCTACATCTTCTCCACAATTGTAGAACCGCCGGCCCGGGGGCCGGGGGCCAGGGGACTGCCGGGCACTGCCACTAGACTAGGGTGATCGGCTGATATATAAGCACCGTTGTCCTTTTGAAATGGTTATTATGTTCACCCATCTCTGCAATCCCTCGTTGAAGCTCCTCCTATCCCCGAGACGTCAACTGGGCCTGGGCTTTCCCCGCATCCCCGGATTGAAGGCACCTCTCAGCACGAGATGGTACGGCAAGCGACCTTGGCACAGGAACTCCGCACGACAGGGGGTAAGCACAAAATTGCGCGAGCTGGATCGACCGGTGCGTTCCAGAGTTAAGGTGGACTCCGCCAGCAACTGACTTCCCTTGAGGTCACGAAAATCTTGCCATACAATCCGTACGACCCGTACTGGGAGGTTTACAAGGACTGGTACACCAGTCCCCTGGTGAAGCGGCCGTGGTCATGCGACTGGTCACAATGGTGTGGCGTCGATTGGTTTGCGCACAACACCATCGAGGCGTTCTACAACACCGGGTTCAACATCCCGGGCAAAATCGAACCCCTCGCGTTCTTCGAGGCCGGCGCCGGCGCAACATGGTTCTTCACTGCGAACCTGATGTACTACTTCTACCACGATGAGCGGGACGTCGTGTTGCGCTTTGAGCGCGCGTTTTCGTCGCACGACGAGTTTTTCGTGTGGGAGCATCGGGAGTGGAATAAACGGCACTGCACTTGGACGTCGGAGATTCGGAGGTGTGCGCCGCGCGTGCCCTTGACCACCCGGCTCCCGCTTCCTCCCTGGCTTGGGCCATAATTCGAAGAGCAGATCACGATTTCTATCTATGCATGCAGTCGACATCAAATTCATATCAATTAGAGTTATTGGAATACAACGTACTGCAAGCCCCACAATGAAACTGCTGCTCCACGAACTGCCAGCGAACGAAAAATGAGGCTCATTTATGCGGTCGTGACGTTCCCGTGCCCCCCCCCCGGGGGGGGGGGGGGGGGATCCCCGGACAACTCTGTGAAGGGCGTGAGGAGCGGCATGCGATATAGGTGATGTGCGTAATGAATTTTCGAGGCGAGGGTGGCCCGCGTAGTAATAAGGGCTACTGGGGTTGGATTGAGAAGCGCACAGATGAGGAATAAATGTCAGAAAGACAGTACCCGGAAGACGATGCCTATTGCGGCCGATGCGAAGCGGAGAACGTCTTGGTGGTCGAGAGAGTACGGTTAACTACGCGGGGGCCTTCAGTAGAATTACATAGCCAGCCATCAAAGAAATTCACTGACTCACATCCATGGAAGATCCGATGCTCCACACTCAGCCGTCCTGTGGACGCAATAAGTCGTGCCATCTCACCAGTGTGATTCGAGTCGTCTGTGCTCAGATTCGAGAGTCCCCTAATCCTACCATGAAAAAATCGAACGTACAAAGAGGAAAACTTGGAGGAGTAAACGTAAGCGCCATGATAAATGGATGCCATTGTGTTGTTTTCCTCGGACACAATTTCAGCCGAACACGGGCTGCTGTAATCGAGGAGGTGGGTCGGGCCATTGTGAAGTTGGCTTTTTGTACCTATCCAGTTGGTCACTCCCATTCCCATTGGATCGCCAACGCACGAGAAGTAAGAAATCATCAAGCCCGTCAAGTGACTCAGGGCGGACGGGCGATGCGGATTACCTGAGTGTGTTGAGATGTGGAGAGATATCCGGGGATGCCAACGTATTTTGGAGAGTAAATCCCGTGGATTTCAGTGGTTGAAGATTGTTTACGCGTCCGCAGGAGCTTGCCGCAGGCAGTCAAAAGGAGGTTATGATGAAACGCAATACATAACGGGCGATACTCGAGTTTCCAGAATACTTCATCGACGCATCACGACACCCCCGAGAAGTCCTGTATACCATGTAAGCCGATACGTCCATTATCCTTGGGAAAGGCCTGACCTCAAACCAAGCATAATAATTTAAGTCAATGGAATGACGGAGCTACAGAAATTTGAGTAAAGGCACAGTCAGCATACGAAACGGCGGATGGGCACACCAGATTCCTAGATGCCAGCTGGGGAAAATATTGCTCCAGGTTGTCAATGGTTGGACCACCCCCGATGGTATCTATGCCAAGCTCCAGCGTAGGCAGTCGTTCCACTGGCAGGGATATGATCTTCGAGTCGAGCGCATCACACAACCCTCGGTCGAGCGAACTCCTCCAGATGAAGATGTGTCGTATGCGGCTGCTCGCCGGGATGGTTGAAACCGTGTTAAGGAGCATGGGCGCGTGCATGACGCACAGACGAAGGACGCTGAGGTTCGGGAGTGTGGAGATATCGACCATGGCGTCCGACTTCTGTGAATTGATATAAACATTTCAGTGGCGGGTGGCTGGTCAAACAGATACACACCCCTAGACTCAAATCGAGGACCACAAGCGTCCGAAAGGCAGCAGCAAACTTCGCTGACCGAAGTAACGATTCATGGGAGGAGGCAATCGATAGGAACCTCAGGCGGGAGAGATACAATGGACACAGATCATGCGAGAGCCACTCGCTGATGTATTTTACTACACCAATCTTCAGTGATTCCAGTGCAGCCGGCGCGGAGCGGCGGTCGGGAATGGGTAGCAAAGCATTGGCGATCGAAGAGGGTGGATAGCACTGTAAATCGAGATGCCTGATGTTGGGCGAGACCCGCTCCCACATCTGGAGAAAGCTCGACGGGCTGAATGCGGCCATAATCTTACGCGCGTAAGGCTAGGCAGGCTGAGAAGTTGTTGGATACCGGAGCCGACAGAAATGGCGGAACTTATATGATAAATGGCCACTCGACGAAGATGGGTGAATGGGAGGCTGCAGATTGCTGAAAAGATTTCTTGCGGTAGTCCCTGCGTGTCGAGCTGGAGACGGCGGATGTGCCGAATGAGGTATGGGGAACTGCGCAATATCTGTTGACGCTGCGGCCACGAGTCCGCTTTGCAGACTCCCCCTATCAATATTTCCTTGAAAATATGGCCCTGGGCTGCAGATGTCCAAGAACGAGAAACCAAGGCACAAGCCTTCAGATCGGCGGGCGAGTCACAGAGGAACTCGATGTACTGCTCGATCAGTTCCTCGATCCGTAATGGGTTCGGGCGGATGTGAGGATCCAAGATATCCATCCGGCTGTCTGCGAGAAACAAGGATGAGGGCAAAGAGACAGAGCTACAGCGATGAAGCCACAAGGCCACGTGGTCCGGGCGGTTCCGCTGACACAGCGGGGCTGCGGGCGGTGATCCGATCAGCACGAGAAAAACGCCTCTGCTTCTGCCACCACCATGACACTGGCCAAATCCATGCCCGCTCACGCTTGCTCGTCCACCGCTGCACGGTCTCTCTCTCGATGTGACTGCCTGTGCTGTTATTCCCACAATTCTTAGAGCGACGCTGAGACTCCAGTAACCATTACGTGGAGTCTCAGGGCGTTCGCGATCGCGCTCCTCCCCCTTCCGCTTCTGAGCCCGACGCCACGACCATCCACGAGCACCCTCACTACTCCCTGGACGTAAACGAGGCTGAAGAGGTCGCACGTCCTTAGTGACGCGCTGCAGCTCCGCGGCTGTCATCAAGATATATGTATTTGCCGGGCAATGTCTTTGCTGGCGGTGGTTCTCGCGCTTGCCTTCACGTTGCATGTTAAGTGCGTCCGTTATTCTCTCTGTTTTCGCATTCTTCGCGTGGCCTCTCGCTCTTCGTGGTCTCTCATCCATTGCGGGGGCGGGCGCGCGTCGTCCCTCTTCTGGTCCTCCTTGCCTCCCTTGTGCCTGTCTTCACTCAGCAAGCTTTCCTCTCGTGCCCCTCCGTCCGCTGGCTTTCCCACCCATCATCCGTTTCCTGCCGGAGGGCGGGAATTCAAACTTCATAGCATTCGTCCCCTTCCCTCAATGCTACTGCGTTCGTTAATTACACCCTCCTGACCTGGCTTCGCTCGCCTGCCTTCGGGCGCGTCCCTCTATCTCCTTAAGCTTCCTCCCTTCTTTGGCCTCCCTGAATCGCACCCTCCGCCCTCCGTTCCTCACATTCCTCCGCCTTTTTCTGCAACTCTCCGCGCAAATCCTCAACTTTTGGCGCAAATCACCGACATCCCCAAGCCGCAGTAAGCAGCAGTGACAGCCGGGATGCGTTACCCGGGTTTCTCGTTGGCGTCCTCCTGGTCGGGATCAAGACGAAGATGAACCTCTGCGCGCCCACTCTTCGGTCCATCGCGCGCGCATGGCACCGGCCACTGCTCGCCTGAATTCCTCGGACCTCGTGTGAGTCCGGCGCAAATGTTCGTCGCCCAGCAGAATACTGTTCGTCTGGGAAGCCGCTTGGGCGGGGATGTTTCATCGAAGGGCTTTCTGCCTTCTGTGGCGGTCCGCGGACGGTGATGCGTCATCTCTGGCGCCTCGAGGAGTATGTACCTTCCTCCGTCGATGCTACAGCTTCTGGAGGCTGATCTGGCGGACACTAACGCTGACAGCGCGGCACACCCTACAATTCGTAATGTCAATTCTTCTCGACGTGAAACATCGCCCACAACTCCGCGAACGACATCCGAAAATTTCGTGCTCATATGCTAAGGTCGATCCCGACCGAACATATCAGGTATTCGACAGACTACACACAAGCGAGGCACGCGCTTTCAGCCGGTAGCGTCTGTTCCCCAGAGACTGCGTCCGCCTGCTCCTGCTCGATGTCCTCAGGTGACCCCTGGGTGAAGCCGTTCACCGTGCCCGCGTTCTCGAAGCACTGCACGCTTTGGATTCCAAGGCCCTCGAGGTGCTCGGATGTGTCCGAGAATTCCTCGAGCGCGGGTTGATCGGGGGTGAACTGGCAGTCCGGGAGCCTGGAAACATTGTGCATGCGAAGGATCAGCGGAAGCGGGGGTATATGTCGGCGGGCACGCACGTGAAGGCGGCGCAGTCGGCGTCCGCATTGAGCAGAAGGGACTGTATACCAGGGGTGTTGGTGCACACCGTACCGTTTAGCGGGGTGCAGGTACCCGAGAACGCGGGGAGCATGTAGGCTTGCTGCACGAGGCTCCTTCCAGTCTGTCAATCCGCCTTCGTAAGTTAGCCCTTTGGACGCTGTAATGCACGGACTCACCACAGGTGCGCTGTTCACCGTGATTTTGGAGAAGGAGAGGATGGACGTGAGTGCGATCGACGCAGAGAAGAACATGTTGATCAAAGAAAGAAAGAGGGTGCGAAGAAGGACAAAAAAAGGGGAAAGAGAAGAGAAGAGAATGGTAAGCTCAGGAAGTGACTTGCACCTTTATACGCCGTGCCAAATGCCGACACTGATTTGGGATGCAACACGCTGGACCGGGTGCCCCGACGTTTGAATCAACGGCGTCCCCGGGCGCGTAGCGGGCTTCCCATAATCATCGCGGTTGCTTGACGGGTTTCGTATGAGCAGCGTGCAACATCTCGTAAATTGAGAGCGGCATGAGCGCGCTCAAGATAGCCGCGGTTACCGGGTGGGTGAGGCTGGGTGGCGGGTGACTCGCTGCTGTGCTGCCACAATATTAACAATTACCCTCCGAACAGAAACAGCTGTGGGAACCTGGGCATTCATTCCCAGGGCCATAGACGAGGCGGGGATCAGCTGTCAAATTTGAACTTCACGGGTTGCTCGATGAAGACGCTCGGCATTTTTACGGTGAAGCGCGGTAATCACGATGGTGGAGAAGAGCCTGTGGCATGGGGTGAAAGTGGTCAACTTGAAAGTTGAAACTGGAGTGGTGGCAATGTTGAATCGTGATTGATCAGACGGATCGTGGACCAAGACGTGGCAAGAACGACGGACGCAAAAAAAAACCTCAACACATCACACATGCCACCAATCGTTGTTTCGCATGCTTCTTCGACGTAAGTTGAGTCAACGATGCAGCCGTGCGAATATTCAGCACGGGCAGTCAGATGCGCTTGTCTTTTGTGGGCCGACAGGCGCTCGAAAAAAATCCAACAAACCTATCGAGGACATTGCTGCTTCGTATTTGAATGAGTCAGGGTTGGGGTCGTAAATTATTCGGGGGCCGTCCATTTCACATAACAAGAGGAGCCAGTGGATTTGATAGGCACATTGCCAGTTTTTCTGGCAAGTAGCGGGAAGTCAGTTATTGGGCGGCCGTCGGATGGGAATGCTCTCGATGGACAGACACGAAGGTGAACTCACAAGGAGACAATGGGATCCAGTTCAAGTGCACGGAGCTATCGCCGGCAGTAACCTACTAGTTCGGCTTGAAGTTTGGCGGATATGTGGGCGCTGAAGGAATTTCACGAGACATCTGAAGCGGCAGAGAAGACCAGGAGATGTGCCTGTAATCCCACAGGAATTTCAATCCCCCCGCGTTGAAGAACGAAAGCGGTGCGTTGAAATGGTTGAAGCTCCCTTACGCGCCAGTGTTTACTTCAGTCAGTCGGACAATAATTTGGGATGGAATATAATACGGAATAGGCAATGCTTCATTATGCTTCGGCCCCCGGAAATTTCAGTTTCACCGCAGTGACGCACCATCACAAACCCGCAATGTCCTGTAATTCGGCTGGAATTACAGCTGAATCGTATCAGAGTAAAGGCTCACCTCAAACCAACTATTGTCGTCCTGGAATTCCTTGTGGCGCAGCTGCACTCGCAGTGACTCAATAGAGGAGCGACCGGGAAGGGAAGGGACGCACCAAATTTGTCGAAGCCATCCTAGGAAAGAATTGGTCGAGATTGTCAATAGTTGGACCGTGCATGATGGAATTCATCTCCAACTCCAGCACAGGGAGTGATTGTACTGGGAGGGACACCAGCTTTGAATCGAGCTGGTCACACGCTCCGCGGTCGAGGGAGCTCCTCCAGAGTATGATCTGCCGTATGCCGCTGGTAGCCGCGATCGTAGAGAGGGTGTCGAGGACCCGCTGCACCGATCCTCGAAGGGTGCACAGACGGAGGAGCCTGAGGTTAGCGAGTGTGGAGAGATTCAAGATGCCGTCTGGCTGCTATGAATCGGCGTGAATGTTTGAGCGGTGGGTGCGAAACTAGATACACACGCAGAGACTCAAATCGAGGACTTTAAGCGTCTGAAGGGCAGCCGCAAACTTCTCTGACCGAAGAAGGGGTCCGTGCGGGGAGGGGATAGAGAGTAACTTCAGGCCGGAGACATCCAATGGACAAAAAATCGTGCGTGAGCCAGTGGCTCAGGTAGTCCACGGACCCGAGCTTCAGCGATTCCAGCCTGACTGGCGGGGAACGACTGGTGGGAATGGGTCGCACTGCCCTTGGAGAGGATGGATGACGGTCACAGAGCAAGTCTAGGTGCCTGATTTTGGAAGACAAGCCTTCCCATATCTGTAGAAAGCTTGACGGAGTGCTGAAATAGGACACCAATTTCACTCGCGTGAGGCTAGGCAGGCTCAGGAGTTGGTGGATGGCGAGTCCAGGGAGATGATAAATGGACAAATAGCGGAGATTCGAGAATGGCCACTTGCAGATCGCTAACAAGGCCGCCGACGATAGGTCCTCCGTGTCGAGCTGAAGACGGCGGATATGATGAATGAGGTGGGGGGAACTGTGCAATATCTGCTGGAGTCGAGGCCACACGTCGACCGACGAGATTGCGCTGATTACTACTTCTCGGAAAATGTGGCCCTGGGCTGCAGATGTCCAAGGACGAGCAACAAGGGCACAAGCCTTCAGATCCGAGGGGGAGTCGCGGAGGAAACCAATGCACTGCTCTACAAGCTCCTGGATCTGAAATGGGTGAGGGTGGCTCTCGAGATCTTGGCGGGGATCCAAAGTATTCATGTGTGGTGGTTGAAGGCGAGAAAGAGGCAAAATGAATGTGGCGGCAGGAGAGAAAGGCCGTAATGCCACGTGCTAGACTGTTCCGCTGACTCAGCGGCGATGCGAATTGGGGAAGTTTCCTAAGCTCGTCCCCATCCGGTAACCCAGCAATCGGACAATCAGACAATCAACTCGGCAAAGTGGGCTCCCTCGGCGACTGTTTCAGTAATAGATCCCGCCAAATGAAAGCTAGAAAAGCATCGATAACTTGAAAAAAAGTGCTCGGAGTGTCTTAATCATAGATGGATAACTTTGATTCTCTATTGATTGAGCAAAAGTTGGTTTTGGGGCGACAAAATGGAATTTCTAGGTGATAAAACACAGAAGACGGCGGGGGTACAATATTTAGTGTATATACAGTATAAACGAGAGTTATATCAATGTAGAATGGTGCACAATTAAGAAGTATCCGGGGAGACGTCCGAATCTGGTTTGCGATGCGGCTGTGCTGGCCTGGTTGAGAAAATTGAGTTAAGTGGTCAAGTTAAAACCAGGGCTGAGACTCAGCCACGAATTATCCAGCATGGACGGATGTAAATCTTATTCCAGTTGAAGGCTGGAATTGATGCGCGTGTAAAGTAAAACGGGCGATATTCGGATCTCACGCGCCAACCCTGAGTCGAACGGGCTCACTGTATTGTTGACATCAACTGATATCTGTACATTTCTACCAGTGTGCACCACGCGCTATCGGGCTCCACAAACTAGTCCTGTGGGCTTATTTATATTCCCCATCGTTAGCCGATCGATGTTCTGCATTTGACCCCTGGGGCCCCCTCCGATGAAGCGATGTGGAGATCAATCCGCTCAGTAACGCTGCAACGCTTGACGAGAGAATTCTTCTGGAAGTGCATGCACAACACATTCAGAGTGGGTGCTTTCTGGTCCCACATTAACACTCTCGAAATACGGGGGACATGCCATGTATGTGGTGTTCCCGAAACCTTAGAACACATCGCCTTAGAATATGATGCTTCAGGGCAAAAGTTGATATGGAACTTAACACAACAACTTTGGTCACAGAAATACGATTGTTGGCCAACGTAGAACTGGGGTCTCCTTTTGGGTTGCAACCTTGTGAGATTAAAGTCTAGAAAAGGTGTCATTAAAGCAGAGAAGGGACGACTATTTGCTATTCTTGTCTCTGTTGCGTGACATCTGATATGGAACGTCCGTGTGGGCCGAGTTATTAAAAATCATGATGGCATGCTTAGCGACGCTGGAATTCACAATCATTGGTTGAAAAATGTTAATGCTACACTACAACGTGACCGCATTCTAACATATGTCAATACTGTTGGGCTCACATGCGCATGTAGACGACCTGCAATTTTCAACCAATGTGTGCCTTTGTCTAACCCTCGCCTCAATTCTCCTCCCGGGCGGACGCCAGAGCAGTGTTGTGCAATTGACAGTACTATTCGACAACAGTGGCGTTCAAAGTCAGTACATAATATGTGATAGTCGGGCTTGGGAATACCTCATCCACAAACGTTTCAGTGTCTCCGACAGCGACACCGTCATGGGCTCCCGGAAGCTTCCTGTAGCGCAGTAGAAAACACAGGTCTTATTCGTGGTTCGTGGGGAATTCAGTATGATATTTGTTTCATTCATGTAGCTGTATTATGATTTCCCAACTGACAACTTCACCTGGAGCAAGTTCGGGACTGGATTACTCTAGTAGAAGCGGCAACGTCTAAGATGGATTCCTGATAAAGACGTCACATCGATCTCTTGGTGGAGAATTAGCGTGGATCGCAGGCGTGAGAGGTTAAGCGCACCACGGGAATTATCTAGCGCACCAAGCGAGTGTCCAATCGAGAGGACTACGATTCAGTTGCGGGAAGTTCAGCCAAGAAATAGCTAGTATCTGAAGAGCACTCTATTAGGACCTCTGCAGATCAATGGAACTGGAGGGAAAAATGCACTGGGGATTTCACCGCTCCGTTTTTGAGCTACATAGTTCTCAGCGCGCGCCCACATATCATCCCCTCCCCATGCACCCCGTGTCCAATCAGCATCAAAGTCCCCAAGCGGTGTCACCACCACGCGTGGATCGGTAACGGTGAGCGTGCTAGGAAGTGCGTGGAACCGCGACGAGCGAGTGAGTATGAGCATGACACGGAGGTGGGCGCATTCCCCGACAACTTGGGGAAGGATGGCATAAGCTACTTCTTCCGACAGAGCCAGGTGGGTGAGCGCGGGCAGGGAGGCGAGGTGGGCCCAGGATTCCCAGCGGTCCGAACCATCGAGCTCTGCCGGATCTGTCCAGATATCGAGATGCGTGATAGATAGGAAGACGGGATGGTCGAGTCCCAAGTGGGGTGGCAACGGCCCAGTGAGCGCGAGTCGCTGGAGACGCATGTGGCTTAAAGCCGGGAAGAATTCAGCAGGGAAATTCCCAACGATGTAAATGTTGATAGTCCCTGCGCAATGCTCCAGAAACCTCTTGCGTCGCGCCGATGCGGTGGAGTGCCAGAGGAAAATATGTCGCACGGCGCTCTGAAAAAAGGCCGCTGGTCTGGATTGCATCATGGACTCCAGAGTGGAGAGGAGTTTTTCATCGTCGGAATTGATTGTAAGTACGCGATAAAGCAGTGGCTCGATCCTGAAAGCCTTGCCTGTCAGCAAAAGGTATCGCGATTCGGCGTGAGCGACCGACCAAGTATGAACTCGGCGGCAGACGAGCAGCAGTGCGGGTATGGTTCTTTTATGCCGATATGCAGCCGTTTTAAAGATTTCCCGTTCCAGGTCGAGAGGAAACACTGGTTCCATCGTGTCAGTGTGTGTCACTGTGGTGGTCGACAGCAAGCAGGATGACTCAGCTGGTGGGCGTATTTGGCTACGGCAGATCACGTGTGGCTCCTTTCAAGTTGAACTCACTGCAAGGCCCCACCTGGACTTCAATTTCGGCGCCAGAGAACCTGGGGATTATCGCAGACATCCCAAAGAGACCCTCTTCCCGAATAGAGCAATGCGAGAGATGTGTCAAATATTGAATTTACGGGACTCGTATCTTGAGTCTTGAAAAAAAAATGTGAGCCCGAACTGCCCTGCCCTCACTACGCTTGCAGAATCCTGTTTGCGATTACCCTCTCCATTGGCCATCCATCATATTCGTACTATTCTGGGGCCGGGACGAAATTCCGACGAATTACAACTCCTACCAAATTACGGAGCCGAAAGTTTATGGAAATATAGTGCATGAAGAGAAACTCAGAGCCTTGTTGGAACATTAATATATAACCAGCGGGCGACATTGTCCGCCATTCAGTTACGCAACCCACACGCAATGCCGTCCTGCCGGAGTCGCCGCCGACCTCGACCCGGTGGACGATAATCAATGATCGAAGTTCAGGGAACTTCGGCCAACCTGAAAAGGAGTCAAGACCGGCATCGCGGCCAATTACTGAAGACATTCAAGTCGATTTAAGATTTGTGTGCGCTAGGACTACTTTCTCAGTACCGATACTAGGACTGTAAACATTTTGAACTACTTTCCGTCTGGCGGGAGACACGCGTAATATTAAGGTTGTCCCTCGGTTGCTGGACGCAGCAGTGCCTCTCCCTTCTTGTCGCGATAGAACAGAATATCGCCTATACTGTGATTAGGAGAGCTGCAAAAGGAATCAAGAGCTCACAACTAACCATCATCTTCGACGAACTGACAAGCGTTGTAGTTGTCCCAGAGCGCCTGAAATGCAGGCTTGTCGGAGAAGACGTAATATTCGCCGATGAACGCTTTTAACGCCTCGGTGGCTTCGGCTCCGTGGTCTGCGTGGACGGTGAATGGAGTGCACTGGTGTGAGAAGAGCGTCACCTACAGAACGGAATTTTGGGGAAAAACTGAGGATCGCAGTGAATAATTGTGGGCGCTCAGACTAAAGAGGAAAACGCGCACATGATGGATGATATGGTAGCGAGCAACGGAGTGCAGAAAGACATTGCCCTGCCAGCCGAGAAAAGACCTGCATAGCGCAGGCTGAGCTTCAACTTCAAGAATATGTCGGGGTGCTCTCACCTATCGACCGTGGCTGCGGCGCCTCGCTGAAAATTCCATTCCTTGGTGCGGAAGTGGGGGATCACCTGGAGACGCTAGCTCGCTAAAGGATTTATGAATGTAGCTCGAAGAAGACTTCCCGGGTCCGTGTGGTGCAAGTAAGTAATCATTATGACTGACGAAGAAGCTCAGCGCAAATGGTATGGGATGGAAAAATACGCACACCAATGAGTGACCGCGAGCCAGGGGATCCCGTAGTATTTGATGACCGCCGCGGCACCGTAGGTAGCAACGGCCGTCCACACTACCAGAAGCATTGCAAGAAGCCCGAGATCAGAAATTATCACGGCACGTCGTTGCGCCGGAGTGAACAGCACAGAATTCGCTGACATTGACAGGATTAGCCGAGTTCCGCCAGATCGAAATTAAGAACTCACGACTGAAGTGATTCGTCCATTTGGGGTAGTTCTTCTGTCCGGAGGAATTAAACACTGCGCTTCTGGGTGAGCGGAATGACGAAATATAATGACGATTTACTAACACAAGTACGCCGGGAAAGCAAGGAGCTGTTGTCGGACGAGCATGAACAGCGTGAAAAGTGGGGTATCCCCGAAAATTTCTCCGTAGTCGATGCGGACGCCGGGTGGAGAAATCACGAGATCCGATCTTGTCTTTGGTACATAGACTTCGTCGCGCTCCATGGACGCATGGCTGATGTGATGGCGGTGGTGCGATATTTTCCAGCTTAAGCCGGAATTGTCAGACGAAACACTGCAATGAACTAGACAGTCGAACCTGAAATACGGCGTCCACAGAAGCGAATGCGTGATCTGTAGGTGGGTTGAGTTGTTCGTCGGAAGAAGGATAATAGGAAGTGTACATACGAATCCGATTGTGTCATTCAGTGTTCTGCTGGTGGAAAAAGCGCCGTGTCCACACTTGACCCGGTGTCAAAGGAGGGGCAGCATAACTAGATACGACGCTGACCTCGTGTCCAATGACCCATATGCCGGTGAACACAAGGCCTTGAAACCACCAGCTGAGCGAGGGTCAGTCCGATATCTGAAAGACTACAGTTGGATACTCACTAAACACACCAAGCGAGCCAGAGGAGACATGTCAAGACGATCGGGGGGCACGCCGTATTCTTTCGGAGATTCAGGAACAACGGGTCGATGGCGGTGGCTACGGCCCAGAATGTTGCAGCCAAGACGACGTCTCGAACCAGATGGAGGAGGCTGAGACCCGTGCTTCGGACGAAACAGCGGGCTGGTATGGCGGCACGAATCTGTTTTAGAGACCTGGACACTGTGAGCGAGGGGTGACGCCGCGGGGTGCGCAAGTACCAAGGCATGGGCTGATATCCACGAGGGGTGTTGGACATGGCGGGGCAGTTGGTCTGTGGAGTTACAACGTCGATGTGGGGATGTTTGAATTATTGATTTTCGACCAGGCTGTTGCATTTATTCCAGCAGCGTTCTCGGAGCTAAACTAGCCACGAGGCTGAAAGGATTGTCGAAGGCTTCTGGATTTCTTTACGGCGAGACCGATAAAGTAATAAATGGAACCCGAGAGGTAAATCGACTTGCCTTTGCGTCGTGATTGTTCTTCTAGCGAATGTGGTGCCCCAATGAGCTTGAGTCTCTCCTCGTAACAGAAAGCTTCGGGCCAAGGTTAATTTTCCTGAATTTGACTTTTTGTTTATTGCCTCCGAGACAGGCCTACCGGTGTCGTGACGTATGGCGCCCACATTTCGGATTCCGAGGGGGATGGGGGATGCGATGCGCTCGGACGGCTCCAGTCTTCAAATTGTGGACGCGTCCCGGAGGTCGAATTCTCATCCTTAGTAGGCTTCTAACACGCTTTTACTCAATCGCATGCGTACTCGAATAGACGTCAGGGTCCATGCCAATCATTAATTGCTGGTGCGTCGACGGCATCCGAGAAGTACGTTCAGTCCGTTCAACCTCGGGAATTGCATCGTCAATCTAAATGGGGAGCCTAACTAGCGAAAAGGCGCCCACTGTCGATCCACTAAACACCTACTTCTTTTTGCCGTAATGTCTTCCAGCGCCATAACTAGATTTCGTTGAGCACCTACGGGATAGCGAGGTGCGCGCACAACCGTGTTGGAGGGGAGGGTGATCCATCTCAAGCGGCGCCGGAGGATCGAGAGTACGTCATCCAGTCCCCGCCTATGTAGGTGCTCATGGCGAACCGGAGTACGGGGACGCGAACTTCAGTCGATTAACCTCGTCCCGAGCCCCAAGCTCGCTACGCGTGTACGCGGATCGGCTGGAGCTCGATATGGCTTGACAGGCCCCGGAAATACGCCAAGCGCCGCCAGTCAATTCGGGGATGAAGAAAGCGAGTGCGCGAAGGAGGGGTGGAGAGAGCAGCGATAATCAACCGCAAGGCAGCGTTAACCTCTGAGAGAAGGATGCGCATCCCTGGGAGCGGCCGTAGTAGACGGTAAGAATGTAAGCGACTCCTCTAGTCCCACAATGCGTAGACGCTACCATCTGCCACGCCTAAATGGCGGCTAATCTGAGCGCATTATCAGCAAGAGATAGAGGAAGAGAGCATCATCTCGGCCAACCTTCACCCAGGCCAACGAAAAATGGTCTTATTAAATGGTATTAATTCCTTTGTATCGTCTCAGATAACCGTTGGATGCCTGAAGCTGAATCTTTGAGGAAGTTGGCCTCGCGGGACCTGCTCCGTGGTGAGGCGCTGTCGACCACGATTGGCCACGCACGATTACCCTGTCGCTGGCCGATGGTGGAGTGTCCTTTGACCAGCCACAAGTTGAGTTGACCGCAAGCTGGAAGAGCCCCGGATTTTCCAGCGCAGAAGGAGAAGCAAAGATATCCACAACTCGAGTCCCCCAGGCAAACCTCTGCATTATGGAAATCGAGCACTGGACATCTCTCGCAGGCCAGGGACACTAGAACGAAGATTGGGCAAACGTATACGCACTTCTTGAGACAGGAACTTGAGACTCCGAGTCGCACAGGTGCTCGGACCGTTCGAGTATTCTGGACTGTATACGATGTGGTCGAATTATGAGCAGCAGGCTTCGAATACACCTTTACTCAATCCCAACCTTTACTCAATCGCACGCGTGTTCGAATAGACGTTGTGAGCCACGCCAATCATTGATTGCTGGTGCGTCGAAGGCGTCGGAGAAGCCCCTTTAGTCCGTTCAACCTCGGTAATTGTCAATTGAGCATAACTGAGAGAAAGGCACGCACTGTCGATCCACCACACACCTGTTTCCTTTCTTTTGCCGTAATCCCTTCCGGAAGTAGATTTCGTGGGGCAAGTAGGGGAGGGGCCCGCCGGTCTCGCAACCCGCAGCCATGCGCGCATCGGAGAGCGATCCACGTCCGTCGGCCCTGGTACGACCCATGCAGTCTCGATTCCGACGACATAACTACGTCATCTGAGGCCTGCCCATCTCGCGATTGCTGCTTGTGGCGAGGGCCGGAGCACGGAGACGCAGACGCCAGTCGCATAAGCTCATCACGAGCCCCCAAGCTCAATCCCTGCCCTGCCCATGTACGTGGATCGCCCGGATCCAGACTTTGATAACGTGCCTTCAAGGCCCACGGAGATCTGACGAGCGACTGAACCCGGTAGCGTGGAGTAACTGTGGAAAAAGCGGCGGGAATTAAATGAAGGTCATTATCAACCTTCATACGAAGGCTGCGTGTACCTGGCAGTGGCCGGTCCAGACGGTAGGAGTGTAAGCGGCCCCTGGAACCCACAAATTGTTGAAAGATGATGCGGCGTAGAATGCCTAAATGGCGGCTAATCTGAGGACCGCATTATCAGCAGAGATGAGACAGGTGTAAGCGACCCCTGTAGCCTCATAATGCGCGGACGATCATAACAGGATGAGACCTGGTAGAATGCCTAAATGGCGGCTAATCCGAGGAGCGCATGATCAGTAATAATCAACGACGAGAGTATTAGACTAGCTCTCACCCAAACCCGAGTTATCTCTTATCTGCTCCTGAAGCGTCCAAGTGCGCGGGAGCCTTCTAGATGGTCGCGAGCGCGGGGATCTGCAAGTGGTGCGTCCGTCGACGATGAGTAGCGTGCTGGCGCTTCTGTGCTCTACGGAATGCTAACGGACGTGTGCCAATGAGCATCGATGACTGGGACCGCACCATGTCCGTAAACGTCCGCGGAGTCTTTCTGCGCTACCAGCACGCCGCGCGGCAGATGATCGCGCAGGGACGCGGGGGCCGGATCATCGGTGCATCCTCGATGGCGGGGAAGCAGGGTGGGTACCTCATCTTGCGAGCAGCAATTCGACTGCTGGAAATTTTCCGCCAGGGGCGGCCCACTTCTCGTGCAATTCCGAATCGAAATCCGTGGTTCGAGGGTTGACGCAGGCGACAGGGGCGTGGCTCTGTGCCTCGTACGATGGCGCGGGTACTCATAGACGCGGTGGAGCTGAGAATTGGTTCTGCCAAGGCGTATACACCGGATAAGTGTTTCTGCTTCGCGAAATAGCATCCCTATTGACAGACTGCGACAGGGATCGTTGAGTCACCCACGAGTACGCACTGCAGCTCCTGCTTCGAACCGCTATACTCACCATCGAATTTCAGCGGACAGCTTTTCACGCAAGGCAGGCATCGCGCCGCAGATCATATACAACAGAGTGAGTGAAGTTTTCCAGAACTAAACCACGACTCGCATTCCGTTAGCAAGCCGCCAAGACTCCCATCGGGGAAAAACTGCCTGCAGGAAGACGTCGTCTGCGGTGGTGTCGTACTTGGCGTCGGCGGAGGCATCCTTTGTAACTGATGAGTTGAATGTTCGCGGCTGGTAATTTTCGGCTGCTTAGCGACTCACATTAGGCCAACCTAAGCCTTCCCTGGGTCCTTCGCGCTGTTACTGCTATCTGTCATAGATTTCTGTCAATGGCAGCAGGTATTTCGACTAGCTCAGTGGGTTGAATCGGTCGGAAGGGATATAATGGCGGTCATTTGGAGCGGGCATCTCAATAATATACATTACAAATTGCAGGCGATTGCGTAGTTACTCTACCCGCCGGCAGCGGCCTCGTTTCGCTGCAACTGCTCGTTAGCTGGAGTCGACGGCAAAAGGCCGCAAATCACGCACGTCCTCCCGGGTGGTGTCCATATGTAGGATCGCCATGAGTAGGAACATCCGCTCGGATTCGTCTTGCAGCTCGTGCGGGAAGTAGAGCACGGCGCGCTGGCTTTCGTGCAGGAGGTGCGCTCGGTACGTCGTGAAGCGCACAGCGCCCGCTTCGCTTCCGAAATTCGGCGTCGCCTTCAGGGCGGGTCGTTAGTGATGCGCGCATCAGACACGAGGAGAACGCACTATAAGCTCCTTCTCCCTAGGTGTCATACTTCAGTTTGTACGGTCGGTTCGCCCAGTTCCACTCTCGCTCCCTAAATTGGTCATCAGCTAATCCTCCAGAAGAATTAAACGATCGCACTCACGAGCTGAATATGCCGTCAGAGCGCGACTTGAGCTCATCCCATTTGCGCTCCACGCCATTGAGCGTGAAGGTCCTTGTCGCGCCAGTTGATGATGCCGACGAGCCCACTCGCGGCCATGATGGTAGTGATCTTGCGGCCGAGTAAGCCCTGGGTGGTGCTGGTGGTGTAGTGTACGGCGCCTGTCGGGGCCCATTACGGGCGAGGCGAGCAGCTCCTTGTCGCTGAATGTGAGCGCGATGGACATGGTGGATGCCGATAGCGAAGAGCTCCACTTGATATATCAGCGGATCGAAGATGTGACACTGGTGGCTGCTGAAACCAAGCTGAAACTGCCATTGAATATGGAGCGATCCCTTCATCCACTGCGTCATACAGCCATGAGCAGGCCCGGGTAAGACTGCCCATCTCGAGATGGAGTTTGGGGAAGGAATTTACCAGTTTCAGGGAAGCGATGGGGCACAGCCTCCGATGGATCAGTGATCGCATCTCGGTGACTGTCACGTCACTCTCTGCTCCCAACCACCGACACCGACACGCACCAGGTACAGAGCGGTTACCCAACGACTTCCGTCAACCTTTATTTTGCAGCCCCTGCGTCGAAAAGTACATACAGTGATTTCTTAAGCCCACATAGGTTCTTGAGTACCATTTACTAGAAGTACGTATACCTCAGGAGTCAGAAGCGATAACTCAGGGCCTCACGCTAGCGAGTGGGTCTGCCAGGCAGTGCCAGCTAACCGTTTAAACCGTTAATAAATATTTGTTTACTGTACGGCCCTGTAGGGAGGCGACGGTCACGGCACGGCCGTCGCGTCGCCACCGTCGGGGGCGGGGGGGGTCACTGACTCACGATGATGCCCGTCGCCTATGTAAGAACCATCGTGACACCTGGAGGAAAATAAAAACGATCTTTTTTGTAGCCCAGAACAGACCTGCAGAAGTGAAAACTGGTCAATTTGAAGGTCAGATTCATTCATTTCGCCGCAGGATCCCCCAAAATCAACGTAAAAGTCATCGAAACGGTCAAAACAGTCATGTTGGAAAATCCCGTCACAATCAGTATTGACCTCGTCGCGTCGCCGCCGGCTGTTGGGCCATGTCACGGTGGCCTGGCTGTTGCCTCCCTACAGGGCCGTACAGTACGAGGCCCCGGGTAAATGCCATTATAATAATTATAACGGAAATGGTTGGAGCTTGGTTGGAGCCTTATTGAAAATCATCAGCGAGCTGTGCCTCACACTCCAATCCAATTCCAATGCTCCTAGGAGAAAGATGGCCATGGAAAAAGTATAAAAGGGTCGAGTGATTCCGTCCAAACTCATCTCCCCACCTCACTACCCATAACACAAATCACTTCTTCGTCTTTTCATCTACAAGCCTAACATGCATTTATCACTGCCTCCAGTCGCCGCTGGCCTCTTGCTCTTTGCCGGCCAGTCCTCGGCGGACCTATTCGACTGTAACAGCGACCAGCATGCCTTCCCCCCTACCCCGGGCAAATTTGTTGTCCACTACACCTCCATCCGCGACACGGAGACCGGAAAGCCTTGGGTACGTAACCTCTCCTGCTCCAAAACAATGAACCATTCCAGGACTAACCGGAGGTGCACCCGCAGGTTCGCGTCTGCCGCCCCGCCAACGCCGGCGACTGGGACCAGTCTGGTGTCCTCGAGTCTAACTGCGACGCCAAGCAGACAAGCTTTGGCACCGGCGCCACCGGGCTCAAGCATACACTCACCGTCATCGATGGCAATGGCTGCAACTCAGATTCGTCCAACCTTGATGATGCGATCATCGAATACAACGGCCAGGAGGCCACCCTCCAATCCCCCAGGGACGGCATGTGCGGCCCCCGTGACCACGGCATCTCATGCCAGTTCACTCTCTAAGTGTCTTGAGCTGGTTATATAGTCGTGTTCAAGCCTACTAGAGCTATCCTATTTAAGTCGTGTTCGCCCTCGTGTACATATACATATCTGATATTCTGTAAATTCGTTCCCAAGGGGGTCCCGATCCGTGATTTTTGGAACATATGTTGAATATTATAGATAATTCCACCAGGATGCCGAAAATCAACACGGGACATTATTTGCGCCAGTGGTTGATTCACAATGGCCAATATACTCTTCACCTTTTATGGGAGTCGATCTTACTATATATGGGAATTTCCTTACGTAATTGCTTACGTAGTTGGTTCACCGACGTTGCAACAAAAAATTGGAAGTGACGCAGAATCACCTCAGCTGTCCAGAAAAAAATTGAGAAAAAATATTTATTATTTTTCATCACAAAAGTGCCCATATCTTTTGAACCATTGACCGCAGCAACTTTTCGTTTTCAGATTCCCAGACCCAATTAACGTCAAAATCAACATATGTTCCAAAAATCACGGATCCGGACCCCCTTGTTCGTTCCCACTTTAGTCAAGGAACATTATTAAATGATAAACACATCTCTGGCGTGTAGAATGCGCCGTGTGCATGGATTGCCGCCAACTTTGAGCCAACTCGGAGCAAAACGGAAAATTACGGAGAATAGCAGAAGTTGGAACATACCGGATCAAATGTGTTGTGCGCAGTGTCATATGTAACCAGTGTTAGACACGTTCAGCTGCCATAGCCAATGCCAAATTGAGTGTAGATTACGAATCTGTGCAGACAACGATTGCAGACCTTTTTGGAGGCTTCTTTCCCATATTCCGTCCTAAATTTTCCGACCTTTCAGCCTTTTCTCGCAGGAGTCCAGGAAAGCCCAAACGTACCCGAATTTCCGCACTTGCACTTCACCCAAAAAACTACTCTCCTGATGCAATCCTGGTGGGCTTCATGCAAAGGTTGAGTTGAGGGTGGCCTCTGCACCATGGTCTACAGCGCACGACGGGTTTTGAGCGCGGTGAAATGGTTTGAGCGCAGAGTCACTTACAGAGCGGCATTTCGAACCTATCGACCGTGGCAGCGGCGCTTCGTTGAAAATTCCACTCCTTGGAACGGAAGTGAGGGATCACCTGAAGACGCGAGCTCGGTAAGGGAGCTATCAATGGAGAACTCGGAGAAGACTTACTGGGTCGGTGAGGTGCAAGGAATCATTATGACTACGAAGAAGCTCGGCGCAAACGACATGATCAGCAAAACTACGCACACCAATGAGTGGCCGCGAGCCAAGGGATCCCATAGTATTTAATGACCATCCCCGCCCCATCGATCGGAGTGGCTTTCCACACAGCAAAAATCATGGCAAGAAGGCCAAGATTGGAGATTATCACGGCAGGCCGTTGTCAACTACACAATCACAAGTGTCTAGGAACAACGATTTATGTGCCTTTCGCTCGAATTTAATCCTCGGGTCCAGATCGAAATGAGCACAGTACAGCCAATAATGATTCAAACTATTTCTTTGCCCATCGGTGTCGGTCGTTTTCCATGGGCGTTTAGATCACTTTGAAGGCTCCTGCCAGAAGCAGCCGTAGATACCTGAATCAATTCTGCGCCCCGCGCACCACTTCCTTTGGTGCGAGCCGGACGATCGTCGAACCAAATCGTTGACAGCAGCGTAGACTTGTTATTAGCTGACGTGCGGGAATCACCGGAGTCAAGCGCGGAGTCGAAGGATCTGTGGAGGCGAATGATGATAAGCGTAGCGGTCGGAAGGATAGCCTGGGAAAATCATCTGCAATCAACGACCTAAAAGGTGGAACTTGTAATGAAATCTTAGTACCGCAAGATAAACCACACATTTCTGAATTACAGCAGTCGCGAGATCGAAAGGGATGAGGGCGACCTTATTGAGCTGCAGCATGACGCAGGACACAAACTGGAGTCGAAGGCATTGTCTGTGAGTCGTGCTCTCTGTCGGGTATGTGCTCAGCGGCCCAAATTACCCCCGTCTCCACGAGGAGGAGCAGGATCCGTGCGACCTCGTCCTTCCATTTCGCAGATGTTATAAGGCTTCCGTGAGTCCTGCCAGTTGAAGCACTAATATCAGATTCTTTTGTGCACACTTACAAGTTGGAAGAGTGTACGAACCAGGCTTTGACAGCCATTAGCCCGGTACCGAGAAGGTTCGTCCCAAGGGAAAAGAAGCTGCTCGCGGTAACCAAATGTTGGTCGGTTGTGGGGTTTTGACTCCTTTCCCCGGCATCACGGCTCACGCGAAAGATGAGGTAGGCCCATATGACTAGGGAGCCATATCAACGTCAACAATTAATCCAGGAGGTGTGACGAAGAAAGGACGGCGCGACATAATGATTCTCTGAGACTTACCAACATCTGCGAAGGCGACAGTCCACAGTACGACTTGCCACCATCGGCGCTGGGAGTACACCGCCGAGGCGCGCCAAATGACTATCAAGTCACAAATCATGAACTATTGGGGAATGGAAAATTAGATTCGCGGAGGAGTAGGATCCCACACGCACGCACATTGAGCGTTGGCCACTTCTCAAGGACGTAGGCGGGTTCGAATTTTTTGAGCCACAGAGCGCGCCGCTCAGCCAGCGGGACGTCAGTCCACATTAGGTATCCACGGATCTGTTCGAGGTTGAGGAGCATGTCGGCCACGAATTGCGCTGTGGTGGAGAGGAAGAGGAGAAGCATTGCGGCAAGTAGGATCTTGGTGGCGCGCGGCTTAGTAGACTCGTGCCTATACAGTAGTTAGGAACGGTATCGTTGAACTGTTGAACAGCCTACATGGTGAACCAGAGGTAGACACAAAAGAAGACGAAATAAATGCCTGCGGCGAAGCGATGTCAGAGAAGAGCATTTGCGCGGCAATATGGGCAGCGGAAACCATAAAATAGAAAGCCGACACTGTGAGGAACGTTGTCACGATACATGATCTCGCCGAAGGCGAAGAGGATCTCGTCAGTAGAAGTAGTAGCAGACATATTGGACATATCCTCCTGGTGCTTGTTGTGGGATCTCAATCACATTGAGCGGAAAGGAGGGCCCTTAGTATTCGACCATGACAGCAATTTCAGGTCCTGTTTACGACACTATGCCGAGGATGGCCACGCAGCCCTGACAGCAGTGTGGTACAACTCCGATCAAATCTCCGCAGTTTAAATGGCGGATGCCGGCAGCTGCCGAACCTCTCGGGATTGTTTTGAAAACTTAGAAACAAACTAGTTCCTGACCGCCGCCACACTTATGTGCTATGTCCTCATACAGGGGAATGGCCAGGTTCCTTTGCCGTGGCACGGGGACTTCGAGATCGCCGAGCATGGAAAAGAGCGAGACCGAGGAATGGCCTCGAGGACGAAGTGACCAAAAACTGGTGGCATGGCTAGCCCGATTGACTCGGACATGTTCCTTACAACCTATATTTGTATCCCTCCGCTCCCCGAACATTTACGATACTCTACTTTACCGTTGTCTCAGGATTACCTCACTCTGTATTAGTGTTTAGTTCTTGGTTCGTCGTCGTACGCCCCGTCGGATCAACACCCCCCTTACATGTCGGTTGAGGCTTTCATTCGCCACGATATAATCGCGGGCTGTAGAGCGAGGGGAGATGAGGGGATGTGTCCTGTTACATCCAACACCGCGACTCGCTCCACAAAAATATAATTGGACTAGTAATAAAAAATCAGCAGACTGACAGCTGGATTACGCGATGGATCGAGAAGCCGACGGAGTCGTTTCGAAAAGTTAATAGGTTGCCAGATACGGATACAACGCAAGAGCGCAAGTTCACTTGACCAACATCCCGAAAAGAAACATCGTTAGAATTAATGCAGAAATGGGTTTGCTGGATTACATGAACAGACGTACAAGATACGGACATAGACCACTCCACCTTCTCAATCGTTCTTATTTTTGCGATATTTGATGACAGAGGGGTGGGGAAGACACTTTTAAGAACGATTTCTCATCATTCGTTCTAGGTCGGAAGCTGCGAAGCTGCCCACCTACTCCGTATCCGAATCTGCCGACGCAACCGCCATTGCATTGACAATTATGGCGTATCGGGGGAAGAGCGGGAACGGAATTGACGGCGACATGGGAAGGGTAGGGTCGCAGGCAACGCTGATGGAAACGGCCGTGCCCAGAACGCAAAGGGATACCGATCCGCGAGATCCGTACTACACCCCGAATTTGTTTTCAGAGGGTTGGGCGACCCTGCCCCCTTCCCTTACATCATCTCACCTTTTCAGGCTAGACTAGTACAATTTGGAACAAATAATTGTCCTGGGCCCGGAGTTTGAAGTTTTTGGCGGTGCCGATCACGCCGATCACCGGGGCTCAGTCCGAAAGTGAGTTTATCAGGTCGACGTGATGGTTCTTGAAGCTCATGCAATAAAATTCTGAAGAGACAGAAGTGTAATTCCTGCAATGGGGTCCTCAACTTCAAGTGAATGATAATACTGAAATTTAAGGCCAGGGCGTGGGTCACAAGAAATATTGAAACTCCGGGCTCAGCCCAATTGATTGTTCCGAATTGTACCAGTACGGCAAAGTGCTTGCCATATTTTTTCACCATTCGTATAGGCAGCTGGTAACGAGTCTATTTTTAGGCAATTTCACGTGATGCCTTTCTGCTTAAAATCAACCAGAGTCGAGCGCTGAGGTCTAATGGGTTGCGAGTGTTCCTAGGTGGGCTTTGCGAGGTTCAGCTTAGTTTTAAACCCTCCTTTCAACGAAAAGTCTGCTTCGGTCACACCGAATAAAAGAAAATATTGACCTAGGTCGATATATCTACGTAGACAGAAAATGTACTAATCAGTAGCACAATTGAAATATTCTGGAAACGTACCTATTGTTTGGTCCAAAGGTTGCGACGGAAGTAGCCGCAATCAGCGGCTCTTTCAAAGACAAAGTATTAATTCATTGTCCACAAGCTGGGAAAGGACTGCTAAAAGACAATCTTTCAGCTTCCCCTGTGCAGTGAGAGGAAAGAGAGACCTTCCTAAATTTAGGAAAGCATTGCAGAAAGAACATCATTGAGCAGAACCCGGTCCCATGCAACAGATCTGCCTGCACTATCGCCTTCGGCTCAGGCAGAGAAGTCTATCGCGGTTGCGCATGGCGTTAATCTTATTCCGGATCGTCCTTCGATGCTGCGAATCTTCACTGGAAGATGATGTACTTTGCCATGTCATTGTGGTTCATGAATCCAGTTTTGCCTCACTCGAGCCACCCAGGTTGAGACCTGTGCGCCGACCGAGCCGCTCGAGCCCACCATAAAATACATGTTCTTGTATATTTCACGTAAATTCTGAACACAATATACTGTGTTCTAAACCGAGCCGCTCGAGCCACAGACATTCTGCAAGTCTACTCGAGCCGCTCGAGCCGCGTGCAGTCAGTGTTTTCAGATACGTGAAAATGGAAATTATAATGTTATTAACGGGACACATTACATACATCCACGGAGTTTCCTGTTCACGTGAACAGTGAGTTCAAGGAGTGTCCTAATAGATCAATTCATACCTGGTCAGTCGAGATCACTAAGATCGCTCATGTCGTCGTCATCGTCATCATCCTACTCGGCTCGCCACTTTCACAGCTCTGCTTGATCCCGAAGAGATTGCGCCCCGTAAGCGTTTTCCGGCAGAAGAAATTGTGGTTTTATCAGAACCGACTAGCACGACAGCGGAAGAGGAAGAAGTCGATGGGGATATTAGATGCTCGTCTGCGAGTCGCTCGCATCCCCCTCCGCCGTCGGCGCTGCCCGTGTGTCTCCAAACATGTCGGAGTTGAAGATGGCAAGCACTTTCCTGGCCTTCCAGCCGTTCGCCGCTGTTGCGTCGACCGTTGGGCTGCATCGCTCCGGAAAACGAATTTTAATGCATTCCAGATGGTGCCGGATGAATGGTCCGTCGTCTTCCTTCATCACGAGTAGGCGCGAGGTATTGGGAAGGGGGACAGAGGACAGGACAGTGGGCAGATGAAGGCGACTCGTGGCAAGATGCGAATATAAGAACTAAGTTGATAAAGAAGATGGTGGGAGATAGATAAAAAGGGCGGTGGCAGCACCAGCACAGTTTATATTGAGAAGTCTTCCAACCAAAGCACCGTTCTTTGTCTGCCGGTGCCACCCGTATCAAAGCACACACGAGCACATGAATTCCTGAATTATCCGTCAGTCCTAGGTGAGTTGTCAAACGGGAGAGTGCCCGTCGTGTGGTTAGAGTGCCCGCCGGGTACGTAGAGTGGCCATCGTGCACGTATAGTGGGCTTGATATACGTAGAACCTGATTCGGAGTGCCCGCAGTCATGGTGTGCCACCGACTTTGTCGTCTGCGGGAGGGATTCGGATATGCCGATGTGATCGTCAAGCAAGCATTCAAGCGGTGTAGGCGCCAGCTTGCATTGTTGAGCGATGTAGGCGTCAACCCGAGGTCGCGGTGGATGGTGTTGGCGGCAGAAGGTAGAGTGTGATGGTCACGACGTAATGTCACACCTAGGCATGGACGCGTCGACGCGGCCTAATTAGCGTCGCTCCAAAAAATCTTAGGTGAACCAAACATCTCCGGATCATGTGCAGTTGCCCTAGTACGGTGCGTGCGGGTACGGCACCGTGACTCAAAATTTTATTGAGCCAACTATAGACAGACACATGAATGGGTTGAAGTTCTAACCAACTTCTAACTCGTTCCTCGTTCTTTCAAAATCCATACAAGCCTTGCGTCTCACAAAACCAGGCCGTTTGAACAAGCCTTGAGCTTGCTAGATAGAATTCAACCCCAAAACAGCCCAAAATCCAAGTTCATTGACCATACAATATCTTTCCAAGTTTATTTCTATCACTAATTCCGCATGAATTAGCCTAGCAGATCTAGCCCATTTTCAATCAAATCCGTTGAGAATTGGCCGAGCTATGGATAATTCTTTGAAAACAGCTCTAACGGGAATTTTTTTGGCCGCGCCCTCGGTACTGTTACTAGCTGTAAGGTTGTAATGCATTTATTGAGCTCACAGGTTCCGGGCTGCGATACTTGGAATTTAATCTTGGGGTCTACTAAACGGAGTAAGTAGGAGAGTTGTAATGCGGGGGACAATGCCGCCCACAGTGAAGCGATAGCGGTCATAATATTATCCTAAACGGTAGCAGAGTTACGTCAAGGTGGAACTAGTGGATAAGCCAGCTGCTTGAACTAAAGTTCAAGGCACAATATTCTCACCTTCCGACTACCAGCCAGCTAAAGACAAGAATTGGACAAGACGTGCTCACGGCAGGCTTACCCTTTAACTTGGCGTCCAGGCTGCCTGACTTTTACGTCGGTGATGCATCGGAGCGTTGGTCCCTGAGGATATACATAGTACACAATACCAGTGATGAATGGCCGGCCCGCATCATCGCAATAACGCTCTACTTAGACAAAGTGTTCCCACATAAAGTGTAAGACATCCTACTATGTCTTTCTTGCCCCACCCGTGCAGGATTATTAGGGACATGTAATAAAGTTTTTGCTACTAATAAAGAAATGTAAAGATTTAATCTAAATGATGATATTTCCATCCCCAACACTATTGGCGGCGCTTCAGTGATTTATTGCAACCGAAGGAATCAAAAAAATAGCTTGGCGCGTCGACGCGTCTCAGCCACGTGACATGCCACGAGCGTCATTTACGGCAAGCATTTCTCTTTGATGCACCACCACCACTAATCTCGGCTCCAGATGTTCGGGTGTGCTGCCGCGTGCCGAGATCAGGAGCGGAGTCAAAAAAATGATGAAAAACACACGCGGAAGAGCACACCCGAACATCTGGTGCAGTTCGTAGATACGGGCGATCGCCCTGATCTGTCACATAGGTCACAAGTACGGTCACGCTGTCTGCCATTCATTGACCATATATATGTATTGCTATTACATTCAGAATGATTTGAATAGACTATGGAAGACATGGGGCCAAAAAACCGGGCGGAAACACGTTGAATCAATGATATTTGGAGAAGTTAACATTCTGCTCACTTCACCAAAATACTCCATAAACATCCCAGTTGTGTGAAATTCCACCTTAAATCATGCAAATCCATACCTCAGGTCTAGTTGGAAGCTTTTCTACATATTTCCAGAGGAATGAACGTATTGTAGCAGGCCCGACTCTGCAAAGGTGGTGCATTGATGGACAACACAATAGAAATTATTGAATGACCTAAACTGTACAAGTAAAGGCATCATTCTGAAGGGAATGAGTCTGGGAACTCAACAGGATTTTATTTGGGGACAAAAATAGGAGGGATGAAGGGCAACGATGCAGCTTCAAGGGAGCGTGACACGATCGCCCGTTATCTATACGAGCTGCACCAGACGTTATAGGGCAGTGCTCCTCCATCATTTTTCATCAAAACGTCTGCCTCGGATCATTCCGACCTGTCCGCTGTTCCGCCTGTCCTCTGCCCCGCGAGCACAGCGAGCGACTGCCCTATAACGTCGGGAACGAGACTACACCACCACCCGCACTCAACGGGAACACTATTTTGCTGACGCCTATGTCAGTGCCCCTGTTGGACAACACCTGCCAGTGACGTCTACATTGGTGTTTCAAAGTTTCGGCAGAGCTTCAGAGCTTCAAGTTGACGTTCACCATCAGACTTTCTGCAAATTTCTGGACACGCTCTTGACAGCTCTTGATCGCTCTGGAATCGGCCGTTCCAGACCTCAAGTTGCAAGAGGTCAAGGTAGGTCTGATTTCCCTCAAGTCAAAAAAAAAACTTTTACCTATGGGCTGAATGCTCGTTTTCTTTGCTGATGACAATATATATTTTTCTGAAATTTTTCAATTCCAGAGGAAAAGAGCTTCCAGAGCTCAAGAAATTTGCGGAAAAGCTGATGACGTCGGTCTGGCTGGGTGGCACTGTATCCAATTGATGGTCGGTAGGTTGGTCAGTGAACAATACTTGGTGCTCGATCTACTCCGACAAGGATCGTATCCTTCTCTTAGGCCCTCATCAGCTGCGTAGCATTTGTTTTCATGCGTCGCTTACAATTGTCCAGTGGCTACTATTGTCTAGTATGGTCAAGTTTGAAGTCGCTCGTATCGCAGTGTTGGATTCAAGCCCGGATCCAAGCACACTCCATGTAAATCCTGGTGTGTCGAAGCTTCATTCCATACCCACCTCCCCCCATTCAAATTCTTTCGGTATTCTGGTCCTCCCTCACGACACAGCACATGACACTACGTCGGTGGCCCTCTACCACACCAACATCTTTGACGTCTACGTTGGTGTGTTCTCGCAGAGCTTGACGTTGATGTCAGCCTGAGCTCGGTGGCACTAGCTCTGAGTTTCATTCGTGCGCAAGATCTCCCACTCGTTTTCCTGCGCTGACTCCATTGCAAGCGTCCCTGGTGCATTAACGCGCGCATAAACTAGGTGCATGCCGTCACCTCCTTTTGCACTGTGTGTAATTCCTTGGTGCGTTGTGCGACCCAGCGATTTGATCTTGGCCGATTTTTACCTGTTCAGTGGCTGCACCTCACTGCTTGCAGCGAAGAAGCAGAGAAACACAGCACAGTGCATGTCGGCGCAGATCCCGATGAGGTCAGGACCGACACGGTGATCACCCAGGGACACACCACGACCTTTGAGTTCAACTGGACTCGCTCGACGCCCCTTCAACACCTGCTCAGCTCGTTCCCCGTCACAGCGTGGACATCGAACGAAATGAGACCTTCGTCGACTCGAGGGAGGATGTAGTGTAGTTCTGTGTGTATATATAGCATCCAATGTTATCTACTTTGTTTCTATGTGGCGTTTTATGAGCAAGTACCCAACAAAGTAGCCAGAATACGCCAGAATACTGGAGGATAATTTGGCCAAAATGTCGTGAGATTTGGTCGGGGTAACATAATTTGAGGACATTTGGCGAACTCTCGATAATCGAGATAATTTGGGAAATTTTGACGAAATTATCTCAAATTATCTAGGGGGGGGTTTCCTGATGCTCCATGCTGCTACCAAACCGTTGATGAAGCTCATGTATCACCAACAAGCATTGGCTTTCTTGAAGAGGAATCACAGTGTTCCCCTTACCCCGGCGACTCTGGAGATATACAGGAGCTATGTGTCGTACGGTGGGCCCTGGGTCTGTTGACAAGCCGGCTAACACATACCCGTAGATGGCAATACGTATCATCGGAAACGAAAAATGCCATTCTGAGGGACATTGCCATTAGGACTAGGTCTGAGGACGAGGCGCGCGTGGTGGTAGACTAAGATATGTTGTACACCATCCTCCAAATGGCTAGGCATACGGACTCCGAGATCCGTTCGCAGAGAAGCATCATCCTGTGGAACCTCGCCAGCCACAGGTCTACTGCCATTTGTGAGAAACTGATGACTCTATCAAGGTAAGTGTTGCGTTGTTTCAGTGCCTTCCCAAAGGTTCCATATCGCTTCAGAGACACCAATGTTGCCGATAATGTCGCTGAAGAGGCGTTTGACGTGCTTTCGGACATCGCCATCTCACCGGATGGCGCGGAGGCCGCCGTGGCAGCAAACGTTCTAGATTACGTTGCGGAGCATCTTATATCACCCGAAAGTCCACAACGGCGCTCTGTGTGTAGTATGCTGGGAAGGTTAGCGAGCCACATATCTACTGCAGTCGCTGTACTGGACATGAAACCATATCAGCTACTTGTAACTCTTTTGAGGCAAGTCTTCTGTTGATTTTATCCATGTATCCCTGGTATTCAAGTCGCACTAGTGATAGTTATGCTGCGCAGGAAGCCCTTGCCGCACTCTCTAGTATCACTAGCTCGCCAGAAGGAGCCAAGAGTGCCGTGGCGGCAAACGTCCTCGATCATGTCCCTAAATGGCTTGCTATAGGCCCCCCTGAGGGACGGCGGTCGGCGTACATCATGTTGCAGAGATTGGCGCAACACGAGTGCACTGCCGCAGCTGTATTGGACATGAGGCCATGCGAACTTCTCGTGACTCGTCTCAGGTACGTTCCATTTAACCTTGTGCATTTATCCACAGCACTCAGCTCGCATTAGTAACCGGGATAGCAATGCGAAAGACGCACTGGATGCCCTCATCAGTATCGCTAGCTCAGAGGACGGCGCGGAGGCCACCGTGACCGCAGTGCTCACACCGGGGGCAAAGACCGGGGCACCTGACCGCCAGGTGCGACCTACGCATGTGGCCGGCATTTGTCTTTGATCATTTGATCAAATTACGACTTGAATCAACTCACATACAAAAAATGCATAATTTGATTTCCTAGTAATTTGTGTGATCTTTCACTGTACACATGAGGAAAACAATACATTTGTCTTTGACATCTAATGTCTTTGAAATACTCTTTGACAGTCTTGTGTTTGTAAGGTGGCTGTTGTCTTTAAGACATGTCTTTGTTTTGAGCAAAACAGTCTCGCCCCATTTGCTAGCTTTGTCATGGATCTCAGTGTCATAAGTCCTCGGCAGGGGGGAAATTTGCCTACTTCCTACACTGACAGTACTGACTGTGCCCCGCTCAGCGACGCCGACAAGAATGTTCGTGATTGTGCACACAAGACAATGGAGGTGATAAATAACCACCTCGCAGGTATGCAGGCGTCTATGGGCGAAATTGGCGAACCCAATGTTTCTCGGGAATCCTTTCCAAACCTTCCCCCAACTTGACCGCGTCATAACCCCACCGCCTATGCCTCTAGGTTGTAAATCCTACTAGTTTATTTTTTCCGAGCTGTATGGAAACACTGTCACGATATAAACCTTTCCTCATGCAAAACGACGAAAGAAGAATGCTGTTCAGCCAAGTTGAGACAGGTTTCGGAGCATCGGCTCCACAAAACCGATGCAAACCCACTGCGTTCAGTCGGTCTCTAGACCACTGACTGGTCTAGGCGCCTAGGCTGAGTTAAGCGGGCCTAGATGCCCACATGCATCTAGATCGACGAGACTACACGGGACGAGCCTAGTCTAAGGCCCTAGACTTGACTAGACTGACCTAGACGCACTTCGTCTACGCGTCCCGCCTATTCCAAGCGTCTCAGGGGAGACCCTCTCATCGTAGCTCACCGGTCTAGCCAAATCTGGCTCCAAATCTGACTCAGTGGGATGCTAGTGCTGTAGGTAGATTGGCCTAAATAACCACTGACCTCTGTGCATGTTCCATAGCTTTGCAGCAACCATCTTTCAAGTCTCATGTACATACAGATGAATAAATGAGCTGTTGGGCTACGGGCGATAATGGTTGATCACCCTGCAATCTGTCAGCTCCCTGACTTTACCAGTCGTAGCCACAGGAAGCCGTGCACTAATATACATGCATGATGACTCGTGTTAATATTCACGGACAAGTCGTTGCGCAATGGTGAGGTGTTTGGTCAAAGATATTCCAATTCCGTATGATACATTAGACATCATGCTGGATTCCACCATTCAGCGATGGCGCCGACACCGCCGACATTACGGAAGGTAAGTGGACCACGAGAATATAATATCCCCCCCCCATAGCAGTCAATGGCTCTGAAGACCCGAGGAATTAAGGGACACACGTTGACATCTTACCCGACTTGAAGTTTCTGCTGCTCGGTTGAAAGCGCCGGGCGAGGGTTCCAAGAAATTGCAGGTGCGTAGGCGTAGCATTAGCTGAATTGGATGATCCTAGGTGAGCGCTCGAGTGTGGCGGGGGCCTGTCAAGGTGACTGCGGACCGACTCGTTCGCTTCATACGGCCGAATACTTGCGCAGCGGCTATGTGGCAGCAGTACATGTAGCTGCGGCGTGTCTGCAAGCAAGAGTGGTGTAGTGCGCCGGATACGACTGGAGGACGGCGCGAGCGCGAGCGCACGAGAACTCCTACAGGTTCAACAAGGACACGATCCTGGAGAAGTCAAGGTCGTAGACGTACATCGGCAGTCCCAGGACGAGACGCTGCTTACGCGGGCACGAATCCATGAGCCCTGCCGTAAACGTCAAACTTCAGTGGAAATGTCGTACGACTCAAGTGAGTGTTTTCCTGTTGCTCGGACCGTGGCGACCCCGAATTTGCGTAGTAAGGCGGCGGGCGCGCGTTCTCGTACATGGCCAACCGCCAGAGAGTGCGCGTTTGTGGGGGTTCAGGACAAAGAGAGCGGCGCCATGCCAACTGGGCGGCAACAATCAGAAAGCATGAGACCATAAAGTAGATGATTTTGCTTCCCGATTGAGGAGCGGGCTGGCTCGTATTACGTGCGGAGGGTCATATTACGTGCAGACATCGTGGCGGCGGTGCTCGGAAGTAGGGCTGGAAGAATATGATTAAATACGACCTGGACCCGTAATGTACCGTAATCGTAGGATAATTTTAAGGATTGGCCGATACTTAATCGTATGTGTATCGTAATGTATTGTAATCGTAGGATAATCGTATTTAATCGTATTTAATTAATGGTAATCCCTTCCAAGTAGTCCAGCCTTCTCCAAAGCCGGCGTTCAACAGCTCCTTCGTTACGACAGTCGAGGATGCAGTTGAAGCGGCCATAGACGACCGTGCATCGGACATGGTGTGCTTGCTGCTGGAGAATAGTCGTTCAACCGCGATGCTCACACCAGGGATACAGAGAATGTCGCGCGCAATACGGGACAGGATCGGAAAATGAATCGCATACAGCTGAGAGGAGGAGTCAGAACATAGAGATCACACCATAAGGAGTGAACTCACCTTCCACCACGCCAGAACATCATCGTCGGTCTCACCCATTGGGTAAATACCACTAAAATATACTTGCAACTCCGTCTGAGTTTTTTCGCGCAGCGAGAAACGCTTCGGGCCAACTGCGCGACGAAAAATGCCCTTGGATGGTGACACCTTGACCGGGTTCGGAGCTGTGGTGGAGGGGGTAGGCTCGGGCTCAGCCATGTCCTCCCTGTAAACATCGTACAAGTGTCCGAGGATAATCTCGGCACGGCTCGCAACGTCGGAGTCCCAGCCGGACTTGATATCCTTGAAATAAGTCAGACGTATTGCCGGGTGAAGAACTGCCACGATTTGTTAGAGGATGGAATTGGAATGACAGAGATTCGTACCAGCGCTGATAAGTGGGAAATCGCTGATTAGTGCCTTCTCCGTGTGCTTGTGGAGTTTTGCAAGACCGGCCTCGATCGCAGGGCGTAAATTACAAGTATCATCAGCTGGATCAATGGCGGCGAGACTGGTCTCGAGATGTGTTTGCACAATCTTGTATAGCGGCAGAACCTTGCAGATTGTAGGAACTCCCTTCTTCGAGAGATCGAGGGTCGCCTCCTGGAGAATCTATTGAACAATGAGACGAAGATTCAATTCCGGATCCGAATGCGCACGTACACTCATTACGCCCGTAATCCTGCGCAGATTGTCGAAGTCTTCGGGCAGTAAGTGCTGACGCTTCGCCTTGCGCTGCGCCGTAATCTTCTTTTTTCCTGTGAGCCCGCGCACGAGTTCCGCATTCCAGCGGGTCAGTGCCTGTCGTAGATGGAACCGGGTTAGATCCACGATCAGAACGGAGACCGTAATCGGAACGCACCGGTTCAAGAGCCGTCCCACGCTCAATCTCTGCGTTCGTCGTATTCCAACGTATACGCATTCCGCGAATGAGGACACGGTTCTTATCATCTCCCTCACACGTCTCTCGAGTGAGCTGTTGGAAGCGCTTCCTCCGAATCTCCGACCGGTTGATGTCAACGACAGTTTCGTGAAGCTTAAACAGAATCAGTCACTCCGAAAAAAGAAATAACAAGCATCAGACGGACGAACCTTATCAACAATCGTGGCCTTACGTTTGTTTTTCTTCTTCTTCTGCTTCTTGCCAGTCGTCACAGGTGCGGACACGTCGTCCTCGGAGGCAGAACCCTGATCGGATTCCGCCTCAGAACCGGACGGCTCAGCATCCGAGTCGGAATCCGAGTCAGGGTCCGAAGGGGTGGAGGCGCGACCCGCTGTCGAGCTGGCAGGATCTACCTTCTTTGCGGTAGCTTCTTCCACCATGAGCCTTGTGTCAGCAATAACCTCGGGGTCTTCCGAAGATAGATATGCGAGGGGATATTTGCGGGTTTCTTCGTAATTATCCACGACATCTGGGCTCTCAACGAGCCCCAGGACGTAGAAGATTTCCCTGGAGATATATCAGTGCTGAATAAACCAAAAAAGAAATAACAGACTGCGCGACAACATTCAGAACATGTCCGGCGCATCCAATTTGCATGTTCTGAGCATCGAGATGCATGTCGAAACGCCGCATAAGCCTGCAGATCGTCTCATACAATGGTCCATTGGACGAAGCACTATCACCCCCATTCGCGACTGCATCGGAAAGTCAGGTCGAGTAGATCGAGAGAATTCCATGTACGTACTCAGCTTATTGACAATGCCCCGAGATTTTAAGCTCTGGAAAATAAGACGGCCCGATGCGGTACCAGAGTGGTCACCATCGAGAGCAAGTAGATCCAGGACGAACTCGCGGAGTTTCCAGTCATCGTCGATCAGCCAACCGACGCTGCCGCAGAATGCATAAACAGAATTTTTACTCGTCCACAGGTCTTCGGCCATCGCAAATTTGGAGGAGTTTTGCTAGAGAATGAGATGAGCAACTGAGTCGCATGAAAACTAATGGCCGACCTGGATCAACGTGTCGACCTTCGTACGGAGAAGCCCGGAGAGCTTACCAATCTCCGCCTTGACCGTCTTACGCCCAGGAATTTTCCACCCGCGTGGAATCAAATACTTCAGCAGAGCGTTCATCCCTTTTCTCTCGGGGAAAGAGAATGCGAGGTCATCCAAGGCGATGCCTTTGACGAGGCGTTCACGGAAACCACGCTTGGTAACCGTGACAGCGGGATTGGCGATCCCCTCCTTGATGAAGTCGGACATCGTTTGACGCTGCGCTACAGTGTTCGAGCTGCTGGCAATCACGCCGGGCTGTGCACCTGTCAATGCTGTGATTTCCGCTTGTTCGTACGCCTCGAACGATGCGTTGTCGGGTATGCCAGAGCAATTTTTGAAGTGTGAGTGAAAATTACTGTCGACGACAAGTGCAATGGTCTCGTCTTCAAATTTGATGCACCCCTTCGTACGGGCCGACGCACGAAAGGCCCTGGCTTTCTGTCAGTCTGATTCTCGGCATCAATAAGAACTGAATGACGCACGGGCACCATTTACACTGCCAACGCCAGACGGGTTTTCGGTTTTGGCCGGTGTGGACCGTCGGAGGCGAGATGTAATTCGAAATTGCCCAGCGGGACTTTTTAGGATTCCGTCCTACTACTGTTTTCGGGGCGTCGGCATCATCCGGGGCGGGCTCAGGCTCCTCTTCAGAGTCGTGATGCTCCCGGGACTGCAAAAATAAGAGAATCAGCCTCGGGTGAATTTATGAGAGGGGAGTGTGCGGCACAAACTTTAAGTTTTTGCCGCTTTGAAGGGGGTTTAATCGAAACCACCGTCTAGAAACACTCAGCTGGATAGAAAAATCCCATGAAAATGGTGCTCACCTTCGACTTTTCACCCGTCACTGCCTTCTTTTTGCCCTTCCGATCGTTCACATCCTGAGGTGATGATGTGAAGTCAAGATGCGTGCGCAAGATTAATCTATGACATACCGGGACTATCCTGAGAGGTGCGTCGGAATCATCATCTTCCGAAAGCACGATCGGCTTCTTGGGAGGTTTATAGCTTTTATCACCGGCGTCATCCGAGTCAGACTCTAGAAGGGGTTGAGCAGGACATTTCTGAGTTACGATCTAGCGCACCATGAGCTCGTTTTGCCGGCGTGACTGCAGAATCATCTTTAGAAGATGCGGCCTTTGTGGGCTTGGGTTTGGGGACGAAGAATTGTGATGCCGGCACCGGACCTATCAGCGGTCTGACAGACGTGAGGATGCGAGCCTGAGGGCTATTTACAGCTCTTTGCGGAACTTAGGGCGCGGCCTATTTTTTATTAAAATTTGATGTTTTCACGAGATCAGCTGTTGTGAGCTTAATTCTGGCCCGTTTCCCTTGAAAGTAGGACCGATCGATTCCCACTTCAATTCCAGAGGGCTCTGGACCCCACAATCGTGCGGATGCGTGGGAATTTCCTTTTTCGGCAAATCTCGAGGTGTCCACGCAGAACAGCTGTGGTATTAGCAAGAATTATCCTATTAACCTGAATTTTGGATATGTTACACTCGGATGTATGTATGAGGGCTCCATGAGCTCAGATCAGCTTTCCCGGACACAGTCCACATTTAGTGTAGAGTAGGAAATTAATCGCAATTGGAGCCTTCACCAAATTTCAATCAGGAGGTATATTCGCCATCCAAGGGTTTGGGGCTCTCGGGGACCTATGTGAGTATATCATATCCAAAATCTAGGTCAATTGGATGAGTGTGGCTGATACTATGGCTGTTCTGCGTGGACACCTCGAAATTTTCTGAAAAAGGAAATTCCCACGCATCCGCACGATTGTGAGGTCCAGAGCCCTCCGGAATTGAAGTCTGAATCGATCGGTCCTACTTTCAAGAGGAACGGGCCCGAATTGAGCTCACAACAGCCAATCTCGTGAAAACATCAAATTTTAATAAAAAACGGGCCGCGCCCTAAGTTCCGCAAAGAGCTGTAAGATTTGAAGCTCACATTGAATCTAGGAGGCTATTCAACCCATGGATCCTGCGCGCTAACATCCCCACATTCACAGTCCCTTTGATTCCAT
The DNA here is from genome assembly GCA_029289555.1 of Mycena latifolia. Lineage (NCBI taxonomy): Eukaryota > Fungi > Basidiomycota > Agaricomycetes > Agaricales > Mycenaceae > Mycena > Mycena latifolia. The sequence goes on along the minus strand of JARJLE010000018.1, from coordinate 1,360,235 downwards.
CCTGTACCGCAAAAAAAATCCAAGAAGGGGCAGACAAGATCGAGGCCATGCGGGCCGCGGACGATGCGACTCCGCTTCTCCTCCTCGGACCCTTGGAAGACACGCTCCCACTGGCGATTCGCCGAAAAGGCCGCCCCTTCTTCGGCATCCACCTCCAGGTCCCCAAAGTAACGTGAAAGGTGTCCATCTGCGTCGCCGAGCGGGAGAGAGGAGGGGAGTGACTTGATGCGTTTCTTGAGGGCCGTAAGCAGCGCGGGGAAGTGTTGGACCAGTTTAGAATCATCAAGCATTGTGAGGCCGATGGAATGCACAGCGGTGGCGGACAGAAAATTTGCAGCGGAGTCAGAATATGGAGATAGTCGGTGCCGAGATTCACGGCAGATAGCTTGAAAGCCTTTGATGCGACAATCAGAATGAATACCGATGTTGAAGAAGAGATAAGTGGTCCTCTCGGGGACCGAGTGATGTCAAGGTCGTGCCGGCTGAGGTACGGAGACGTGCAGCAAAATGTGGATGCGGGGTGAATAAGAATAGATCTAGGTGTAGAACAGTCAGTACTAAGAATAAAATGGAAAACTCAGCTCAGATGTGTAAAAGGAATGTGGATTCACGCGTGGTTGCTCAGAAATAGATGTATAGGTGGTGGCGGGAGGCAAAGAGCGATCCCCGTTACAAACAAATAAAAATAAAATGTCAGCTCGGTACGTAAGAGTCCGTGGAAACACCTCAGCTAGGGCAAAACCTCTGTTGAACGAACCATCCGGGAGCTACGCAAATACGGAATAGGGAGAGCACGTCCCCCGCAAGACGTCGACAAGTGGGGGCCCAAGCCACTGTCGGCTCGATCCCCGGCGTAGTCCGAGATGGCCGACAACTCGGGTCTGCGCGTCGCATTGGTGGTACGTAGGGATATAAAGAAAGAGTCTGTATGGTATCAGATTGGTAAGTATAAGAACTTGTAGCAAAGTTCAAAAGCTCAATAAAAAGAATCCCTGTGTGGCCGAAGAAATAATCTTGCTGTCTCGACTGAGTTGACTTGGCAGTGCAAAGCAAATAATCTTGGCCACGCAGCTGCAGATGGAATTGGACAGCCTGTGAGTGGGTAGAATAGGGTCAAGAATAAAATGTGCAAGAAACAAGCAATGCAGGAATAAAAGAAATTGAAAACGCGCCGTGTTGATTCGTTTGGTTGAAGCGTGCAACTGGCGTGTGACACGAAGGCGACGAGCGCGGCGAGTCGCACTTCCACAATGTCCAACCGATGTCCCAAAAAGAGCTGTGAAGGGGACCTGATAATGCTAGGATTACCATTAATTACGAGCCCCATAACTCAATGTAATCGTAACTTATTGTAATGTATTCCATTGTAATATTAGGCTGTAAAATTACGGGCGGGCCATACTTAATCGTAATCTTACCATTACGATACATTATAATCAAATGTAATCATAATCTTATCTAGCCTTACTCGGAAGTTGCAACGAAGCCAAATGGCAGAGAACGGGCGGTAGGGTATAGACACGGAATTGGCTAGGAGGTCAGGGACGGCTAGACGATGCAACCTCGACTGGCCTCCCGGCCGCTAGTCGGCGGTTAGTCCAGGTGCCGAGGCGGCTTAGATCACCATGGTCTAGCCCCATAGCCAGAAATAGACCCACCTCGGCAGGCCTGCCGGCCGCTAGATCAAGCCGCGGCTAGGGACCGGCTGAACGCAGTGAAAACGGCTGTAACCGGTAATTTCCCCTCCAGTTCGTGTCGTTTGAAAGCCTACAAGTGTGGTCTGAAATTGTGTTCTAGATGGATCTCGAATCCAAAGTTGCGCGGAGGGGGGAAACTCGCGGGATAACAACGGGAGCATGCAAGAATGAAATGGGCAGTGCGTCCAGATGGAAAAAGACAGGCGCACAAGCCAGGGAAGGGTGTGGAATGGAGACATAGACGTTGGCCAGGAGATTTGATATGGTATGGAAAGCCGGAGCACGCTTTGAAACAAGTGATAGCCTTAGTTGCCGAGAGTGATGGTAATGATGGCCGCATCAAACCCTAAATCGGACATACGGTTTCAGGCCCTTGCTTCACTTGTAATGGGTATCTGAGCTCCTGAAAATTAGTCTGAACAATATGATGCTTCTACAGCACTCTTGCAACTGAAAGGAACCCTCAAGGTGTCCAGTTGGTCCTTATTTCCCAGGGTATGAAGACAATAAATGCATAATTGTAGCCCAGGGTAATGGTTCAAGCGCGCCTCTTGATCATGACTTGGTTCTACCCAAAGTTGCAAACACCCCTCCTAAATATCCAGCAGACTGTGAGACTCGTACTATTGAGCGCATGGCTATATTTCAAAACGTCCGAGTCCGCGAGCACCTCGGAGTAGGCCATGAGCGATGAAAAGCATCCACAACATAAAGCTCTTTGAATTGTGATACAATCCGCTGGTTGAATTATCACTCGAGTGCTTTCCCATTTTGATTATCCAGTCAACATGCCTATCAGGAGAGCCGGATGTTATCAATAGATGCGTAGGTCGAATCCGGCCTTGGTGTATTATTTGAGAGCATGTATGGTCTGAAAACAGCGGTAGCCGTCGAGGTTCAGTTGCTATAGAGAAACAGTGGTTCTGAAAGTGGACATTGAAAAGGCAGCGCAGAAGGGACAATACATCTCCGAGACTCAAGAAGGGCTGTCGGGCAGGGACAAGACACCTGTCCCCACCTTTAAATCCATGTATTTGCCTTAAGTCTTTTTTGAGGTAGAGCCACAGGCACTGCGTTCCGACCCTCCGTAGTCAGAGGGTGTGACTACTGCCATAGTCAGATGGTAGTCAGAGGTGTCTTCCTACATGAAGATAGGTCCGTAGGCAAGGTCTGTTGATGTTATGTTTACGTCTGCCTACCTGGGTCTACCTTGGTCTACCTATGTCCGAGCCTGCCTACGGGTGTAGACATAGGTGAGTTTCTTATAATATGTTCTCACCCAATTTCTATGGGCATGGCAACAGTGGCAAGTCACTGTTGAGAGTTGAACAAGAGTTGAACGTCGCTTAAAATTGAGTTTGCACCTATTTGTTCAGGCCTCGGATCAATCGACGAGTCGTGATCACTGACCTCCCCTCTTCTCATTTCCGTCGTAACCACTTTGCAGCATCACCAGGGCCCTGAAAATGACGAGAAGGTCAAATAGGGATGTAGTCAGGGCCGAGTCCGTAGACCAAGGTTGGGCAACGTCACGGCGAGGTGCGACTACGGGGATCGACGAAGGTACAGCACGTAGTCAGGGTATGACCCAATGGGGTAGTCATTGCTAGGACATGGATGTCAGACACCCTGACTACGAGCTCTGCCTACGGGGATCGGCGGAGGTAACCTCAGGTAGACCATGCTAGGACATGGGAGTCAGACCTGTGACTACGGCGGGCCGGAACACAGTGAGGCTTTTATTGTAACCACAAAGACTGCCGTTGGAGTTCTTGGACCTGGGAAGTCAACCGTTCATTTAGAAGACTTTTGTCGAGCTATTTGTCGAGCTATCGGCACATTCTACGGCCATCACACAATGGAACCGATGGCATCACCTGTTTCAAAGCGTGATGCTCCGGCTTTCCATAATATGGAGGTTAACAATTTATATTATGTGGCTCAAGGCGTGGGGTCGTCTTGCGCGGATTCTTCGTCAGACCGACGCCTTTGATCTTGGGATTTACCACAGGGGACCAGCAGACTGAGCGCATGTTGCTCGCATTTACTCTCCGGCTCGTGCGCTGGGCAGAGGCAGGAACGCAGCTCCGAGGCGAGTACGGCTGAAGCGAAGCGCGCCGACTATACTCCGCCTCATCCGTCGACCGAATGGTTAACTCAATCGGCCCAAGCGCACTTCGGGGTCCAGTGCACCGCGCGAGTAACGACGAGAAGAGTGGGAGTGGGACTCACGAGTCCCATCATCCGGGTCTCTGATAGTGGGACTCACCATAGTTAGTGGGATTCACCCAAGATCATGAGTGGGCCTCCCCATCATTAGTGAGACTCGGTTCGTACTGGGTTGAAACTCCGCTGATATGGTCCGATGCGACCTCAACTCTCCAGATAGATGAATAAAACCATGCAATGTTCTCCCTGCCCACCATGTGCTTGCCTGTGATGCACAGTAACCGTTGGAGTGAACAATAATAAATAGGAGGATTTGAATCGTGGGCGGCTAAATCTACCGGTGCGCAGAGAAAGTGAATTACGGTGGTCCGCATTTATTCTGGGTTTCAGCGACTCAGGTGGACCAGATGTTGGGCTTCATCCATTTTTCTTCGGACAATTAGCGAATAAAAACTGCAGGTCAGATGCTATCATGTTCGGGAGCACTCATGGTCTAATTCACCGCGGAATATTCCGTGGATTCAACCTCCAATGCCCTAAATACGTTTATGGGACAGCGGGCTGCCATAGCTCCGAACTTTCAAATCAGAGTTGTCCTTTCCAGAGGGGAGACCCAAAGCCACTGTCGCAAGCAAGGCTCGGAGTGTGCTCTCATTTGCAGTCTATGACTGGCATATTTTGCACAGGCTGAGATAAATATATAAGGACTAAAATGTCGACTCACACGAATCAATCCTTTCTAGGGTGGCTTCGTGTCGCTGCTTGGCTCGGCTGCTGGCAACTGGATGCATCGGGCATCTCGGGCATGTTCGATTCCGGTCCCTGCTTGTGGGTTTGCACCCTATAGCATGGTTTATTCCTCGCAATTAGATTGGAGGTATCGGTATCTGTAGGTTTACATCTTGAAACTTCCGTACTTCACCTGCAGTCTCAATATGAAAGGAACTTGACACCACATCAGAGAGTTTCGGCTCTGCCATTGAGATGCCCGCCAACATATGGCTCTCAGTTCCCTCACCTGTAGCAATTTTGTTGCATACTCTGCACAGATTTTGCAGCCCGGTGTATCTTAATAACTAGTTTGAATCCTTTCATCTGCACTCAAATTTGGAGTGAAATGGGGTCACTGAATAATCCGAGAGGACTTGGATCGCTCGTCCAGCACTGATTCAATTCGAGTAATTGGGACAATGCAGAATTCTTCTGCTCCGTAACTCTATAGATCTGCTTTTGCTTCCTCAGCTCATTTCCCGATAGAACCCCGAACCAGGAGCTTGTTGAGATCGCCGGAAGACATTCTAACCCAGGCTCGTGGTGGTGGTTCATGGCCATGACCACTGGAGACTCGAACACAGACAACATGTATTTACTCTAAGACATTCCATTTGCATTTCTCTGAGAGGGTTTTCTAGCGTCCTTGACGCAAACTAAGTCCGGGAGTGCCGGATGATCCGGCATGAACAAGGGATGATGCCAAATGATCAGCCGAGTCCCACCTTCCACGGTGCGGTGCCTGAACCTGCGCCCGTGATGCTGAAGCCGCAGTTTCCCAGAATGAATTACAGACCGTGTACTCTCGGCTATCCCCATCGTCTGGCTCGAGCGCACTGCACGGCTCTAGATGCCTGGGAGCTCGAGCGGCTCGAGCAGGGGCGCCCGGTTTGGGGATCGAGCGGGGATCGAAGTGGAATATCGAGTGGACTCCTGAGTTTTTTGTTATTTTTTTCTTTTTCATATCTCACATAGCTCAAGCGGGGTTCAGCGGGCTTGACTCGAGCGGCTCAGTTTAGAATAAAGTACATTGTATTTAAAATTGGGAAATATACAAGAATATGTATCCTATGGTGAGCTCGAGCCCGGCCCGAGCGGCTCGGTCGGCGCACAAGCCTTAACCTGGGTGGCTCGAGCGAGGCAAAACCGGTGACAGGTGGTTCGCTGTAATCACCCACAAAGACGCTATAATCAGCCTGGGATGAAGTACGTCGTTCATAGTCCAAGTTCAGTGGGACTGCAGCTCTTCGACCAAATACAGGTGTCGAGAAATACAAAGAAGATACAATTACTAAGGCACGACCGCCGATACCAAGCCAAGTACGACATTCCCAGCATCCCCCATCTTCTTCGCTTTCTGCAATCCAACAATCCCCCATAAATGAACTGCAAAGCCAACGAAACATTGAAGAGAAAGGACGTACTTCTTCCCTTTCTATCTCCGTTTCCAGGATCGCCATCAGGACGAACATCCGTTCTTCCTCGTCCTGCAGTTGCGGCGGGAAGTATATCGCAGCGGGCTTGTTGGTGTGGAGCAAGTGCCCCTGGAAGGGCGTGAAGCGCACGACATGGGCGCTTCCTGAGGGTGGGATCGCCTTCGAGACAGTCAGTGTGTCCCCGTATAGCCTGATGCTTGAAGCGTACCAAGAGCTCCTTGTGTGAGTCGTCGTACTTCAGCTTGTATGGTCGGTGTCCCCAATCCCACTCCTGCTCCCTACCCAGAGCATGTCATATAATGAACGATTCTGCGCAGAAGGACGCACGAGCTGAACATTCCCGATTTTGCCCTCACGTCATCGAACTTGCGCTGCACGCCGTTGATCGAGAGTGTCATCCCGCGCCAGTCGATCAACCCGACGAGCTCCCTCCCGCCTGCGGCCACGATCGTCGTGATCTTGCGCCCCCGGAAGTTGCCGCCCGTGGTGCTGGTGGTGTAGTGCACGACGCCGTCCGCGCCGACGAGCGACGAGGCTAACAAGTGTCTGTCGGTGAATATGAGTGCGGACATGAGAATGAAGGGGAGGGCTGGTGTGTGGTAGGTGAGGTAGCAGGGTGGCTGCATTCGCTATAAATCAACGATGCAGTGAGAGGACATATGTCAGGTGGCTACGCGGCTACATTCAGATGCCAATTCCCGAGACCTCTCGGTATTTTCGTTCATAAAATTTCCACGCAAAATTCGTGCCAGGTTCTCCTCTTGCACGTGGCCATCGAGCTGCGACTCCCAACGGAGGAAACAAGTTAGTATTGTCGTAGCGCCTACCGGGAAACTCAAAAGTATATCGACCCCGTCGAGGTGCAAATCCAGGTCGTGAACTGGCTACACATGGCACGACGCCTTGGCGAAGCGCCGCGGCTCCACATACTAGAATCGTCGATGATCTTATGACGTCGAGAGAGGCTGTGGCTCGCGTCATGAACACGGCATAAGTTCCAGAATGGATCAACACCATGGCGAATCACCTGTGCAAATCTGAATTGATGTCGAGACGTAGGAGGATTTTTTTTCACGCCAAGTTGAAGCCTAAGTTTCGGTAGCACGTGACCGTCCCGTCGCGTTGTTGAACTTACACAATTGCTTCCTGCTGTGCAAAAAAATCAGTCCAACATCACTATAACTTGGGAAGTACTTCTACGTATTGATGTGGGAAGTGTAGTGGCAAACCTTGTCTTCTGGGGGCCATTGTAATTTACGATTTTTCTTGTTGCTTTAGGTGTTAGCATGCTAGAAGTCGATGTATTTCAAGTGGCAAGCAGTGGCCGGATGGCTGGTTGGAATTGGTCGACCAGGTCCTCTGTTTCGAAAATTAGGTCAAGGCTGTGTTCTTCGGGCCAAATGGCAGAAGCAGAGAAGATTGAGTCAGACTGATGATGAACACCTGAAGAGCCACGTCTTTCCCTCAGCAAAACCACGCCCAGGAAACATAATGAGGATATGCAGTGATCTGCTGGTAATCGAATCCTTCAATATCTTGCATAGAGACACTCTCTCTATAAATTATGGGATAGCAATAAACCAGCCAAGTACCGAGGCTTTCACGAATTCTTGTTGAGGTACCCAGCCGGCAGTCCCCTTCCAAGCGCAGCGCCCCGGGGTGGGCTCTCGCACATATAAAGGATATTAATACCATGGTAAGCATGGTGAGTCCTTTTCAATAATATGAGCAGTTTACGGTTGGGTATGATTACAGCGGTGCGAACAAATACACAATTTACGAAGAGAACAAGGAAATCATGAAGCCCCGTTCGACGCCATGTCAACCGCCAACTCGCCCGCCTCCCTCCTCGTCTCATTCTGCAATCAGTAAGTTCATTAAAAGTGAAGTCAAGGCGAAGAGGGATGGACGCACGTCTTGTCTGTGGATCTCCGTCTGCAGGATCGCCATCAGGACGAACATCCGTTCCTCTTCGTCGTATAAGTGCGGCGGGAAGTATATCGCGGCGGGCTCGTTGGAATGGAAGAGGTGCGGGTGGTAGGTCGTGAAGCGCACGGCGCCGGTGGGACCGGAGGGCGGCGTTGCCTATGTAAAGAGTTGACAGTCAGCACAATCGTACTGGCGGTGTCGGTAGACCGATGCATGAAGGCGTACCAGGAGCTCCTTGTCCCCGTGGTGGTACTTCAGCTTGTACGCTCGGTGTCCCCAACTCCATTCGTGTTCCCTGCAAAGCGGGTCAGATTAATATATATATATCAGGACGGAATGATTTCCGTCCAGGAAACACGCACGAGCTGAAGATCCCTGCCGAACGCTTCTTCATCTCGTCCCACTTGCGCTGCACGCCCCCGATCGTAAATGTCTTCTCGCGCCAGTCGATCAGCCCCACGAGCCCCGGGCCCATGATCGTCGTCGTCTTGCGTCCGCGGAACCCGCGCGTCGTGCTCGTGGTGTAGCGCACCGCGCCGTCCGCCCCGACGAGCGGTGAGCCGAGTAGGTCTTTGTCCGTGAAGGTGAGTGCCGTTGTCATGGTTTTGGGATGGGAGGGAGTTTTTATGACGGTGACGCGCAAGCTCCGCTAAGTTTATATGAGCGCCGCGATGCGATGAGATGAGCAAATATGCATCGCGATATCCGCGACAATGATCAGGTGGCTGCGCACATCGCGTATGCTCCCACTTGATGAGTCCGCTAGGTATCGGACCTCGGAAGCCTTGCGGAATTAGCGCTGCTTTTCCATTCTCTTTGTCTTGTGAGCCAGGAGAAAATTGTTGAGAAGCAGCGTCCAACGCGGGGAGTATCGGTATACAACGCAGGGTCCACTCCAGGCAGGGGATGCAGACAGAAGAGCTGGGTGGACACAATCGTGTATGCGGTCCAGCTCCACTTCGATGATGTCATCGATTTTCGCAGGATGAAGAGAGGCTGTGGCCTGCTGTGGCTCCCGTCAATAGCGCACAGAATGAACGCTACAGCGGGTTTCAGAGCGATTTCGAGGCCTCCATGATTCCAGTGAAACGAGTAAACTTATCGCACTCTGGTTGGCACAGTATGCACAGGCACATTCCCTGTTAATTTGGAAGGGCTGGGAAGGTCCGCCACTGAAGAGGTTACGGGAGGGAGACACCGCATGCGGAATCCACGAAGATCAGGCGGTTGTCGAGGGGCGGTAATATAGAAGAGAAAGCTAAAATAGAGCCTTGCGGTATGGTGCGACTCCGTGCGAGTCTGAATTGCGAGAGATAAGCGAGGTGTTCTGAGAGTACTTGGGTATAGCGCAGTAGGGCAAGATCTTATAGCCCGAGCGGATGGACCAAAGAGAGAGAAGAGGGTCATTCCGCCCACGGATATCATCCGAAAGAGTCGATATGTGAATTCAAGGTGGACACAGATCTACACCCACCCATACCGCGGTACGAAACTCGCCCAAAACAGATGGCGAGGATGGCAAGGGACTACCACGACTCGATCCAACAGAAGGATGAGCCGGACGAATATGGAAGAATGTTGGCAACTGAAATTACACTGGAAAAATGCCATGCCCGCCTGTCGGAGAGTGAATACAAAGATATGGACAGGGAACTGACAGTTGAAGATATTACAGAGGCACTTAGACTCTCGAACAATGGCAAAGCCCCTGGTCTTGATGGAATTCCTTATGAATTCTATAAAATACTGGACATCCTATACCGACAAAGCGAAGGGAGTGACCGAGAACTGTTCGATATAATCAGTTTTCTGACGAAACTCTATGACGATATTGAAGAATACGGCATGATGAAAAGCTGCAAATTTAACGCCGGTTGGCTCTGCCCGATTTTTAAAAAGGGTGACAAATCCTTGATCAGCAATTATCGACCTGTGACTCTTCTGAACTGTGATTACAAACTTATGACAAAGGCTTATTCCCTACGACTAATGAACGTAGCACCTTCTCTCGTACACCCCGACCAGGCTGGGTTCATGAAAGGACGGAAGATAGAAGATCAAGTAAAGCTCGCAAAATTCCTCCTGAACTACGCTGAAGTAGCAGAGGAGGATGGGGTAATGGTGGCCCTTGACCAAGAGAAAGCGTACGATAGAATCAACCACACATACTTGATGAGTGTCCTGCATCATATGGGATTTCCGCTGAAATTTTGCAACACAATACAAAGTCTCTACACAAATGCTGAAACAGTTGTCGTGATCAACGGGGAGATAAGTGATCCTTTCATAGTTACCCGTGGTGTTAGACAAGGAGACCCTCTCTCTTGCTTACTATTTAACCTGGCTATCGAACCCCTGGCTTGTTTAATTCGGAATTCTGACCTTAAAGGGGTCAAAGTACCTGGCACAAATAAGGATCTTGTTATCTCACTATTTGCAGATGATACAACAATATACCTATCGTCCCAGGATTCAATCGAGACCCTCTGGGAAATCCTGAACCTATGGTGCACAGCATCAACAGCGAAATTCAACGAACACAAGACAGTACTACTACCCTTTGGCCGAGCAATCTATCGCACAAGATTACTGCAAGAAAGACGGATTAATAACCAGAAGCGAATCGGGGAGATACGAGAAAACATCAGGATAATCCCGGACGGCCAAACATGTCGTATGTTGGGTGCATGGATCGGAAACAATGTGTCATTTATTACTCCGTGGCCTTCAGTGATTGAAAAAATTGCGAGTGACCTGGATCGATGGCAGGCTTCAAAACCGAGTCTTGAGGGAAAACGTCATATTATAAACATGGTCATTGGGGGGAGAACACAATACTTGACGAGAGTACAGGGCATGCCGAAGGATATAGAAAGCATGCTGATCAAGGCAGAGCACGTATTCCTTTGGGATGGTGAAAAGGCCAGAGTGGCACATGAAAGTATGATTCTGGACATCACAGAGGGAGGAAAACAAATCTTGGATATACCTGCCAGAAACGAAGCAATTGATCTTTGGAATCTGCAATCGTACCTAGTACAGGGAAGTCAACGAGCATGCTGGTGCTATTTTGTTGACTATATCTTGACGAATTTTCTAGAGAAAAGCTACCTCAATGTCCGACCCGGGCAAATTTTGAATGCTTTCTTACAAGATATTGATATCCCTATCTCTCAAAGAACACCGCTCCCAGAGGACATCAAGCGGATGATATCGACAGCCCGGAAGTACAATCTAAAATTCACGGGGTTGTCAATCAGCAACAACATAAAATTACAGATACCCATTTGGAAACATCCTGCAATAAACAAGCAGCGTTATCAACATGCTTGTCGCAGAGATGCCGCGAAGTGTCTAAGGTTGAATCATCAAGTGCGAACAGTCAATGACACACTTACCATTGCGGCTCGGAGGACAATAAACCCGAGGAAAGCTCACCAAGTAAACCCGTCAGGAATAGGTCGCAAGAACTGTGGCTGCCTATTATGCCATCGAGACCGAACACAGTTTGGCTGTGAACATCCTGGGGAATGCATTGAAACAGCCAAAATTCTGATAGACAGTATCCTAGGAAAATGGAACCCGACCGTTCAGAATCCAGATCTATGTGAAGAACTACGTCTAACAGACGAGGAGCTGGAATGCAATCAACAGCCAATAAAAACTGACCAAGTAATGATCTTTGACCCAAATTTTACCTTGTCTGACATGGGGAGCGGTTTCCGTATTTTTGCTTTTGAAGAATCACTCAATGAAGTTCCGGCAAGAAGGGTCAAAATACCTGGACCAGAACCGAGCCCGATGACAGTTTTCTTGCATGCACATATACAGCATCCCGGCGAGTTTGAGCCAAGTATTGACGTGATGATCATAACAGTAACCAATGACGAGCAGACAAGGGAAAGACTGTCTTTGACTTTTGACAGGCAGGAGATACCGTCAACATTCTCATCGGCATTGTTGGGAGGTCTGCTATTCTTATTACAGAATATCGAGAAAAATGTCCCACTCTTGATATGCTCGTCCTCAGATTTCCTGTTACGAGCACTGGTTAGCGAAAGACAGAAATTTGAGAACAACATATTGGATCCCCAGTTCCACCTTCTGAGATCCGTGGTGGCGATTTTGAATGAGCGAACAGCCCGGATTAAATTCAAGAAAGTATCAGATAACCAGGTGAAATCCTTGACAAATGAACAGATCCGACCAGTCCAGGTCGACTCAGAAATTGACCTCATGTTTGAATGCCCAGGAGTACTTTTATCACACGGTTCACAAAGATTTTTCACCAAGGTGATACGAATGCTACGGCCGAGACCCCTTCGTAAATCCACTTTCATAAACCTAGATCGCATCCGATGCTCGGTTGAAGAAATTTCCCAGTACACTCCCTCAAATGAAATGATTTGGAGATCCATCCGGTCAGCGACGCTCCGACGGTTATCACGAGAATTCTTCTGGAAATGTATACACAACACCTTTAGAGTGGGAGACTTCTGGACCCGCATTGATACGCTAGAGATACGAGGGAGATGTCATGTCTGTGATGCCACTGAAACACTCGAACACATTGCTTTGGAGTGTGAAGTGCCAGGACAAGAGCTAATATGGAACCTAACACAACAACTGTGGTCAAAGAAATATAGGTCCTGGCCAACACTCAACTGGGGTCTAATCCTGGGGTGCAAACTCGTAAAATTTAAATCAGCAAAAGGGGTCATTCAGCCCGAGAAGGGAAGACTTTTCGCCATACTGGTATCAACAGCCTGGCATCTAATATGGAACCTCAGAGTAGGCCGAGTAATAAGAAATCCAGGTGCAACACCTACTATAGCGAATATCCATAATCAATGGTTGAATAAGATCAATGCGGCCTTGCAACGCGATCGCATTCTCACTGATAGAATTAAATTTGGGCCACTTGCATTCAAAAAACAACTGGTCTTGAACACATGGAGTGGTCTCCTGATGGATGAAGACTCACTGCCGGATGATTGGACCTGCACAGAGGGGGTTTTAGTGGGTATACGGCCCATGATGGATAGACATGGCATAGGATAATTTTTTCGGGCCGGAGTCCCACACTAGTTTGAACACTGTGCGTAATGGCATTTCCTCCTGGACAACCTTCCCCGGCAATGACTGGCTAACACCCAGTAACCCAAGCGGATGACCTTGGAATGCTTCTGCAGACTGAGTCTCATTATCCCAAACGCTCCAAAAAAAAAAAAAAAAAAAAAAAAAAGAGAAGAGGGTCATCAGTGGCGGTGTCAATCACGCACCGCTACATAAGGGCGCCGTTAAAATGAATCTACCAACGCAGTATCGTGTGACGCCGGGAGATTCACAGTTGAGAGAAATGAGAATTGACGAGGACCTCTTGAGACGGGGCTCGACGCTGAATGACTGAGAGCGAGCGGTGTGATGGTTATGCAGAATGATTGAACTGATAAGCTTTCGGTGGATCTTGGGCGTCCGCGATCGCATAGCTTGACGTATTCAGTGGAATCTAGACCACGACTGCGAGCGCAGCGCGTTAAAGGGGACTGTACCCTGCTAGGCCAATTGTAGAGATGGAGCGATATCCTTCTGTGGCATTGAAGCCCACTTTGAACGAGGCCTACAGGGGAAGGTTGGTCCAATCTTGAATGTGCGGCCAATGAAGTCAACTCGAGATCTGGTTACTGGTTTTCGGGAGTTCCGATTATATGGCTCAGGACTCGAGTGGTAAAAATAAAAATAAAAACAATCGAGGCCGCAATGCGCATTGGTGATTAGGCAAAAACTGAAAGCAGAGAGTTCCAAGATCCACGCAAAACGTAGGTCGGATGTTCTTCATCAAAACAGCGCAGTCTGTAGAAGCATGGGGCCGGACAAGAGCTGCTGAAAATAGGGCCGCGAGCGAGCTGTTTCCTGTGAGAGTTCCATATTCATCGCAGAGGAGCTTGAAGGTCGCCAGAGCGGTCGTGGACAAGGTGTTCATTCGGAGGATGCGAAGTATTCGATGGATGGTCGACATGAGAGCAGGAGGCAAAGATGACAGGCGACCGCAAGCCGATGATCCGTCTGAGTAATCATCATTCAACACCGCCACCACTTCAGCTTCAACTTTCAAGTTGAACACTCTCACCACTTGACGCAGGCTAGTTTCGACCATCGTTATCATCACGCCGTACTGTTACAAACGCCGACCGTCTTCATCGAGCAACCCGTGAAGTTGTAATTTGACAGCTGATCTCGCCTGGAGAGTAAATATTCATATTTTTATAAGTCCACGGCGCTTCGCCCGCCACCCAGCCTCCGCTGATGAAAACCCACCAGGTAACCCAATTTACGAGATGCTGCATGCTGTTCATGAGAAGCCCGTCGAACAACCACGTGGATCGTGGGCAACCCGTTACGCGCCCAGATACGCCGTTGATCTAACCGCCGGCGCACCCGGTCCAGCGTGTTGGCATCGCGGCGCAAATCAGTGTCGGTATTTGGCACAGCGTATAAAGGTGCAAGTCGATTTCTGACCTCACCATTCTCTTCTCTTCTCTTTCCCCTTTTTTCTTCCTTCTTCGTACTCTCTTTCTTTCTTTGATCAAAATGTATTTCTCTGCGTCGATCGCACTCACCTCCATCCTCTCCCTTTCCAAGATCACGGTGAACAGTGCGCCGGTGGTTCGTCCCTATATGATGACTCTCCAGCTGCCTTCGCTGATTGATACCCAGACTGGCCGGAGCGTCGTGCAGCAAGCCTGCACGCTCCCCGTGTTTGGAGGGACGTGCACCCCGCTCAACGGCACGGCGTGCACCAACACCCCCGGGCTGCAGTCGCTCATGCTCAACCCGGACGCCGACTGCGCGGCATTCACGTGCGTACCCGCCCACATATGCCCCTGTCTCCGCTGATCCTTCGCATGCACAATGTTTCCAGGCTCCCAGACTGCCAGTTCACCCCCGACCAGCCCGCGCTCGAAGAGTTCTCGGATACCTCCGAGCACCTCGAGGGCCTGGGCATCCAGAGCGTGCAGTGCTTCGAGAACGCGGGGACGGTGAACGGTTTCACCCAGGGCTCGCCCGAGGATATCGCGCAGGAGCAGGCGGACGAGGACGCCGCGGACGGAATCGTGCTTACGCCTCCGGCGAATTGTACAGAGGGCCCCATCGATATTTCGGCGGACCAGCAGAGGGAGGATGACGCGGACGGCATTGTCGTCAGCGGGCCGATTACGTGCTCGTTTGACTGAACACTGTGACGGCAAGGGGAAGGGCCGATTATACTCGCATGGTCCACAGGTTGAACATCGAGTTTACGGATGAAGGAGATGTAGTTCTGTACCGGTCTTCGTCCGACCGAATTCTACCACATTCTGCCCAACCCACAATGGCGTCGTCCACATCGGTCCGGAATGAGAATAGCAACGGCAATTCCAGAGCTGGTCAGCGTGCGGGATCTACGCCTGACATCGCGAGCGCATCTCAATGGATAATGCTGTCCCGCTCGGTCTCATGGAGGTGGTTTAGCCCGGAAATTTCAACGCTCGTGCTAGAATCAGAGAGATTTATTGATGAAGCAACGAGGCGGCCCTTGTGGGGATTCCTATCGTATGCTGAGCGAATCGGGGTGGGGTAGGGGAAGAAAACGATTACAAGCTGGTTACCCCAGGAGTTGGACAAGGGATTGCGATACATAATAAGCGAAGCCGCATCCTGCGTCCCAAGAATATTTCTCCATCTTTCATGACACGCCGTAATTATCCTGGAACGTAGTCAGAGTCGGAGGTAAATTATTTGTGATGAGTGGCTGATCTCGAACCAATCATCAGTGTTTTGGCCGGTGTAATCGGGGCGAAGCAATATGTGCAGTCACTGAATGAGGGAGAGGTGGGCACATGTAGAAACGGAGGAGCGCACCAACTCCCTCGAAGCCATGCGGGAAAAGTATTGGTCCAAGTTGCTATTAGTTAGATGCTCGATGAAGATGGACCCTATGTCCAGGTCCAGCGTAGGGAGTGGTTGCACTGGGAGCAACACGAGCTTTGAGTCGAGCTGCTCACATCGCGAGATACATGCTGTGGAGTAGGATTCGTCGTATGCAGCTGGTGGCTGGAATCATAGAAAGTGTGGCGAGTATTATCTGCACTGAATCACTCATGGGGCGCATACGGAGGAGACGGAGGTTCGGCAGCGTGGAAAGGTCCAGGGTGTCATCAGACTGCTGTGAATCAAAGTAAATCGTGGAATATTGCGGGAGTCGCTACACACCCATAAAACCAAGTCGAAGACTTCAAGATTCCGAAGGGCAGCAGCAAACCGTGCTGACCGAAGAACAGCTCCATGGGCGTACCAGAACGAAAGTAACTTCAGGCGGGAGAAATCTGACGGACAAAGATCGTGCATGAGCCAGTCGCGCAGGTAGTCCACAGAGACAATCTGCAGTGATTCCAGCCCGACTAGGGGGGGACGACAGGTGGGGACGGGACGCACCGCCTCCGGAGAGGATAGGTGAAAGTGACAGCTCAAGACGAGGTGTCTAATTGTGGGAGAGCAGCGCTCCCACATCTGCAGAAAGATCGCTGGGGTGATGAAATAGGACGCCAATACCACGCGCGTGAGGGTCGGCAGGCTGAGAACCTTTTGAAGCTGAGTCCGATAGGGAAGGCGGCAGGGGCAGTACAAAGGCAGACACTGCGGAGATTGATGTATGGGAAGTCGCAGATCGTGGAGAAGACTTCCAGCGAGAGCTCGTCCGAGAGGAGCCGAAGGCGCCGGATATACCGAATCAGGTGCGGGGACACGCGCAATACCTCCTGAAGTCGAGGCCATAGGTCGTTCCATGGGGGATCCCGAATCAAAAGTTTGTTGAAAATGTGGCTCTGTGCTGCTGAGGTCCAAGAACGAGCGATCACGGCGCAAGCCTTCAGGTCCGAAGGCGATCGCGGAGGAAGTAGATGCATTGGTCCACCAACTCCGGGATGCGCAATGGGCTGGCTCAACCTGCGATCTGTGTGCCATTTCGATGAATCCATCGAGATCTTCCTTGAGGAGTGACGACGAAGTCTGCAAGAGGCAAACCGGCAACGATGGCAGGAGAGAAAGCCCAAATGCCACGTGGTACGCTCGCTGACAAAGCGGGCCACGGCAGAGATGCCGGTTTCCCAGAGGAAGGACCGAGGGTTCACTGCCTCCGTATTGTTACCTCTACGCTTAGCTCCACAGGAGTACGCCATCCCTCCCCCTCTAAAGGCCCTCCTGGATATTTCTAACATATTCCCGCCTCATCAACGAGATCGAAGGATATTACCTGAAAGCAAGCCTGGAAGTTGAAATTTTAAGAATATTTACGGCTCATTGCTCGCTCAGCCGCGCCAATCGTTCAAGCCTTAAATGAAAGATTGCGGTCTGAAAGCCTTCTGACCAGGTTACCAGCGACGAGGATATGCATAATGAGCATTATGCGGAAGATCAACCTCACCGCGGTAAATAGTCACGAGAGACAGATTGCCAGCGCTGTATCCTCCGATCCGGATGCACGAACTCCCGGACATTGATGTTGATCCCTGCACTGGTTATGTACTGGTCTCATAATTTTTCAGGCAAGACTGGGATACGCGACACCCGTGGGATAGGGATACAGTACTCCACGGATGCGGCCCAGGATGAAATTCAACTTATTAGGGCAGTACGAATCCAGCCACGAGCCGTAATCCATTGGCATTACATAAACACAACCAAGGAATATTGGAAGAGAATCAACATTTATCGTTCATCCCCTACTCTCCCACGTGGAAGTCCTTCGTGCAGAAGTGATCAGTGCTGACTGCCCACCCCGCCGTCATATCGCCCTGCCCGTTTGAAATCTGCGCATAGCCCATAATACTCGTCCCACACGACCTCTTAATATAGTCGAACGTGCCCTGGACATCGGCCTGGTATTTGAATCCACCCGAATACGGGCAGATGAAGGCTACGACGCCGCCTTTCACGCACTGTGCCCATCCATGAGTTAAGTGTTCATGAATCTTGAGTATGGCAGCTTACATATGTCCAAGCGTTCGCCGAGAAGGACAGTTTGTCTCCGAAACTGCTCTTCAGGCAGGCGGCTGCTGTGTCGGAGTCCCCGACGTTGGCTGAACCTGGGCCGCACGCCTCCCTGCGCCTCTCGAGGGATCGACTTGTGACAGTGGTGTTTTCCAGCTTGATCTTGTCGAGTGGCGTGAATTGGGTGGTATTTTTCCCCGATTTGTCGACTGAGACCGAGTAAAGCCCATCGCGGGCTGTGATTGGCACGGAAGACGCGGAGACCAATGAGATCCCGGCTAGGAGAGCGGTGAACAATGTGATGGTCTTCATCTTGGAGCGTTCAAACTGGTGGTGGTGGTGGTGGTGTTGGTATTATTGAGGGAGTGTCCGTGTAGACCAGCTACTCGGAGTTGAGATGATTGTAGACCAGCTACTGGGGAGTTGGGGAATACTCGAGAGATTCTTGGCTGGATTAAATACTGGTCGAGCATCTGCATGGTGGTGCGTTGGTAAGGGAATAAACCTGTACAATATATTTGAACCGTAAGTTGGGCTCCCGTGAAATATCGCCTAATGAAAAGTCGACAACTAGCCTAACTCCGCCCTCAACCATACGTCGAAAACCCTTTCGTTTCTCGTCGCAAAGCTGTTTGGCGGTATTCAATGGGAGAGGATTGGATACCATCCCTGCGGAGCAGTATGCCCACCGGAGAAGATTTGCCACGTAGAGCGTACGAAAGCACAGTGCTCTACAGCTGTGACACATGCTTGCAGTTCGCGGATGCTGATTACGAGAATAAACACCATTCAACACCCGATCAAATCAGTTGCCAAATGTCTTCGTAGCTGTGTCAATACCCGCTCTCCTTGGTGACCATGACGTAACGTCTATCATGACGCGAAGTGTTCGGACATCTGGGGAGACTTTACGCGGATTCCTCAAGCGTGCGGGTCTCGTTGGCTCCTTTTCATACACCGCCAGCGCCTCGTGCTTACTCCTGCCACCCAGATGAACGCAAGACTGACGCGAGGACGCACACTAACGACGGCTCGTAATCAGCATCCGCGAACTGCAAGCATGTGTCACAGCTGTAGAGCACTGTGCTTTCGTACGCTCTACGTGGCAAATCTTCTCCGGTGGGCATACTGCTCCGCAGGGATGGTATCCAATCCTCTCCCATTGAATACCGCCAAACAGCTTTGCGACGAGAAACGAAAGGGTTTTCGACGTATGGTTGAGGGCGGAGTTAGGCTAGTTGTCGACTTTTCATTAGGCGATATTTCACGGGAGCCCAACTTACGGTTCAAATATATTGTACAGGTTTATTCCCTTACCAACGCACCACCATGCAGATGCTCGACCAGTATTTAATCCAGCCAAGAATCTCTCGAGTATTCCCCAACTCCCCAGTAGCTGGTCTACAATCATCTCAACTCCGAGTAGCTGGTCTACACGGACACTCCCTCAATAATACCAACACCACCACCACCACCACCAGTTTGAACGCTCCAAGATGAAGACCATCACATTGTTCACCGCTCTCCTAGCCGGGATCTCATTGGTCTCCGCGTCTTCCGTGCCAATCACAGCCCGCGATGGGCTTTACTCGGTCTCAGTCGACAAATCGGGGAAAAATACCACCCAATTCACGCCACTCGACAAGATCAAGCTGGAAAACACCACTGTCACAAGTCGATCCCTCGAGAGGCGCAGGGAGGCGTGCGGCCCAGGTTCAGCCAACGTCGGGGACTCCGACACAGCAGCCGCCTGCCTGAAGAGCAGTTTCGGAGACAAACTGTCCTTCTCGGCGAACGCTTGGACATATGTAAGCTGCCATACTCAAGATTCATGAACACTTAACTCATGGATGGGCACAGTGCGTGAAAGGCGGCGTCGTAGCCTTCATCTGCCCGTATTCGGGTGGATTCAAATACCAGGCCGATGTCCAGGGCACGTTCGACTATATTAAGAGGTCGTGTGGGACGAGTATTATGGGCTATGCGCAGATTTCAAACGGGCAGGGCGATATGACGGCGGGGTGGGCAGTCAGCACTGATCACTTCTGCACGAAGGACTTCCACGTGGGAGAGTAGGGGATGAGCGATAAATGTTGATTCTCTTCCAATATTCCTTGGTTGTGTTTATGTAATGCCAATGGATTACGGCTCGTGGCTGGATTCGTACTGCCCTAATAAGTTGAATTTCATCCTGGGCCGCATCCGTGGAGTACTGTATCCCTATCCCACGGGTGTCGCGTATCCCAGTCTTGCCTGAAAAATTATGAGACCAGTACATAACCAGTGCAGGGATCAACATCAATGTCCGGGAGTTCGTGCATCCGGATCGGAGGATACAGCGCTGGCAATCTGTCTCTCGTGACTATTTACCGCGGTGAGGTTGATCTTCCGCATAATGCTCATTATGCATATCCTCGTCGCTGGTAACCTGGTCAGAAGGCTTTCAGACCGCAATCTTTCATTTAAGGCTTGAACGATTGGCGCGGCTGAGCGAGCAATGAGCCGTAAATATTCTTAAAATTTCAACTTCCAGGCTTGCTTTCAGGTAATTATCCGAGACCCCTTAGTGGGCCACACTAGTTAGTGGGCCACTTGCATAATATAAGCCAGTAGGATGCATAGACCTAGGATTTGATACTTCTAGGATGGGATTCGTTCTCATCCCTGGCTTATCCGCCCAACTATCGTAGGTCCCCACGGGGATGAACCGGCGGCGCCAAACTTCCAGTTGACACTTGACACCCTCTCCACGATGCCCTCCGCCACTCGCATTCGAAGGATCCTGGTCTGGAACAGCTTTCTTGACCGGGCAGGCTGTGAACAGCTGGAGGCCACACTGGTATCTCTCCCGGTGCAGCCGCCGCCGAGGCTGGAGCTTGACATGAACTCCATGGCGGGCGATCTAAAAACCATTGGCTATCCAGGTGAATTCTTTCCTAGGATGGCGCCCCGGAATCTCGTGCGTCCTTTCGTTCGTTTGTCTGCCCACATTCTGATCAGCTATATGTAGCTCTTCTACTATCATGACACCGATTATGTGAATTGGTTTGAGGCCAGTCGTTTATTATATACATTCGAGCTAGGATTCATATTGTATTCCAGAATCTTGTGGGGTTCTGATGATGATATAGAGATGTCTGTATGATGAGACTTTCACATGTTCCCCAGGACTAACCTTCTGAAATTCATCATCATCAAGCTGTAATTTCCAAATGCGACTCGGAAGTCATTTTCTGGACACATAGCATCACGGTTCAATTTGAATCACCCGGTGCTTGCCCTGTGTGAATCGAAGAGCGTGATGGCTTGTACGGGCTGTCGCCATTTTATATCATGGGAGCGTGTGATCAGGCGCGGAACAAAGTAGGCCTCAGCCCAGCGTACGCAATTCGTAAAACCAATGAAGTTCTGTCCGTGAGCAGCGCGAACTTCTTCTCCTTTTTTATGTGGACAGCATTACCTTGCACTGCGTTTGGAACTGAAATCATCGTGTGTTTATGTTAGATGCCCACTGTCGAACTGAAAGTAATTGTCCCCGTGCTTTATGCTGATGTATCAGCGCGGCATATCAGCACGAGTCCAATTAAATAGCCGGAGAATGAAAACGTATTCCGCAGAGATGTGATAGCCTGACCCGGAGTCGAACGGGCTCCCTGCAAGAATGTGTTCTCCGTATACCCTCCCATATGTCTGCAGCTGCGCACCGCGCGCTATCAGGCTTCCTTTCCCGGTGTCAACGCGGACCTTTACTCAAAGTTGAGCTACCAGCCGTCTCTGGTTTCATGATCTACGCGGCCCTTTAACCCCAACTCGGGCTTCCCAGGCCAGGGTTCACATACTCGAAAATTGGCTTACAATTAACTGCGAACTCCAAGCAACGAAAATCCATCCCCACTGGCATTACCAGACCCCGAGTCGAACGGGCTCACTGCATGCACCTCTCAAGAACTGCTATATTAACACTGCGGTGATCTTTTTGTCTTACCGTGAGTAAAAGGGGCATGGAAAATATACCTAGGGTCCTCTGAGTTTTTCCGGGAATTTTACCCAAATGTAAAAACGTCGGAAAAGTAGATATTCTTTCCTGTCCTTTTTCTGCCGGAGAAAGGACGGGTTTTCCCCAAAGAAAATCTGAGCGTTTTTTCCCACCTGAAATGGAATCGTTTTGCCTGGGGAAAAATTCTGCCGGCTTTTTCCTCGGGACAATCCTTGCTCTTTGTTCGTGGAAAACAATCAGGAAAATCAAACGTTTTTCCTGCTGAGGTTCAGGGCCTACATCCTCCTACGGAGCTCATGATCTCCGTGCCGAGCCGTAGTGAGCATTCGCACGAGCAGCTCGATGTGCGCGGCATCGTGATGGCGCGCGCAGACGGCGGGAATCAGCCGCGAGGCTGCATGCAGCGGGTCGCTAACGGCATGCACTGCGTCGTGGTCGTCGTATAGGTGGAGAGCTTCGTCCCGGTATACGAATATTTATTGCGCCACGCTGGCTGCGCGCGTTGCGAGGCGCGCGAACGTGAACGCGCCACAAAAGTTTGGCGGGGATAGGGATGAGATAGCGCGCATTTGCGTCCAAATGGTGATCATCAGAGGGTCGGGGTCACTCAAGAGAGATATGGGACGTAAGCCAAAGCACCAATGAAGAGGGTTGTAGTCCGCAATCGCACCAATTGAGAGCGGGCCAGCATTCAGTCGACCATATCGAGAGCAGAGTCTTGCGCTCCAATGAGACTCCTTGCGTGCAGGAGAGTGAAACTGGGAGAAGTGTCGCACGGAGAAGTGGACCGATAGACCAGCGAGTATACATGAGAATGAGCGGGAGTCGGATTCACCAGATTCAATGGTCGTGGCACAAGCAGCTGCTGATCGGATCATCGGCCAAATACTTTATTAGCTCCTCTTAAGATGTGGTCGGTTGGAACCAGACTAGATCTTAAGTTGTGTAGGTACTTGAGTTCCTAGGTAGTGCTGTGTAAAACCGTATATAATACACCCTGGCCACCTACCTTCCACTGAACTTAAGTAGTCAGTTCCTGTGAAGTTAAGACCCGTTGACAGACAACTTAAGTTCGTCAGAACTTGAGTTTATTGTCGCAGTTCAGTTTATACAAAGAGTACTTAAGACTATGCCAGGGACTTGAGTTCTCCCCGAACTTAAGTCCCTCGTACTCTTCAGTTCTAGCCCGCACTTAAGTCCCACAGTAAGCTCAAGTTCTGCCTGTGAACTTGGGCTCGATACTCATGGCGGTGGCCGATACTGATACTGATACTGAGCGGAGTTTCAATCCATCAGCCATCATCTAACCGCGCATGGGTTCGAAGCTGCGAGGTTGCGGATTATTTTCACTCACAGAAATGAGGCTCGATCAGAGCTTTCAATACACAGAACCTTAAGAAATGAGTTGTGAAAGCATGCATTCATTTTATTTACATGTCTGACATCCAATCAACTTGCAAAATTCCAGAGGGGTGATGGTTTTAAAATCTGTCTGCTTGTTCAAGATTAAAGCCCGCTAGGCATTGGCTATGTAGCTAAGATGGACAGGTCAGGGGAGTATGAAATGGGAGACCTAGAGGTCTAGGGGTACCTCTCTTTCAAGGCAACTGGCCCACTAAAACTTTTGGGAATCCGAAAACTTACCTACCACAGTCTGTTCTTGTTTCTTTACAGATATCCTTTTCAACACACATCATTTGAGAGTAATTGGGACCTAGAATGTCCGTTGAAGCTGGAAGGAGCAAAGGTTTGGCCAGGGGACTGTGAGTCAACCGCGCCCGCGCGAACTTGATTTGTCTTCCGAATTGAGCCAAATTTGGAACTCCGCTCAGTATCGGGAACTCGCTCAGTATCCTCTCAATTAAATTGTGCACTCTTCCGGTCGCATTAAATAACCAGAATATTTTCAAGAGCTTTTATGTATTCCTAAAGGGTTTTCCCATTTCCCTGGAGCTTTAGGACGCTATTAACAATATCTTCCAGCCGTTTTTCAGTATCGGAATCAGCACGTGGAAGCCTGGAACAGGCCGAGAAGCTGTCGTCAAATAAGACCAAAGATCTCTCAAGCACGTGTAATATTTTAGTATCTTTATTATCTTTATTTTTTTATTTTAGCCCACCGCCACCAGTATCGAGCCTGAACTTGAGTGCACAACTCAAGATCTGAGAGAACTTGAGTTTCATCGCACACAGTAAAATCAATTGAAATCATACCTCTTTGCAGACCTCCTTTTAACCGGACTCTTCTCCGTGTACGTACCTCCTTCAGCCCAGAGTTCTTGCCCGCTGAGCACGAACAGTGCCGATGTTGCTATGGATGCCATGTCACAAGTCAGTGAATGGGCGAAGAAGGAGCGCAATACTATCTGGGGACCCACCGGATATCAAACGGATATCAGAGGGGTATCCACATCCTCAGGTGGCGCGCAGTGCCGTCATTAACCGGGGATGCTTCAGGCCGAGTCGCGAATGCCACTGCACATTGAGCCATTCAGATGGGAGTGGGGGGGGGCGGGTGGGTAAAGGGAGATGTGGCGATGGGTAGATCGGACCTGTAAGAAAGGGCGGGGACGACGAAGAGCACAGGTGGCATAGAGATGGTGTGGGAGGAAGAGAAGAGATGGTACGTGACAGTAACGAGACGGTGATTTGATCGCCCACATCAATTCTATTGTCCACTTCTGATCATTAGTGATCACGTCTCTTCTTGGTCCTGACTTCCACCTTCATCAACGCCACTCACCATTCCCCACCCACTGCCTAGGACTGGGCTAACTTCAACTTTGTGTCCACGCCGCCGGTGCATTCTTGGGACTTCGCCTTCGCGTCGGTCCACGACTCGGTGGCTCAGCCTAGCGAAGGGTGGCACACCTTGGGCACATCGTACGTGTATTTTTTTTTCTTCATACTCTATTCTGTCGTTGCGAGGCGCCTGCAGAATCCGTTCCATGAGAGGCAATGTGCGTTGTCGCTTGATTTGACTCGGGAGGCCACCGGCGTCTTTCATCGGCGTCATTTTCTGTGAATGCCACCTCCGTTCGTGTGTCATCAATATTTTTAATTTTAATTCTCATGTTCATTCATCCAACTGTTCAGACCCAGTGTTTGCAAGACTGTACTCAGCGTGCACTCATGTTCGTTTCCATCTTCAGGTGAGTTTCATTTTCATTCTGGCTGGCTCCGCTGATTCTTTCCGCCGGCAGTTCACAATTTACTCGGCGCGCACTCGCGTTCATTTTCATTCTCCGGCGAGTTTCATGTTCGTTCTGCCTTTCACTCCAGCTGACTCCTATTGTCGAGGCGGAACTCAAGTTGTCTCGACACTCAAGTTGTATCAGAACTGAAGTATTCATGTAGGAACTCAAGTACTCAGGTAGAGATATATGATTGTCTTTCTCTCTCAAGTTTGCGCATCTTAATGTCACAAATCTTAAGTGCGGGAACTTCAATCTTAAGATCCATGTATAGTGAGGGTAAGTGTATAGTGTATATAGTGTATTTTACACCTACACTACAGGAACTTAAGTTATACTGGGCGAAGACTTAAGTTCGGCAGAAGGTAGGTGGCTAGGGGTATTATACGGTTTTACATAGGACTTAAGTCCCGCACAACTTAAGACTTTGGGCCGGTTCGGACCGCCTACAACTTAAGTTGAGCTGCTCTTATTTCATCATCGGCTGAAGTGGCCTTTCGTCCGGGTGTATCCGGTCTTGAACGTGCCAATACAACACTTACACCTCTGCTTGCTTTCTCCCCTGAGCTCCATATCCTCCAAGATGATTTTTAGGCTGCAAACACTGCAGTCGAAACACTGCTCTGAAGTGATTTCCTTGACATCACGGTTCAATCAAGGTTCAATTTGAATCGTCACCAAATCGGCACTTGCTTGCCCGTTGGGAATCGACAACCGTGCCCCATGGATTACTGTCACGGTCGGCGTGGAGATAACAGAATGGGTACCCAATTCCCTGGGTGATCTTCAATCTAGGAAACCACTGACATTCAAATTACTTACCTATTGAAACAAATCCTACAGCGATCTCTCCTCAGCTCAAGACAGGCTGCAAAGACCGGCTAATCGTAAATGAGATAGGTAGTCGGCGAGTAATTTCCAATTCCACGCGGTAGAGACGCTGCCGAGACGCTGGAGCCAAAGCGCTAAAACAACCCAGAGCAGCTTAGTCATGCCCCGACCCCGAGTCGAACGGGAGCTCTGCGCAAGTGTGTTGGGTCGCAGCTTCATGTATTTCAGAGGCGAACCACACGCCATCGGCTCGTGTTCAACGTGCGGCTCGGCTAGGTAAGTGGACTCTTCGTAGAAGAGACCGTGTTGCATCTGCGAACGGGAGTATGTGCGTAACTCATTCTAAGGGCCACGCCAGAACAACAAGCAACGCAGCGGGGCGACTGCCAGAAATATTATTAGAATATTATTAGAAGTGAAACAAACCAGCCCCTGCAGAAAGACGGCGCTCAAGGTAACACACAACCCGACCCCCCAGTCAAACGGGACTCTACATAACCCAACGTCATTCTCCATTAATTGCAGATGCGTTCCTCACTCTCTCGAGTTGTGCTGATTGAAACCAAGGAGAACAACACCACCTAATTTAAGAAAGCTGGCGGGCATGAATTACCATTCCCGCACTTTCGCAGGTGAGCACCACGCGCTGTAGGACTTATTTAGCATGTCTTCGGCGCCGACCGTTTGCGTCTTCTGAAGGAGTCCCCCCGTGTAATATTCATCGCACCGACGGAGTCAGAGTGAGAATTGGGACGACGGGCTCGATGCGTGCGGCTTCATGATAGCGCTCGCAGGTGACGGGGTACGCCGTGCGCCCCTGAAGCGATGCAGTGTAGAGTTCATGCTGTGATCACCGGAGAATTGTGGTGCTGCGCGGGAGGGGGACGAGGAGCGTGGTCGTGGCTGGCACGCAGATCTACATCTGCGATGGGCGTGGACATTTTGAAATTCAGTCCTGGGGTCGTCCGTCAATCAGAATTACAACCAAGAAGTAATCCCCCAAGAGTAGGACGACGTTGCGGAAGGATCGGCATTGCCGTGTACGTGACACGGGACCACGGACTGCTGCGGATCGTCATGAGGTCAGATCCCTACCAATTGCGAACATATATGCGCTGCCACTTTGATAGGAATCTTGTCGCAACCACTGCTGCCGCTACTGATAAATGCTTGATGTATCGACCATTTTGGATAGAGTAGTCACTTCGAAATTTCCTTATATCATTATATGTCGATTACTTGACAGTGCTGCGGTATATGTGATGCTTGGAACGGGCTTCTCCGATCTAAGTCTGAATAGTGAGGTGCCTGTCCACTCAAGGCTTGGCAAACTGTTTGCATATAACCCAAACGTCGACATTGGGGATCAATCAATTCCCAAACTCCTCTCCATTCACATCTTCATTTATCGATGCTTACTCGACTCATAAAGAAAGTCCTAGGCTCGAAATATTGGCGAGATTGGCGAAGACAGGGCTGTGTTGTTGCCGAGTCTATGTCACCTGGTGGAATTTCCTCGGGAAGCGGGAATTTTGTCAGAATCTCCACTTCCCATGGGGATTTGGTGCGTTCCAGGCAAATTATCCTGTTACAAACTAACTCACATTCTCAGATCTGTGACATCGCAAAATTGAAGGAGCTTATAAAGCAACACCTTTGGGTCATCCAGATCTCCCAACACATCATCAAGTATTGGCACAGGCTTCTTGGCAAAAATATACCGAAACAAGAGCATGGGAATATCTTCTTGATGCAGTCCAGAATCTCCAGGCGGTGGTCGAGCTTACCCTACAAGACCATCCTGATCGAGCTGTAAGGCTGGAGGACCTGTTTCTAGGCTTGCGACAGCAATATCGGAGGCTGGGAGATCTCAAGTACCTTGATGCTGCGCTGTTGAGATAACGAGAGGCATTGGAGCTTACCCCTCTCCACCAGATCCCTAACAGGCAACGACGACTAATGGCCCTTGGTACATTATTGACAGAACGATATCATAATTTGGGAGATCCGCAGGACCTTGAAAATGCACTTCAGAAGTCACGAGAAGTGCTTGGTCTCACTCCACAGGGACACCCTGGGCGACCAAACTGTCTGGAAATTGTTGCTCAGACATTGTCGGTTCGATGTTACAGATTTGGAGATTTTGAAGACCTAGAGGATGCATTGAAAATGGAGCAACAAGCGATGGACCAATTACTGGAGGGGGATGAGAAAGTGAAGTGGCTGCTCAATATTGGTGTATTGTTCTTCTGCCGGTATCGGAAATTGAGTTACGAGTACTTATGTAATCGTTTATAATCAAACGAAATGAGGTTTTGGGAGGCTCGTCGTCTTTTGTCACCGTTTAAGCTTGTAATGAATTTAGTGGCTATGCTAATGAATATAGTGGCTGTGTTGAAGTCTCGATAGTGGCGGTGTGTAAAAAAGGCTTCAAATTTGTGACTCGTTTAGTGGCAGTGTTTGCTTGCGTAAGACTGGATTTGCTTCGCGCGTGTTCGAACTTGGCTTGTTGC
Organism: Mycena latifolia; assembly: GCA_029289555.1. NCBI lineage: Eukaryota > Fungi > Basidiomycota > Agaricomycetes > Agaricales > Mycenaceae > Mycena > Mycena latifolia. The sequence goes on along the minus strand of JARJLE010000018.1, from coordinate 1,331,669 downwards.
TTTATTTTTATTTTTGTCAATCGCAGTGTTATAATCCAGTTTCATCTCATGCAGGTGGCCAACACAATCGTGACATCAGCCTATAATTCTCACAGACGACTGCGCTCCTATCTTCGATTCGACAACTCTCAAACTGGTTTTTAATGACATCCTTGCTCAACCACCTAATTGTTGCCCAAGTTCCACAACCCCTTGTCTACATTTTCTCTCATCCATCTTTATTTGGCTGCTGAAATTCAGACCACCAAAAGTTGGAGGTCCCCAGGGCCACAGGGATCAAGGGTCTCTTCACGGGGTCCTCCAACTTTTTGTTTGTCCGCTGTTTGGTAACCATCCAGGTATGAAGTTCATCGGGGGGAATGGGCTAACTTTGACCAACATGTACTATTCTTCTAGTATCTTCCACTTGATATGATGTCTCTCAAATATTCCTGGGGCACAGATATGAGGGTCCCATCACGGGGCTCTCCGACATTTGTTTGTCCACTGTTTGGTAACTATCCAGAAATGAGGATTATCCGGCGGAATGGGCTACTTTTGATCAACAAGTACTATTCTTCCAGTATATTACACTTGATATTATGTCTCTCAAATATTTCCGGGGCACAGATATGGAGGGTCCCATCATGGGGCTCTCCGACATTTGTTTGTCCACTGTTTGTTAACCATCCACGTAATGAGGCTCATCCAGTGGAATGGGCTACCTTTGATCGACAATTACTATTCTTCCAGAATCTCACACTTGATATGCTGTCTCTCAAATATTTCTGGGGCACAGATGTGGAGGGTCCCATCAAGGGGCTCTCCGACTTTTGTTTATCCGCTGTTTGGCAACCATCCAGAAATGAGGTTCACACGGCGAGATGGGCGGACTTGTGGTGAAATGTATTATATCCCTAGGATTTCACACCCTATTCGATGATGGTCGAATATTTCTGGGTTACATGGCCCCCGGGGCCCTCCGACTTGTGTTTGTCCGATGTTTGGTGACCATCCAGAGATGAAGCACAGGGCAGTGATGGGCGGACTTGGGGCATAATGTATTGTTCTCCTAGGATCTCACGCACAATTAGACGCCTGTCAAATATTTTTTGGGCCACGGGAACCGAGGGACCCATCGCGGAGCTCTCCGACATTTGTTTGGTGAAGAAAATGGTGAGACAAATGCAGTTTACACTAAGCAAAGTTTATTCTGCTTCGACTTTGAATACCTGCATCTGGTCAAGGAACTTAAGAAGTTAGACTCTCTTGCGCATCGATGCGGTCTCCAGCTGCTCGAGTTTCATCAGGAGGACACTGTATGCGGTGAACATGTCTCTTGCCCAAGTATCATATGGTCTACTTGGAACGACAGTATATTCTTATTTCCTTTTTCGATTCACTCTGGGGTGCACAGGACACCACCGAGCGGGAGGAGGTCAAAGTTGCTTGGTGTCTCGGTCCCATGGACTGCAAGAAGGTTATGTGCAGTACCAATTGGGTCCGGGCTGTTGCTTTGACTCACAGAGATCTTGTTAAAGGTGGCGTTATTTTTTTCCGCTAGATTCCCTGCAGCTGATGTTGCTGTCAGAATCCCGGTGGAATGCTTTTTACATGTGCAACTCGTCAATTTCTGACCTGCCTAAATAACTTTGGTTTCGACTATGCCTTCGTAACATGAATTCTACATCTAAATCTACCGCATCAATTAACTCAGTGGGTGCGACAATCATGAAGACCTCAACCGATTATCGCATGATTTGAGGTCCGTGATCCGGACGGTCGGAGCTTCCGAATGCGACAAGTCACTTGCCCCATCCTGCGCTCACTCATCCGGCCCTCACAAAAGACACCAGAATCTTTGCATTCGAGTCAGAGGAGAAGGAGCTAATTGCCAAGGCCTGATTTATTTATCGGAGCTGCAAAGACATTGCCAAGAGCAACCAATGGCATCGATGTCGGAGAAGTTGAACCTGATCGCTCGACGACAGCGCACATGCTTTTACAATCTATCAATTGCACCTAGATATCTTGGACACCCGCAGTCGGGAAATTCCAAGGCCTGATTGAATTATCGGAGCTGCGTTGACATTGGCAAGATCGACCAATGACGTCGAAGCCGAATAAGTTGAATCTGATCACTCGACAACAGCGCACCTAATTACAATGCGGCATGGAGGGCTCTACAATACATGAAGATTGACATGACCAAATAATTTAACCTTGGCATACCTGGTTCGATCTGAGACTCCTATGGTTTAACCTGTTCATTCTTGACCCCCTGAAATCCTCCTTCATAGAGTCCATCTCCGTAATGTCCACCATGGACCTTCTCACACAACTACTACTGCCGCACGTCCCTCTGCCAGAAATATACCTCACTTATTCCTTCGAGGACAGACCGCGCGCCATCCCAGCGAAACCTAAGAATGCGGTGAATAATATGTGTGAGATGACCTGCTGTACTAAGTCTCTACAGTGTCCCGACGTCCATGCTTGGTTTCCCCAACAAATTCAACCACTGCGAAATTCATGAACGTCAACCAGCACATGTTGAATAAATTTTCGGCAACGATGGCGCAGCGACTTGCCTGGTACAGACTCATGCCCTCGTATAGGACCACTGGGATGGAGGTCCCCAACTTCGATGACCCACACAAAGTCGTCTTTGTTCATCCTCTTCGCCTTCCCCTATGCAATCGTGGAATCACCTACGAACGGAGTGATCATGAACCTTCTTGAGGTACAATGGTATGGTAACGTTGTCATCATAAAGAAATCTGGAGACCACATGGAGGACTACTCCAATTGAATGCATCGGAAAGTAAGCAACATTGTATTCTCACAATATATTGCTCAACCAATGTAAACACCAGGCTCATGGACCGTCTGGGCACGCATTGAACGAAACGGGGGGAGTCCGCCAAATAAACTAAGAATACATTTCAACAGCGTGCCAGATCCGTACCTAACAACTGCCTGTATGAGTAGTTATAATTCCGACATGCTACTTTTGCCATCTGTAGCTGAATGCGAGGGCTCGATCTAGCGATTCCGCCTCCTTCTGACACAGAAATTGATGTGGGAAATTCCAATTTATGCGCGATATTCATACTCAATTTGTCCGCACTTCATTCGCCATATGTTGAAAGCGATTCACCCGGACGAGGAGGATAGGCCCCAAGCAGGCTCTGGAGTGTAAACATGACCCAGGAACTCTAGCAGACCCGAATTGTGCATGGGATAATTACATATCGGCTTACCAACGTAGTTCGATCCAGTTGCCACCGTGTACGATCGAACATGCTGGGTGCTAATCAAATTGCCTCCATCACCCCACGATCGAATTAATAGATGATGAACATCCTAAATATGATGACGCCCATGGTTCCTGATAACACCCTGTTCATTGGACCCCATTGAACCTCACAGACATCTACCTGCGTCATAAACCTCGGGCAAACTTCCCTGGCATCAGTTTCGGTGGTTCGGGGTGACTCAATCCACAGCACTTTCCAACGACATCTGCTCTCCTAAACTCATTCCGCCTCCTGCTCTGGCCACCCCGCATACTAAAGCGACAAAGATAAAAAAAGACTGTGAGGTTCTGAAAACTCGCCATCACTACTCGAGGTCGTCCATATCCTTAGACTTCACAGAGCGCTACCTTCCTGACATAGCTGTAATCGACCAACTGATCAACATCAATCAAACCTCCGCTTTGGAGGCCGTCATGTCACTGTGGTCGGACCTGTGGTTATATACAGTAGGACTGGTGTTGCCCGGACACTGGAAGATTGTCGAGAAACACTTCCCCAGCCGCATCGAGCAGCCGACGTTTAAATATAAAACCTTAAACTGTACGTGCATTTTGACTAGTGGTACCTTCACTCACTCTCCAAAGTTCAACCGGGCAAAAAGGGATGGCAGCACCTTCCTGACGAGATCCGAACACAGGTGTTCAAACACTTCAATGTTAGGGACATCACTGCAATGGCTGAAATGCATCCTTACTGGTGTTCCTGATATTATGCGCGCGAAGTCTTTCAAACTCCGACGGCCTCCCGGAACACGTTGCGGTAGTGCGCCGAGGCGGTTTCACGGGTGTTCGGGTCGATTAGTCAGCTGTTTGTGCGTGTTGTAGACAGACTCGACCTTGCTTTCATCCACGCACCGCGACATTGCTGGATTCCCTGGCGGCACCCGAGAGCGCATCCAGAGACACTACCCCAACGTCGGATATTGAATACTGACATGCCGCTCGGCAACTTCCGGCAACTTTCGGGTAGGCGGATGACCATCATACACAGGATTCAGCAATACCTTATGTAAAATGCTGGCAGACCCCGAGAAACTCAACGGACATTAATGCTGGCAGCCTGCCCCCATATGTATTGTATTATTTGACAGTACCAAAGTGGGTACTAAAAAGGACATAAGTACGAGTTTTGCCGGGCGTGCCACGGCCTTCACCCCCAAGTGATCTAGACGATCTCGAGGCTGCACTGCAGAAGCAAAAAGAAGCCTTGGACGTCACCCCGAAGGGGCACCCGGATAGGCCATGTTTTTTGGGCACCATTGCTACATCTTTGATTGATTGTTATCGGAGGTTGGGAGATCTAAAAGACATCGAAGATGCGCTACAGATGCAGCAGGAGGCCATAGAGCTGACCCCAGATTATCATCCTGACAGAGCAAGCTATCTGCGCCAGCATGCTGCATATTTAATAGAGAAATATCAAAGGTTGGGAGATCTAACAGACCTTGAGGATGCAGTTCAGAGCATACGGAAAGGGTTCCATCTGATCCCAGAGGGACACCCCGAGATACGGAGCCATCTGCGGGATCTTGCCTGGGCACTCAAGTATAGATATGAGCGCCTGGGTGATCTGGAGGACCTTGAGAGTGCACTGGAGAATGAACAGAAAGTAGTTGATCTAACTCTAGAGTGGCATTCTGATCGCCCCCAGCGTCTTGCAAGCCTTGCACTGTCATTTGCAGATCGTTATAAGAGGTTGAGGAATCCCAAAGACCTTGAGCTTGCATTCCAGAGGCACCAAGAAGCTATTGACCTCACCCCTGAGAGCCATCCTGATAGGCCAGGGTACCTCCACAACTTTGCTCTATTTCTTGCCTATCAATTCCATTGTTCAGGGGATGTGCAGTATCTTGAGTCTGCAGTGCAGAGACACCGAGAAGCAGTTAATCTCACGGTAGTGGGGCATGCTCAGAGGCCACACCGTTTACAAGACTTTGCCACACTCTTGTCAGCGCGACAAGCCATCAGTAAAGACAAGGAGGACCTTGAAGCTGCTCTGGTGTGTTACCGTGATTCCTTCAAAATACCATCATCCACTCCATTTATCTCTTGGAAAAATGCCCTTCAGTGGGCCAGCTGTGCCCAGGATTTTCAGCCTTCAGACTGCCCGAGTGCTTATATGGCTGCCTTCCGTTTGCTCCCGGATCTATTTTGGATTGGACATTCTATCCCTGTGCGTCATGAGGCTATCCACAGATTAGAAATTGGACAAGTCACTTCCACTGCTGCACAGAGTTGTATTGCTCTAGATCATCTTATGCCTGCCATCGAAATTATGGAGCAAGGTCTAGCCATGACTTTCCAGCAATTGCTCCAACTGAAGACAGATGTAGATCACCTCCCACCCGATCAGGTGAATCGATTCCGAGCACTTTCATCTGAGCTCTATGCAGGAACATCGGCTCATTCAACTCGTGCTGCAATTGAGCGAAATGAGATATACGAAAGCAGCCTGGGCTTGAATATTTCTTACTTCCACAACCATATCATGTTCTCCAGTGTGCAGCCCAACAAGGTCCTGTTGTGATTCTCAATAGCCACGAATACAGCTGTGATATACTTCTAATTCTTAGTTCAACCACACATCCGCTTCATATACCACTTCCTGGTGTCACACTTGAGCTTGTGAAAAGTCAGCAAGCATTGCTCAAAGAATTGCTGTCACAGTGCAATGTCAGAATGCGAGGAGAATCAACACCCACCAGACTGTTTGGCCAGCGGGAGGATTTCACATCCAAAACAACCAATGAGTGTTTTGAAGATATACTAGGGTGGCTCTGGAGATATATTGCTGAACCTGTATATCAGCTTCTGGACTTGGTGAGTCCTACATATCTAATACTGTTCATAGACTGAAATTGTTCATCCAGTACGGGATCCATGATGGCCGACTGTGGTGGTTACCCACCGGTGCATTTGCAGGACTGCCACTACTGTAGTATTTTGATCAATTCGACACGGGGTGTGATGCGTGACCGAAAATACCATTTCGACACTTCGACAACCCGCGAAATTTGGTGTGACACCCCTGAAAATTTCGACACTGACCGCGAAAATTTGGGCTTTTTTCCATTGCAGAGCAAAATTTAGGGTGGGTATGACGAATTTTGGATTCGACAGACCCCTTCGTGACGCGTGACCCCGACCAAATTTCGACACCGACACAGGGGTGCGTGACGCGTGACTGTCGATTTGATCGAAATACTACAGTACATGCATGCTCTCCCATTGATACGGATGCCTTCATTCATTCCTACACTGCAACATTAGGATTCCTCCTTGAAGGCTATAGGAAACCTTTCAATGGGCCACCCAAATTTGCTGTGGTTGGTGTAACACATACTGGCAGTGGAACAAATTTCCTCAAGGGAGTCAGAGAGGAAATCAAAAGGATTACAGCTGTCATCGATGAGCCCGCTGTGGCCTGCCTTGAAGGAGATAAAGCCACGGTGGATGCTGTAAAGTTGCAGCTCCAGAATTGCTCTTGGGCTCATTTGGCCTGTCATGGGAAACAGGATTTAGTCAACCCACCCAAAAGTTGTCTTTCCTCTTTGGAGGCCAATTAGAGTTGGGAACAATTCTTCAAATGCCTCTGCCTAATGCGGAGTTTGTGTTCCTTGCTGCATGCCAGACAGCCATGGGAGATGCTATCCTAGTGAATGAATCATTTCATCTTGGTGGAGGTTTCATTGCTGCTGGGTTCCGCAGTGCTGTAGGGACATTGTGGTCTATGAATGAGGCCGATGGTCCAGAAGTTGCGGAGAGTTTCTACTCATATCTATTTCGGGATGATCGGCAACCTCAGGCTAGTGATGCAGCAGAGGCTCTGCATTATGCAGTGAAGCAACTAAAGAAGAGAAATGTTCCGTACGAGCGGTGGATACCATTTATCCATATGGGAGTCTGAATTGTAGTTTACATGTAAGTTTTATCGATGGTCTATATGTTTCTTATGCGTTACCTTCAGTGACCTCCAATGTATCAATTCATGGTTATGTGTTTACGTACTGTATATGACATTGATGACTGTGAACAAGTTGTGTTATATCGATGACATTATTTGGCTCCTGGTCTGCAGTTCCCCGGGGCGGTAAGACAACTGGCCCCGAGTGGAATGGCCTCCCGCACTCGAATGCATTCGGCATTTTATTTCTTTGGATCCACCTACTACTTGAATTGTATGGGGTGGTTCAAAAGCTCTGCAGGCTCCAGTCAATACTCAGCGCCTCCCCACAAACAAGAAATTTAAGCCAGGAAGAGACAACAAGACGCTCAAGACCGGCTATTGCGCGACCCCGAGACGAACGGACCCCCCGCATCATATTTCTCGGCCATCTGCCGACAATTCTACAGGCGCGCGCCCCGCACTATCAGGCTTATTCTCCCTACTCCCATCCGTGACTTCGAGAAGTCTTCGTCCCCCCCAATCCGGCGAATTCACGTCTGCTGTAATTCCAGGAGGTTTGCGACCGGTTACTACCATGTTGAACACAAATCTCCAAGTGCATAGGCGAGATCGTGAGACCCAGCTTTCAACTCCACGATACAAGCAAAGAAGAAGGGAAAAGCCTTCCACGACCTACCATTGCCCGACCACGAGTCGGACGGGCTCCTTGCAACACTAACAAATCTGGCAGTCAGGAATATTCATGCAGGTGCGCACCCACGCTATCAGGCTCGGATCCTACCTCCCGGATGGGGGGTAATACTGTAACATTATTATTCCAAATTTCACGAAAATTTACACACCTGTTTCCAATATCTACACAGCTGTTCCTGAGAGTTACATCGCCGCTTTCATACATCAAAACATACACATCTGAAAATTTACACAGGTGGAAATATGTGAGGAAAAAATGCACAGGTTGGTTTGTGAATAAACTTTGCTGGTTGTCGCCTTCATATGTTTTTTTACACCGGTACAGATTCTTACATACCTTTGATTTCAAAAAGATTCACTGCTTGGGTTGCACCTCGGAAAAGTACAGTGGTTCCTCCCTTGCCTGGATTCGCCACCAGTAAGTTCAGTAGTATAGTAGCTTGGTTTGAGCCCGAGGAGCGAAGTGCTTGTTAGGATCAACTGATGAGTGATTACTAGTGATTTTGATTGTTGCCGCTTGCGGTGCTAGAAGCGCCCGGCCCTGCCTTTCAATGGGTGCTGATGAGTTTGAACCGTCTTATGTGACATAGGGTTAGCTTCCCAAGGGTCTGAACTGTCAGGCGAAATGTAGTGGCAATGGGTTTTTAGCGACACTGCATACCATCTGATTCCATGCGAGTTGATGACCGAAGGACTCCATGCTGATTAATGACCCACATACCAAAGAGACCCTCATCGTCGGGAAATGCAAATGGGCTGCCGCAATGCCGCTCCGATCCGAGGATCAATCACACTGAGGGTGCTCTGATGGCCGGTCACCACACTGATCCTGACATAAAAATAGGGCTAGGTAAAATATATAATCAAGGTAGCCCGCTTCGCGGCAGGACCCGCTATCTATTTTTGTCGCACGCGTTGCGTTGTAACCAAACCGCGGATGCAGCTCTCAAGCTAGGCAGGTATTCTACCCACGATATCGGCGCCCTTCCCTCGCGATACTAAATAAAGTTTCTCCCAATGGCAAGACACTTCGCAAACCAAATCTCGAAATATTCCCAAAGACGGCGCGGATCCTGAGTCCGCAACATAATACTTCGTTTGCGATCGAGCAAGAGGTACACAGTGTGCGAGTGCACAGATAACTTAGGCTGCGGTCGAACCACATGCTGTGCATCCTCCCTTATTACACGGTCCCGACTGAGTCTCCGAACGGTTTAATATGTCGAACTCCGTGCTGCGCATGTTGTGTACCTAGATTACAATATTAGCCCAGCGCAATACCACAGGTAAACGAGCCGGTCTTCTCAGAGGAAATGCGAAGCCCAAAATTGTCGAGGAGTTTATGCTTCAATTTATCAGGGACAAGCTGCGGTCATTCTGCCCGTAGACGAGAACTCTCCCGAGCGTTAGCGTTCTTGGTCCCTTCCACCCTCTTGCCATTCTTGAGACGCGTGAGGAAGCTCTTAAGTCGTTTACGCAGTTGTTTTACCTTGTCAGATTCGATGATGTGACGTCGTGTAACTCTAGTAGTCGCCGAAGAGAGGATAGTTTCAATACGGGAGAGACCTGCTGCAAAACATGGATTTGAAGCAAAGCAGAAGGATCACTCGTAGGGTGCCTAAGATCCGACCCGCGGAAAGTAAATGACTCGAGTCAAACCTGCAAAACGAGCGGCCTGCACACACAGTCGACCGGCTTGCTGACGCGACGAAGAGCCAAAAGGAGGCAAAATTGCGCAGATGTTGAGGAAAGAACCAACTACGTCATGGCCAAAAACGACGAGAGTTGGGTGGGACGGGATGCCAAATCGTCAAAGCCACATCGCAGCTGATGTGATGGAATTTGACGTGTCCAGTAGCCTCGGCAAACCCGCAGTGAATATATTTAATTCGGGGGAGGAGGAAGTAAGGGAGGAAACGGGAATCTCATAAGGGGAAATACTAGAAGGGTCGCCGAGTGAACTGCGAGGAGTCGAAGACCCCGATAAAGATCGAGAGGAAGAACCTTGGACATCGAGAGAAATATCTCCATTGAAACGGGATGCATTACGGGAGCGGGTATTGATAACATTAACAAGTACAGGTTTAGTTCCAGGTTCTGGTTCAATTTCAGGTTCAGGTTCAGTTTCAGAAGCCAGGGAAGCGGTAGGATCTAAAAGGGGGGGGGGTTAGTATAAACGGGGGTAGATGACATCAAAGATCGTACGAGGAGAAACAGAGCACCAAGGGGTGGAGCCGAAAACAATGTGTGGGAGCGAGCAGAAGGGGCTGAGAATAAATGAGACCAGTAACCGAAGGAGGCGATGATGAAGCCTACTGCGAGGAAGGGAGTCTCAACGGTCCCGTAATGGGACGCTGAAACAAGAATAAGCAGGGATGTAGAAAGCAAACAAGTAAACTCACTAATGGGATGAGAGAGAGAAGAAGGTGCGGAACTTGATGGGCGTGGGCGTGCGGGAAGGAAGGGCACTACATCGCGCGACAAGAATGAGGAGACGAAAATAAGTAGGCAAGGAAACTCACAAGGGGAGAAGAGGTCCGAACGATAATATGATGCTGCAAGGGAAATAAATATCGAAAAACGGCAGGCCCCCCCAACAAAAGGAGAACAATTCGGATACTCGGCAAAAACGGGGCTACCAAGGGCACAGTGTCAATAAGCAGCGGCAATGGCAAGGACAGATACTAACCTGGCTGTGTAACAGGCATCGGTACGAGTTCTTGATAATTGAAGACTGAAAACATCTCACACCAAGAAACGGAGAACGCACGAGAAGAGAAGAAGGAAAAGGGATTAAACTCAAGGGCAACCGGAAACCAGAGTACAGCATGGAGTCGCGAACGCAAACCCAATCGAGCCCAAGGACAACGTCAGACATAATTGATGCCGGAGGAGCAACAACACACAGAAGAGTGAACGAGAACGGTCCATGACCCCCAGCGGACACAGTGAAGAAAACAACGCAGTTTCAAGCAGGAGGGAGACGAGAGGCAAGACCAGAGCTTATAGAAGTTCGAGGGGAGCTGGCGAAGGTCAAGGAAGAGATAGGGACGCCTGATTAGCAGAGACATGGCGGTTGTGGGGGGGGAGATGGGAGGAAAAGACGGCAGGGGTGGAGTATGAATGACGTTAAGGAGCCGATCAAGGGATGATGGACACTAAGGAGGCCGGGAAATATAACCTTGTAAGGCAACGGAATTACTGATAAAGGGAATAATAAATATGAACAAGTATAGACAAGCAAATATAAGCAAATGTGTGTGAAACTGCGCCAAAAATTTATCAAACATGTTTTTCAAACGCACTACAAAACCCACTACTAAAGATAGCGGGAATAACCCAGTGTTTTCTTTTGGAAGGAACCAGGCATGGGCATATTTTTCGGTTAACAGATATAGTATTGTATCTAGATAAGTATAACCAGTAGTGAATTTGATACGAAGTTTGAAGGTGTGTATATTTCCTTCGCGGCATGCTGTGCTAATTTTGGCAAGAACCTCCAGCTGTGTAAATGTCTTTGCCATGTCACCACCTGTGTTCCTCTTGCAGATGATGCGGGTATGTCAATTGTACCGTGGGCATGTGAACCTGTGTATAAAGACAGAAATTTCGGTAGGTGTATGGGGGTAATACTGGGACATTATTATCCTCCATTTTGCGAAAATTTACACCGGTGGTTTGTCTGATTTACACAGGGGTTCTCACACCTAAGAATTACACACGTCCAAGAATTCCAAGAAATTACACCACTGAAGATCTGTTCGAAAAAGACACAGGTTGCCCTCCTGCCAAAATACACACCTTGTACCGTGCATCAGAAATTACACCACGACACTGGCTTCAGTTCTTTACACACCCCTTGAAACTCCAATATTTCCCACCTCATTTCCAGCTTCAAAAACACACAATCTCCTGTAGCCGGGCCATTATATGCTAAGGTGGTTCATTCCATGGGACACTCACTGTCCGAGCATGGATCTACGGGCCCTAAATCGGGTAGGACCGACACGCGGCACATTGACAACACGAGTGTCAAGAGCCAGGCCCTAGGTGCACAATCTGTTGCGGTCAACATGCCTCTTCTGCCGGACTTCAAATAAGATAGGGTCAGTAGGCACATGGAGTACTTCATGAACTGTCAATCGACTTCAATCATTGGATGTAAACTCACCTAGAGGAATGATCTATAACTTAGGCTGCTCATGTCCGGGTTCTTAGTCTGGAGTCCATGGACATATTTGTGCAATTAGGACTTCAGTTCTGAAGGTCGGAACACCCAGACAGAGAATCCCAGGCTGCTGTCCTGGCTGAATGGTGGCACACACACCATAAGCACCGTTCATAGAACACAAATTGATTCATTTCAACGTAGTCCGTCGCATTATCGCAGAGGAATCCCTCAGTTATACCGAAATTTCTGTATTTGGACTGAACCGTTATAAGATTGAACGAGAAGTCGTCTGAGTTGCTAAATGAGGAAAATTTGAATCCGCGGTCTCATATCTAGGGTGGATTAGATATATACTGCACTCTCCAAATGCCTACCATCAAGCTCTATGTGGGTCAGTTCATTCGACATATTTACATCCATGAAATGAACCTGGTATTGCGTTGGTTTTAGGGTAGCTATAATGGGTAGTAAGAAACAGGGAATAGTAGGGGAGCTTCCGTACGTGTGGCCGTCGAGCAACGACTCGGGCCCACACTTGTACCCCCCTGCGTAGATGGCGGGCATGACGACGAATGTAACCAAGCAATCGCACGGGTCGTCGGACCAGAGCGCGAACACCCAAATTTCCGAGAGGAAGACCTGCGGTGCAACATGGACCAAAATATATGCAGCAGTTTCGGTCGTGGGCTCGGATTCTCTTGCGGATTCTTCCGGACTCCGCACAATCACCAGATTCGAAATTTATAGTCCCGAAGGAGATCACACAGACCACAAGCTAGCCATAGATAGAAATGAGCAGAGAAAAGCACCTTGGACCTAGGCTGCTGACCGTACCGTGTATACGGGGACGGGGATTTGGTGTCAGGAATCAATGAATTGCCACAAGGGATTCAAAGTCCTTGCACACCAATGTATTTTGTAGCAGTCACCCAGGTGCGCTTTTATCCCAATTTCAAAATGAAGCAGTGAATCTCGAGAGGATCTTCAACTGTGTATTTTATGGCAATGTTGAACCTGTGCATAAATGCTGCATGTTACCCTGTGTCGTTTTCTGGGGAGACAAATGTGGTTGTGTAATTAAGGTATTCCTGGATCTGTGTCATTTTTTTGGTTCATCAGGTGTGTAAATTCTGTGGTTGGTGCACGACCCTATGTGAAAAAAATGCAACATACCCCGAGTGGTGTAAATTTTCATGAAAAACACTAGGCGGTGTTACAAATAATAATGTCTTGCTATTACAGCCATATAGGTGGCATTAATTTTAACCAAAAAATACCAGATGGTGCACAAATACTAATGTTACAGTATTACAGCCATACTCCCGCACTCGTATACATTCAACAGTTTCGAATCCACTGCTGAATCATAAGGTGGTTCAAACGCTCTGCAAGGTGCGGTAGTCGTTCGATCAGAATGACCCAAAGCCTGAGTACAATTGCAACGCCTACTCGCGAAGAAGGAATATTCCACGTCCGCAGATCCAAGAACTTCAGCTCACGAGAAGAAACCAAAAATATCCCCGTCATTCCTATCATGGCCCGACCCCGAGTCGAACGGGCTCTGGATTTCATTCACGAATTCCATATTTCTACAGGTGCGCACCACGCGCTAACAGGCCTCAATATATCCGCCCGCGCCCAGCCTCATTCGATGGTTTGCCGCCAGCTTCAAAATTGAACGGTCTCCGCCGCGCGTGGTCCTTGAGGTGCACGGGGGAAGTAAATTCAGCATAATGTAGTGAAGATTACAATGAATCCAACCACGATCGCTGCGTGCGGAATGAAATAACGAACGGAGTGGAAGGCATCAGCTTCCAACCATTGGTAACCAATAAAAAGACACCCGCAGAATTTTTCAACCCCTAGGAGCAAAAGACCCACGAAAACGCTACGCACTGCCCAACCCCGAGTCGAACGGGCTCCCTCCATCATAGTTTCGAGCACAGTGAATAACATTTCTGCAGGTGCGCACCACGCGCTCTCAGGCTTCCTTCCATCCTCCCGAGCCCAACTACGTTCGACAGTGTTGAACCCATTTGTCGAAGGTGGGCCGAGGTTTCGTCTAGTCCGCAGATATCAACGTCGCCCGACCGCTGATTAAAGCTCAGTACAACCTCTGCTTTGAGACGCGGGAACCATCCGCTTCTTGACGAACCACCTAACGCGCAGGCGGTTGCAGGATGCAGCCATAGCAAAAATGAACCAGAACACCTGGAAAGTGCCCGACCCGAGTCGAACGGGAGTCCTGCATGAGCTCAATTTGGCCGCCTCACTGGCACGTTTCTGCAGGGTTACTCTCCCTCTCCAGGGTTTGTATACCCTTCACAATTTTGAAGCTACCGGCTTACCGTCAAATCCTGGACCAGCATTGGGTTTCGCGCTCGACGGTCAGCGGGAGTACACAAACATGTATCAGAATGACTACTCTCCGGTTCGATTCAACACCAGCATCCTCGCCGTGTCCTCAAGCCTCGCTAACCCGGCAAAAACAATCCATGGGACCATATTCATGGCCTGACCCCGAGTCGAACGGGCGCCCGGCACTGGATTTCCTGATGAAATATGTACGTTTCTGCAGGTGCGCACCCGCGCTATCAGGCTCATTCTCTCAACGCAAGGTCCCGATTATAGCAGCCGCTCCTCACGCCGTGCACGCCTGCGCACGTCCGAGCCACATATGCGGAAGCACGGAGGATGTGCCGGCGGGGGCGTTATACGTACGTTCAGTCGTGCTTATATATACATTCTATCGTGGGTGTTAGCCATAAACACTCCGCCAAGAAAAAGCGTCGAGAAAATGAAACTCGTCAGTGTCTGCGCCAGCGTGCTCCCCCATGCAATCAAACCACCGCCTACAACGCCGCGGTACCCCGGCGTATGTATCCGCATCGTCCCTCTGCCGCACTGTCGCGACGTCCCGCGAAGAGTAGGCGAGGCCGGCCGCGTACTGCGCTGATAGAACGAAGAACGAACCAAGGGAGCCCGCTCAATGAACCCCCGCAGCACTCGCATACCGCCTGAACAGCGCCTCGCCAACGCCGACGCCGAGGACGAGCGCGAGGATGAAGGAGGCTCGGAAGTAGTGGCTCCAGTTAGTACGCACGAAGGGAGGGGGGGAGCATGGGGAGAGGTGTCCCGCGCTGTGCGCACGCATACGTGCATGGGGACTGAGCGCCGAGGCAGGTGGGGCGGCGAAAGGGGGAAGAGCGTGAGGACCGAGACAGAGGATCCGGTGAGGCAGGGTCGAAACGGCGGGCGAAGGTCAGGGAGGGCGGACCAGGAGCGAGGCGAGGGGATACAAGCGAAAACAAAGAGGTAGCGTTCTGCGGCATCCGCGCCCGATAGAGCGGTTGCATAGCTCGAAATGAAGGAACCAAGCGAGGGCGGGGCACGAAGCAAGCGGAGAAAGAGAAGAAAAGAAAGTAGAGCACGCACATAACAACCAACGTAAACGCGAGCCCAAGCACCGCCTGCAGCGCGTGCATCGCGCCCCGCATAACATCATGCGCCGGGACGAATGGCGGGCCCACCAACCTCACCCCCTCTCTTCTTGATCTTCTCCTCGCCCTTCTCATTCTTGCATGCAGTCTTTATCGCAGCGCGCCAATGCGCCTCCAGCATCGCCCGCACCGCCGGAGCCCATCTATCGATGAGCGCGAGGACGAACAAACCCATAAATGTGCCCGTCAGCGCACCGTTGGATTATGGGACCCAGGGCGGCGAACCACAAAGTATCGCCGAGCGAGAAGTGCAGCGTGGTGATCATGGTGCCGCTGGCGAGGGTCATACCGTCGTTCATCGACATGTCCATCCCGTTGGTTGCGGCGTGGGGGAGCGCGGAGAGGGCTAGGATGTGGATGGTGAACGCCATGGTGGTGGCAACGGTGGTGGGAAGGGCAGAGGCGGTGGTGCCGTGATGGGGAAGCAACAGACGCAAATACGATGCCGAATTCGGCGTCGTTCAAGGGGCCGACGCAAAATCCGAGTTGTTTGGAGCAGCGCTGAGCTTCAAGTGGCTCACCTCTGCGCAAACGCAAGACGAGGAATCGAGGATCCGCTTCCGCGCTGTCGTGCGAGATTCAAAGATGCCGCGGGAGAATTCTAGATATCACCATCTGCGAACCGCCCAGCGAGGGCGCGCGGATCGCGAGTCAGCGGGGACCGGTACACAGGCATTTCGAGACTAGGGACACGTTTGCGCGGAAACTGGTGGGCATCGTGAGCACCAGCGGACAACCGCCATCTTGGGCGAGAAGATGTTCGTGCGTGGGTCGGGGCCCGGGGGAGGGTAGCCAACGGTGCATTGCTCGGGCATGACAGTGAGCACGGTCGTTAAGATGCCAATGCGGCACAGGGCCCGGGGAATCTCGAGGAATGTCGACATCGGCCGCCGGTGTAACGTTTGAACGAATAAATTATACTTGCGACCTTTCGAAAATGTCATGCTCGAGTCTGGGGCAGGAAGAGATCTGCACACTTTCTCTTTCGTCGAGGTCGCAGATCACCACCACGGGTGTCGGCTTCACCCCGCACTGCAAGACTCGCGTGCACCGGACGGGATCAGGAGAGCGGATTTACGTCCGAGAACGAACACGGAGGAAGGCAGGTTCCGCTCTCGCGGTCGAGTTGCCCGTATTTACAGTGCAGGTCAGTTTGGCTGTCCTAGCCTCTTTTGCGCACGCTAAGGAGCTCCGTCAAAATCCCGAAAGTGAAGGGGGGAACGGATCCACGCACCTTCATGTCCGCGGTCGAGCGCGGAGGACGAGCCATCTAGGCACTAAAAGATTAGAGATGGAGAGGGTGGGTGAAGGGATCTGGATCTAACCACCTGATCCGCACAACGTCGCGCTTCCTACGCTGGGTCCACTTTCGCGCCCGCCCCAAACCTGAAATGAAAGGAAGAAAAAGCAAAATCTTGTTTGCAGTCGATGTCAAAGGCGTAGCAAAGGCACACCTCCCCGCAGGGCTGGCCGCGGAGACCGCCAAGGTAAATGCGGGGAGAGAGGAAGGAAGGACAGGTTCCCGCTCCGTTCGACTCGGGGTCGCGCAATAGATCACCTTTTTTCATTGTCTGGATACTGTGACCGCCCGCGCGTCTGGTAAGTCCGGCGTGGCGAGGAGAGGCTGTCATGCTTTCAAGGCAAGCTCGGTCCGGGGTTATTTCGTCTATCCATATGATCCATAGACATCCCTCACAATGCAGTTCCACATCCTCTCAGCACTCTCTGTCGTCCTCGCCGCCCTCATACTGTCCGCTCAGCCAGTCACTGTCAACAGCGGCACCGCACGCCAGCTGTGCAACTGCAACCCGCGGGGACAATTTGCACTGAGTATATTTGAGTGCGAGGTTCTTCGTGCAGTTCACCTGCTGGAGTGCGACTGAGTTTCGCTGTAAGATTCGCTTATGGGTGGTGCCTGACGAGCATATTGCGGATCGTGTTCTTCCCATCAATGAGACATATATGTCAACTGGCTGTATTCTTGCTGAGGTCGATACGAGCCTGATCCCGCGGTTTCAATAATATTCCCGTGTATGCAAGTATAAGCCCTTATGTGTGGTGATAATATGACTCTGTGAAATACGACACAGCTGCACTCATCGTACGCTCTACAAAAAGGTTAGGTGGCACACCGTTCGATTTAATTGGTCGTCAGACGATAAAACCTCTTTTCACCCAATATTCCGTGGTTTGCAAACCGTGTGCGAACACCCGCCCTGTTGTGCTCGTCCTCCGAGCTTGTGGTTTGCCGAGCTTCGCCGAGATTGCCCACGAGTCCCACGGTTCCAACCGGATTTAGTAAAATTGCGGGTATTCTTCTGTCTTCGTCTTCCCTCTCGGTAAGGTGACGCTGGCAGCTCGAGAACATTCGGGGGCACGCCAGGTGTTTGGAACTGGTGAGTTGAGAAGGCTTCACATGGAAGACATTGCAGTTTCACAAAGAGAAGACGACAAGCACAGAATGTATCCACAATCAAAAGAATAACCCAATTTCAACCAACCCTTTGACACACAATTCCCCGCCCCTTCGACACCCAAAAAAAAACTCATAATTCTTTCGCGGTGCCTAGTTGCTAGATTGGCGAGCAGCTAATAGAGCTCGTGAGGTCCTGGAAATTGGTCGTGCCAGAGAGCCCTGGCACGGAGGTGAGGTCCCAGGAGCCCTGTTGCAACACCACCTCGCTATCGGTGCCGGCATTGACGACACCGGTCGCGGTGCACCCGAAGTCCCTACGGCGGGTCAGCTTACTCCGTGACGGTGGAAATAGAAGGAGGAGAGAGGATGCAGAGTGGGAGAGGGTCGCTCACTGGAAGAACGTGCAGATGAAGCCCCCGGGGATCTGAGCAGTGGTGATTTCCTTGTTGAGGAAGCTGAGCCCGCCAGTGAGGTTGAGGCATGAGTCGGAGACGACCGGGAGGGTCACACAGCCGGTGCCCACGCTGCTGCACACCACGATGCTGGCGCTAACGTCCTGTTGTACGTCGGTGTGTGCAATCAGAGGGGGTACTGAAGATGTGAGAAAAGAGCTGTGACCTACCGGAGTGGGAGTCGCGGGAGCCGCGGACGTCACGGAGGACAGGGCGACGAGGGTGAGAGCGAGGAGAGACTTTTTGTTGAACATTGTGGTTCGTTGGCTTGAGGAGCTGGGGTTTGGTGAGCACCTGAGCCCCTTTTATATGTGCGGTTCAATGGTTTAATGGGGTGTACTAAGAATCTGTTGTTGACCATTCATTCTTCACGCCCTGCCCTGACACAGCCAAGGCAGATGGAAGGTTTGGGATAGCTTGAGCTACTTCCACAGATTGGCACTCCATAGCAGCTCCACCGATTGCCGCTCGACGGACAGAGATCTGCAACAGGTTCGAGCGCTTTAGGTTGGAGCGTTATATAACGATCCCCCAAGTCAAACGACTCCGCAGACACCCAGATATCATGCTCCGAGTGGTGCGGCTATGCATTTAGTTCTCCGCCGATGTCACAAGCGCTGCGAGCATGCGGTGTGTATGTGACATGGAAGCTACATATGTCCGCAAAGTGGCCGCAGTCGAGCCGTTCTTTAAGAAAATGCTCCGAGTGATACGGCTCCCTATGTAGTTTTCCGGTCTCGGTGTCAGCAGACCTCTACTTCGCCGCGATGTTCATAGAGATTGGCCGGCGAGTTCCTATTGCCGGGCGGCGGGCATGCTGTCGTTCAAATCGCGCCGTAAGGTCTTTTCGGACTCGACGCGTAAATAGCTCTCGGCAAGAACCGAGTGACTGACCGTGCGCAGTTCATGTGCTGCGCTGCCCGTGAGATGCTGACTTCTAATTTCCACAGATCTTACTCCCACTTGGTCCGCCACCACCGCCTCTTCCCAGATGAGCGGCGCGCTACATGCTCTCCGCTGCACGCGAGGGTTTTCTGATCTGACTTTATAGTACGACTCTCCATTCGATCTGCCGCGGCGTAGAAGGCTAGCTTGCTCTCTACGGCATTCGGACGGAGTCCCTCACCGTGCTCACAGCAGTCAAGGACAGGTAGAGCAGAAGACAAGCAGCGGACGTTCCCACGATACGGGAATCTGATTCCCGCTACAACCCCTCGATGGCTAGTGAGAAAGTGGGTAGATTCATCAAGATACATCCATGCGAGCTAGTCGCCACTGCTATCCGCGAGACGCTGACGGTCTTCATTGTTTTCGCAGTATTCCTCACCTCCAACTCGGTCTCTTCTGTCTTCCTGGCCTTCTAAGCTCAGCGCGGAGTCCAACGCGAATTTTTCATCAGAGCGAGTCCTCGTTTCTGCACCGTGCAGTAACTTTAGGTATCACTGCGTTAAGGCCCGGTCTAAACCTTGGTCTAAACACGGAGTGATCGAGCGCGAACTAGGCGGTGCTATGTGTGTCTATTTGTGCCTAGGGGTCCCAGATCACACCTGTCTAGGCCACATAGCCACAGCTTAGACACGGCAGTTGCTGAGCGCGAAGGCCTCGTCTATGTTGCCTAGCTCAGCTTCACTCCCTAGCCAGGCATCTGTCTCACTCAAAGCCTTGACTCTACCACTCGACACTTAGCTTGCGACGATCTTTCACACTGCTTTTACACATAATACGACCTTGAAGCATGCGTTCCCAATGGCAACAAACAAATTGCCATCAACTTCTCCTCTCGGCTATCCTAACCTTTGTGCGCTTTGTCTCTGCACTGTCAATAGCGCCCAAATTGCGCCACTCTCTTTTCTGACGTCCACAATGTCGGCCTAGACAGGCCTAGTCATGCGATGACTATGTGACCTAGACACACGTGCCCGGCTAGGCCTGCCGAAATCGGCGTAGGCGCCTAAGCACGTAAGAAGTCTAAGCCCGGCCTAAACACAGTGTATAGGCGGTGGGAGGGACGTTCAGTTCGGAGCGCAGGTTACAGCTCCAATGCTGTTAGTGCCGTTTCAACCTTCCACTAGAAAGATAGGCTGACAGTGACACAGTTTTAGAAATCGTCGCGCAATACAGGACAAGCTTTGCCAACAGAATCTGTGCGCGACGGCCCGCATGCGCATCCTAGCCTGACTCCGGTACACCAAGGTTTACGCAGGGAACAAGTCTCCGGCTGCCATGAAAGCCAAGATCTTTGCTGAGGCGGTCCTGGGCCCTCGACCGGGTGAGCATCAATCAAATCGCCCAGCTCCCTGCTGTACTGATCCACCATTGAGGGCTCGGGTGTCCCATTCGGAAGTAATGGTGATGCAATAAATCTTCATACATCGCGGGAGAATTGATTTCATGCAGAATTCCTCAGTACCGGAGCATTCTATTTGATGGATAAATCTTGGGCATAGTTTCGTCGTCGACTGCCTGTGTAAACTGAGTCTCTCGTAGACAGACAGGCAAAACAAGGAAGCTCGTACCTCGCCTGTCTGACGCGTAAACTTGAATTCATTTGATACTCGTATCCAGCGATGAACGTGAAGCGCCTTGAAATCATACCTCGAAGCTGAGACTTATGCACATACCACGCTTAAAATGCGCTGAAGGAAATGCTGAACTCTTTATGGTCTACAAGCTTCTGAGGCCCTCCAAAAACGCTCATGACTAAATGAGCTAGCTGAAACCTCATTATTCCAGCCCACCTCCTACCACTCTCCATCGTGGGTATTTTCTTAAAACTTAACATTTACTCGAGAACCCAAGTAAGAGGGGAAGGCTCGGTAGTGCGCGGCATGCACCTGCATACGCTGCAGACTCCGTTCAACGGGTAGTGAGATATACAGAGAAGAGAACCTCCACAAAGAGCAGTAGAAACCTTCGAGTCCGAAAAGACCTTACGGCGCGATTTGAACGACAGCATGCCCGCCGCCCGGCAATAGGAACTCGCCGGCCAATCTCTATGAACATCGCGGCGAAGTAGAGGTCTGCTGACACCGAGACCGGAAAACTACATAGGGAGCCGTATCACTCGGAGCATTTTCTTAAAGAACGGCTCGACTGCGGCCACTTTGCGGACATATGTAGCTTCCATGTCACATACACACCGCATGCTCGCAGCGCTTGTGACATCGGCGGAGACCTAAATGCATAGCCGTACCACGCGGAGCATGATATCTGGGTGTCTGCGGAGTCGTTTGACTTGGGGGATCGTTATATAACGCTCCAACCTAAAGCGCTCGAACCTATAGCAGATCTCTGTGCGTCGAGCGGCAATGGGTGAAGCTGCTACTGAGCGCCAATCTGTGGAAGCAGCTCGACCTATCCCAAACCTTCCATCTGCCTTGGCTGTGTCAGGGCAGGGCGTGAAGAATGAATGGTCAACAACAGATTCTTAGTACACCCCATTAAACCATTGAACCGCACATATAAAAGGGGTTCAGGTGCTCACGAACCTCCAGCTCCTCAAGCCAACGAACCACAATGTTCAACACAAAGTCTCTACTCGCTCTCACCCTCGTCGCCCTGTCCTCCGTGACGTCCGCGGCTCCCGCGACTCCCACTCCGGTAGGTCTCACCTCTTTTCTCACATATTCCGTACCTTTTCTGACTGTACATACCGACGTACGACAGGACGCCAGCGTCAGCATCGTGGTGTGCACCAGCGTGGGCACCGGCTGTGTGACCCTCCCGGTCGTCTCCGACTCATGCATCAACTTCACTGGCGGGCTCAGCTTCCTCAGCAAGGAACTCACCACTGCTCAGGTCCCCGGGGGCTTCATCTGCACATTCTTCCAGTGAGCGACCCTCTCCCACTTGGCTTATTGTTCCATCCTCCCTCCTTCATATTTCCACCGTTACGGAGTAAGCTGACCCGCCGTAGGGACTTCGGATGCACCGCGACCGGTGTCGTCAATGCTGGCACCGATAGCGAGGTGGTGTTGCAACAGGGCTCCTGGGACCTCACCTCCGTGCCAGGGCTCTCCGGCACGACCAATTTCCAGGACCTCACGAGCTCTATTAGCTGCTCGCCAATCTAGCAACTAGGCACCGCGAAAGAATTATGAGTTTTTTTTTGGGTGTCGAAGGGGCGGGGAATTGTGTGTCAAAGGGTTGGTTGAAATTGGGTTATTCTTTTGATTGTGGATACATTCTGTGCTTGTCGTCTTCTCTTTGTGAAACTGCAATGTCTTTCCGTGTGAAACCTTCTCAACTCACCAGTTCCAAACACCTGGCGTGCCCCCGAATGTTCTCGAGCTGCCAGCGTCACCTTACCGAGAGGGAAGACGAAGACAGAAGAATACCCGTAATTTTACTAAATCAGGTTGGAACCGTGGGACTCGTGGGCAATCTCGGCGAAGCTCGGCAAACCACAAGCTCGGAGGACGAGCACAACAGGGCGGGTGTTCGCACACGGTTTGCAAACCACGGAATATTTGGTGAAAAGAGGTTTTATCATCTGACGACCAATTAATCGAACGGTGTGCCACCTAACCTTTTTGTAGAGCGTACGATGAGTGCAGCTGTGTCGTATTTCACAGAGTCATATTATCACCACACATAAGGGCTTATACTTGCATACACGGGAATATTATTGAAACCGCGGGATCAGGCTCGTATCGACCTCAGCAAGAATACAGCCAGTTGACATATATGTCTCATTGATGGGAAGAACACGATCCGCAATATGCTCGTCAGGCACCACCCATAAGCGAATCTTACAGCGAAACTCAGTCGCACTCCAGCAGGTGAACTACATGACGAACCTCGCACTCAGATATACTCAGTGCAAGCTGTCCCCGCGGGTTGCAGCTGTGTAGAACTGCATTGTGAGGGATGTCTTTGGATAGCGTATGGATAGAACAAATAAACCCGGACCGAGCTTGCCTTTAAAGCATCACAGCCTCTGCTCGCCACGCCGGACTTACCAGACGCGCGGGCGGTCACAGGATCCAGACAATGAAAAAGGTGATCTATTGCGCGACCCCGAATCGAACGAAGCGGGAACCTGGCTTTCCTTCCTCTCTACCCGCATTCACCTTGGCGGTCTCCGCGGACAGCCCTGCGGGGAGGTGTGCCTTTGCTACGTCTTTGACATCGACTGCAAACAAGATTTTGCTTTTTCTTTTAAATTTAAAACCTTCACGGCTTCTCCTGACGGATTTATTGACATGTACAACAATAACGAACACCATGTTTATGTATATTTCGACAAGGTCTTTGGAGATGCTTGAACTAATGTCTGAGCCTTAGCCAGCGACCAGCGTGGAAAGAATAAGCCTGATAGTGCGGGTGCGCACCTGCAGAATTGTAAAAGCATAAGAGCTCGTTCGGCTGCCAGATGCAAATGCTGCATCTGCATCTCGTTTCCTTATATAGTAGTCGTGGGAAGATGCAAATCCACGAGCGCGTGATTATGTGTGATTCTGCGTGACAGCAATTTTCTCGACGCGTCGCCACTGTATTGGGGCGCGAATATGCCTCCCATGCCCCTACGCGAGGTTCAACTACGTGTTATCCTTGCTGCAGCTTGGTTCTGGAACCTGGTCCAGCTCGCCGTCCTGTTGTACGCGACTCCGCTCTACTGGAAACAGGACTATCATACATCAGCTTTGAGCGGAAGAGCCTGGCTGGATGAATTGATTGTCGGGCATCCAGATAGAATAAAATCGGAGCTGGGCATGCGAGTGCATGTCTTCCTTGCCCTTGTTGGAAAGCTCCAGATGCTGGCTGGTCTTGGAGATTCAAGGCATATCAGGGTGGACGAGCAAGTGGCCATCTTCCTATACACATGTGTAACAGGATTGTCCGTTCGGCATGTTGGCGAACGTTTCCAGCATTCAAATGAGACCATATCCAAGTATGTTAATCCATCTGCCTTTTTATAAAGTTCCTGATTTGCGACCAGGTATTTTCGACGTGTTTTAATGGCCGTGGTGTCCCCTCCATTTTATCGCCGCTATGTTCGCCTTCCTGCCGTCGACGATCCTGTTCCGGAATCCATCTTGAATAATCCGAAATTCTTCCCTTTTCTCCGAGATGCACTAGGTTCCATGGATGGTACACATATAAACTCGTGTCCGTCAGCCGAAGATCGACACGCCTCTCGAAATCGAAAGGGCGGGGTCTCGATGAATTGTCTGGCTTGCTGCTCACAGGATATGCTCTTCCAATACATGCTCAGTGGCTGGGAGGGGTCCGTATCAGATGCTGCACTCTACCTTGATGCACGTTTGCACGATTTGACCATTCCGGATGGAAAATACTACCTTGCGGATGCTGGATTTGGAAGCTCCGATGCAACACCTGTTCCTTACCGTGGTTACCGCTATCACTTGGCGGAATGGGGCCGGGCTAGTGTTCGGTACGTCTCCGTACACTTCATGTGCCTGATTTAATTTTAATTCCTTTTTTTAGACCCGCAAACCGAGAGGAATTATTTAATCTTCGACATGCACAAGCACGAAATGTTGTCGAGCGCATTTTCGGAGTACTCAAACGCAAATGGGCCATTCTTACACGGGCACCAGAGTACAATATGGATATCCAGGCTCGCATCCCCCCCGCCCTCGCTGCTATCCATAATTTCATCCTCAAACACGACTCTCTTGAATGGGATGACATTCTCGAAATGGATGACGAAGATCCCAACCCAGGAACAAGAGATGCCGACTTTGGGGATCTGGCGGAAGGCCCAACTCCGGATGCAGAAAAGACTCGCTCAGAGGCGCGTCGAGACATCATCGCACAGCAGATGTGGGAAAGTTATCAAGCATTATTGCGGGAGAGGGGGGATGATTTTGCAGATGAGTAAGTAGTAAACAAAAAATGTCTCGTAGCGTAACTACGGTTTAGCAATAGAAAATATTTAGAAAGGGAGCTGAAGCCCTTGCTCAGCCATGTGCTTTCGCAACTGCTCTTGGACCCACGCAACCCTGACTCCATCCCTGACAATTGCATTGTACGCGTCCGCTTTGGCAGTATTCATTGACAGAATGTCAATGAGGGTTGCAAGGTCGTCGTCCAGGAGGTATATCTCGAGTGCCTGCGCGCGCACGACTGCAGCCTTCTTGCGACTCGGCGTGGACTCCGATACTGGCGCATGTGGGACCGCCGCTGGGACCACCGGATTTGCTGGAGCCGCTGCCGCTGCCGGGGCTGTTGTGTTGTTCGAAGTGAAAGCCGTGCGGAAGTCCCCGAAGATGTCGATGAAATCCGCCGCAGAAGAGGCAATGTCCCCGAGGGCCTGGGCACCTCCGGAAAGACGCGTACGCTTTGGGCGAATCGTTCGGGTTGCCGGCGTCGGGCTAGCGGCGCGCTTGCGGCCACTAGGAGCGGGGGTTCGATACGGGGTAGGAGACTAGATTTGGAATCAGTCCGAAGGAAGGAAGGGCAGGAATTGGAGACGCACACTAGTCCTTGGCTCTTCGTTCTCCTGCTCACCCTCCTCCTTATCCTCTTCACCTTTTCCCCCGTCATCGTCTCCTTCTATCGACCAAGGCGGACTTCCCATTCCATCGAAACCTGGTGCCGGCGCCGGCGTCCCATCGGGTTCGTCATCCTCTTGAAGGGTGACAGCCTCACCCGTGCGGAAGACGTGAGCGCCCTTCGCCTGGGACGGTACGAGCTTCTCCATCTGCTCGAGCCAGACCCATCCCTTGTTCCGGAACGGCTTCGCCTTCGGGTGTTGTACGACATAGGTGTCTCACGCCGAAATAGACGCGACGTCAATATTAGCGCCGTACGTAGGGTCCCACGTAAATCCAGACGCGTGGTTCTTGATGTGGTCAACGACGGCAAACGTCGCGCGAAGCTGAGGCGCGTATGGCATTAGGGGAATTATACGGCAGAGAGGGAAAACACGTACACTCGCGTACTTCCCATGGCAAGACTTTGCCGATTTCAGGCCTCCAAGTGTGCGAATCTCGTTCACTTTCGGGTAAGCGCGCGTGAAGATGGGCATCTTGAAGTTGCCCCCATCACCAACAGACGCGATGTTCTCGATGAGGAACTCCAGAAAAAACTTGATATCCGGATCAGTCCAGAAGGCATTTTGCTTCGGACCGGCGTCGGAGAGGATTACAGGCGGGGCGGGGCGTTGAGAGGGACGGGTGGGGTCATTGGATGCAGGCATGGTTGAGCTATATGGGGCAGCGGAGGGTAGCAGGGATGGGCGAGCGCGAGCGGCCTGACGCGTACGGTCACAGAAGTCACTGAAGGTCACTCGGAGTCACACAGAACAGCATCTTCCCACGACTACTATATAAGGAAACGAGATGCAGATGCAGCATTTGCATCTGGCAGCCGAACGAGCTCTAAGCAGTTCGCTGTTACGAGTACTTATGTAATCATTCTTTTAATCAATCGAGATGAGGTTTTGGCATGCTCGTTGTATTTTGCCCCCATCTATTCGTGTAATAAATTGATGGCATTTTGAATGCCTACTAGTGGCTGTGTTGAAGGGAAGCCACCAACAATGCTTCATTTTTTCTTACTCGCATAGTGGCAGTGTTTGCTTGTGTAATCCATCGTAACGGCGTCTGCGGTTTGATCCGACCGCTTTTCTTTTTATTATTATTATTTTAAACCCTCCTCTGTTCACTTTTTTTCAGTTCTATATACATTCAATAATTTCTGTCTCGCGTTCTTCTATATTAGACCACGAGAATTGACTCGTACATTCTGAAAAAACTGTATGTCTCACCGGTTTTACACGGACGGCATTTGTCGTAATAAGACCGCCCTTTGAGCTGGAGACACCTTTAAAATGTAGTGGAAAGCTATCTGGAGGTACCCTTCTCCCTTGGAGTTGTCCAAGCAGTGTCTCTCCATTATAACAGTTTGGATGGATCTCTCACATATTTTTGTCATGTGCTCTCTGTTGTTAAATACCGCCGCATATGAAACCCCTGGCATCTTCCTCCTTTCTTATGTCTCCACCGCTGCGCAGTTATTTCCTCAATGCACTCACTAATTATGATAATCTGTTAGCCCTATGTCAAGATGTCCAATTTCATTGGAAGCCCGTCGATGACAGCGTCATCGCGAGAAAAACCACGGGTCATATCTACAAAGTTAGGAGGCCCGGAAAGATACTTTGTATTCAGTGTCCTCGAAGATATGGTCAGCCTCTTCTTATTTAATGTTTACTTCTTACCTGATCTCACGCTTTCAACCAGAATCGCTCTGATATACTGCTCCTGGCCAACTTGGCCTCACACCATCTCGCCCCCGCAGAAGATACCACGCGCATGGGAATTTGGTGCAGCGCATGGAGGCGGGTGCACGCACTCAAGTGCCTTCACGTATGGGGAGGTTCAGCGAGCGTGCGTGTCCGGGAGGGAGACGGTCGAGAGTGCGGGGAGGTCATCATTCCGCTCTCTCCCCTTCTTTCGCCTCCCTCTCCCTTGTACTTCCTCTGCATTCTTTTTTTCTTTTTTCACACAAAACACATTATTTGCCACTGACATTGCAGCCCTGCAACCCGTAATGCACATCACGCTCCTCCTCCACTCGCACGCACCTCCTGGCGAGGTTCAATGACTGGTGGCATGGGATGGTACATGTTTCTCTCAATCTGTTTCCTCTTCCTGCGTTGCATGTTTACTGACCACGACTGCGCCTGCCGAGGTGGTATCCACGCACTTTGCACGCTTCTCCGCAATGGAGGGCGCCAGTGCAGTGCGGCGGCCATCGAGACTTGCCCGCTTGTCAACACATGTGGTGTGCTTCTGAGCCGCTCGGCCGGGTTGGTGTGCTCGGGGGCTTCGAGCTGTTGCAGTACTAGAGTTGTGCCTCCGAGTCCCCGATGGGTGCGTGCACCTCAACAGCTGCACGGCCGCGTGCGCGTGCAAATATCAAGTGATGCCCAATGTGTTCATCGGATTTTTGCGGCTGTTCTGTGCTTATCAAACAATTACTGACTACTAGTGAAACGAATTAAAAAAAACATAAGTACGAGTTTTGCCGGGCATCGCCACGGCCTCACCCCCAAGTGAAATATGATGCGGTGAGCCCGTTCGACTTCGGGTTGGGCCATCCTGGATTCGGCATTCAAATCTTTTTCGCCCACCTTCTTCAGCTGGATTGTCCGGATCTGCGCTTAAAAACACGACGACGCTGGAGTGTTCACTCCAATCCGATGGTGGCTATTTGTACATATTCATGTACTCCCAATGACCGCCGAGCGCGAGATCCAATGCTGGATGCGAGGATAGCTTCGACGGTGGGAAGGACAGCAGGGGACTGGAGGAGGAGCAAGCTCGATAGCGCGTGGTGCGCACTTGCAGATTGTAGACAGTTGGCCGACAAATATGATGCGGGGAGCCCGTTCGATTCGGGCTCGGGCCATGTTCTGTTCGACACTTTTTTTTGTCCCTCCTTGAATTTTGAATGCTGTGGGAAGATCTTCCTTCCTGGTAAGCTCTTGGAGTTGAATTTAATGCAAGCTCAGCCATCGCTTTCGTCATAGGAATCAGGGAGCCTGAAACAATGCCATAAAACCAGAGACGTCGAAGCACGGACAAAAGGATGTTGAATGTATGTGCGGAAGGGAGGGTGGAGTTAAGCCTGATAGCGCATGGTGCGCACTGTAGAATTGTCCCAACTCCCTACAACTGAAATGCAGGAGCCCGTTCGACTCGGGGTCGGGCCATGGAGTGTGGAAGAATGTCTTATTTTTTTTTCGTCTCAGGCGCTGAATTTTTTGTACGCGCGGACGCTGCATATCCCTTCCTTGCAAGGGACCGTTGTGGTTCAATTTGATCCGAATTATTTGGTCTCGAACATTGACGGGAGCCTGGAGGTATTTTGGCCCATTCCTTATAATTCAAGCAGTAGGCGGCGAATTCACAGAAATGAAATGACGAATGTAGCGGAGCGAGGGACGATGAGATAAAGCCTGATAGCGCGGGTGCGCACCTGTAGAATTGTAGTCTATGACCCATTATTACAATGCAGGGAGCCCGTTCGACTCGGGGTCGGGCAATAGCAAGCCTTGGAAGTCTTTTTCTGTGTTCCTAGCTTTAAGTTCTTGTTTCAGCGGACGCTCAATATTCCTTCTTCCCAAAGAGGTGTTGAGGCTCAATTTAACTCGAACTCAACCTCGGTTTCCCCAACGTGGAATAATGACGGAAACCTGCACATGTATTTCACCAACCTCTAACTGAGGCAGTGGCCTCAGAGATGTCGACCGTATCTGAGGATGGCAGGATGCATTCGAGCCTGTGTAAAACCCAGAGCAGTAGCAGATATATCCAAAGGCGTGCCGCACGCTACCGGGTCGAATGTTAAGATCAGGGAGGTTCGGTAAGTGAGCTCGGTGAGAGGAGATGAATAAGATGATGTACATCTTCAGACAGGCTGCCAGCATCCCCAGTCTGTAATAAAATCTAGATCCATCAGTGAGTAAAATATGTGGCGCAAATCCGCCTGCGCGAATAGAAAGAAGGGGCCGATCCTTGTCCTACTACGACCCGACACCGGGTCGAGCGGGTGAGCTGCCTGGATTGGCCCTGAATTAATTGCAGATGCGTCCACACGCCATCGAGTTTTAAGAAGAATCCTGGGTAGGTGAGTGTGTTGCGCGCACAGGCTACAGGTTTGGCCATCCGGATCCGACGAAAATGAGCGCCGCGGATTTCGGCTGGGCTTGCCGCTGAACTCCCTTCAAGTTCCCACGCACATGGACTAAGGACCCAGTGCGCTCGATGAAAAAAAAGATGATACTAAGTTTCCCGCAAGTAACCCGATCCCGAGTCGCACGGGTGATCTGTGTAAATCCTAGAACAATGACATATGTATTACAGAGGCGTGCCACATGCCGATATCGGGTCAACTTTAAAGACCAGGGAGGTTGACTGAGTGAGCCTCTCGAGAGGACACGGATAAGATGATGTACATCCTCAGACAGGCTGTCAGCGGCATCCACAGGGAATAAGTCTGTAGTAGGATGTGGGGCTCTTTCCTTGGTTTTCGGACGAAGAGTTTGCGGGGGGATCTGATATCAATGAATGGTAATTTTCAAGCTGAGAATCAATAATTATAATTTATGTCCAATATTTTACATGACATCACCCTTGATTGGGATTCAGTCGCAGAACAGCCATTACGGACTGACGCTGGAGGCCCAAATGCGTGTGTGAACGGCGACTGGACGGGCGCGCAGATCTAGTTCCGGGGTCTTGCAGCCGGAGCAGCCGAGATCACTTGGCATCAGCCGGCATCCTGCCGGCCCTCGCTAAAAAAGCGTGATTCTCCAGGTTTCCATACAGTAACTTGGGGTGAGGGCCGTGGCAAAGCCCGGCAGGCACTCGTACTTATGTATAGGGTTTTTTTTTTAGTCGTTACTTCTCAGCTGAGCACAGAAGGTATACGATAGGCAGAATGCTAGACTTTCACCCAAGTGAACACATACCGGTGGATAAACTTCAACTTCATATGAGTGCCAAATATAACCCGAACAAATGTCGGAGAGCCCCGTGATGGGACCCTTTGTCCTCCGGGGTCAGTTTTTTTCACAAGCATAGCAGAAGGTATGAGGAAAATATGTGATTTGACCCCAGGTGAATCCATGTCTTCGGCTGAGCTTCAACTTCATATGAGTGCCAAATATAACCCAAATAAAAGTCACTGCAGTCGTTGTATAATGCCGTGCGGGAAGATGCAAAGAAGGTGATGTCGGCCTCGGAGAGTCCTCCTCGACTTCCCGAGCACTGCCGCAGGCGGGCCAAGGGATCAAGGATAATTGAATCGTGCCGTGGTTGGTCCAGTGAATCGGTTTGGGAAATGCGGTTGAACCTATTCAGCATTGAGACAATCCGGTTCTTCTCACAGATCGCGACATACCGGATGAGTGCAGGATGAGAGCCGTCGCATCTGGACCCATGAGGCGAGCAAGATATGGAAAGGTAAAAAAAATTGTCAACAAGAGGAATCAAACTTGAGATCTCCCACTTGCACAACTAATAAGACGATATGAATAATTCCAAGTCGGCGACGCAAGCGTATGCGCGGGTGGGCACAGCGAGACTGGGTGGGAGACTTTAAAGCCCAACACACAGCCACTATATAGTCATAAAATATGAAGGCCGCTTAAGCACAGCCACTAACGACCCTTCAAAACAGCCGCTACTTTCATTAGCACAGCCACTAGTTTCATTACAAACTTAAACGGGGACAAAAAGCAACAAGACCGCAAAAAGCTCATTTCGCTCGATCAAAAGTACGATTCCATAAGTACTCGTAACATCACGACCTGATCCGCCGTCCGCCACCCTGGCGCTCTCTCGTCGCATCTTCTTCACCGCCCTCCTCCCCCTCCGGCTCTCTGCGCTCCCGACCCACGCCGCAGCGGACGGGATGGATGACGGCATGACGCTCGCCAGCGGCACCATGATGACCACCCTCCACTTCTCCCTCGGTGACACCCTGTGGTTTGCCGGCTGGGTGCCGCAGTCTAACGGCGCGCTGGCGGGCACATGCGTCGGCCTCTTCATCCTCGCACTCGTGGATAGATGGATTGCGGCGGTGAGGGCGATGATGGAGGCGCAGTGGCGCGTGGCTGCGAGGGTGGGCGCGCGAAGAATGCGAAGGGGGAGGAGGAGAGCAAAGGGAAGAGTAGGCTGCTGATGCCGCCGTGCTGGCGCATGATGTTATGCGCGGGGTGATGCACGGGCTGCAGGCGATGCTCGGGTTTGTGCTTATGTTGGCTGTTATGTGCGTGTTCTCCTTGTCTTCGTTTCCTCTTTTCCTCTTTCCTCCGTGGCTCCGCAGTGCGTCGTCCTCCAGCCTTGCAGAGTTCCTGCGCTTATCTGCGGCGAGAGACGCTCGGAGACTATACTGCTGCCTTCCCCTTCCTCGCGTCGTTCCTCTCCCTCCTCGCGCTCGCCTTCCCCGGCGCGCCCCCCTCCTCCCTCTAATCGATTCCTCCCAAACACGCACGCTGACGAACCCCGCAGGACTTTCCGAGCTTCTTTTATCCTCGCTCTCGTCCTCGGCCTCGGCGAGGCGCTATTTGGAAGGTAGGCGGGGGCTGCGCGGATTCATTGAGCGCCGGTCTTTTGGTTGGTTCTATGCGGGTTTCCAGCGGCGACGCGTGCATTTAGGGCTGGGCGAGGGCGATGGCGCGCGTGGTGTCGTCCGCCACGTTTCAGGAGGGGGTGATGGTGTCCTCCGCTGATTGGGACGATGGGGCGCTGATTAACCATGGCGCTGACGCTACCTAGTGTTGACCATTTCTTCACGGCGTTCTTGGATGTATGTATCACGCAAACACGAACGACTGAATGCACCATCGTCTGGTTTTGCCTAATGCCCGAGCCACGCTCGAAAGTGCACGCCATATCCAGGGAGACGGGTAGAGAGAATAAGCCCGATACTGCGGGGGTGCACCTGCAGAAACATACATCGCACAGAGGACGGAATGCAGTGCAGGAAGCCCGTTCGACTCGGGGTCGGGCAACAGCGCGGGCTTGGAATGTTTTGGCCCTCATTTCTTCGTCGAATTCATTGTATCTGGGGGCGCTGAATGGTACTTCGTCGCAAGCAGCCTGGCAATTGTGCTCAGACTCTCGCTTCTCGCTAATTGATAAAAGAAGGACCGCGGCCTACAATTTCTGAAGTAGCTTCCGATCTGGGGTTCAAACTACTGTAGAATGTGGTGGGGGGCGGGAGCAGGAGATAAAGCCTGATAGCGCGGGTGCACACCTGCGGAAATCTATATTCCCGTGTATGTAAGTAGAAGCCCTTATGTATGGTGATAATACGACTCTATGAGATATGACACAGCTGCACTCATTGGACGCTCTACAAGAAAAGTTAGGTGGCCACTGCTCGATTTAATTGATCGTCAGACGCCAAATCCTTTTTTCACCAGATATTCCGTGGTTTGCGAACCATTTTCGAACACCCACCCTGTTGGGCTCCGTCCTCCGAGCTTGTGCCCACGAGTCCCACTGTTCCAACCTAATTTAGTAAAATTACGGCTATTCGTCTGTCTTCGTCTTCTCTCGGTAAGATGACGTTGGCAGCTTGATAACATTCGGGGGCACGCCAAGTGTTTGGAACTGGGGAGTTGAGAAGGCTTCACACGTAAAGACATTGCAGTTTCACAAAGAGAAGACGACAAGCACAGAATGTATCCACGATCCCAAAAGAACAACCCAATTTCAACCAACCATTTGACCCACAATTCCTCGCCCCTTCAACATCCAAAACTCATCATTCTTTCGCGGTGCCTAGTTGGTAGATTGGCGAGCAGCTAATAGAGCTCGTGAGGTCCTGGAAATTGGTCGGGCCGGAGAGCCCTGGCACAGAGGTAAGGTCCCAGGAACCCTGTTGCAACACCACCTCGCTATCGGTGCCGGCATTGACGACACCGGTCGCGGTGCATCCGAAGTCCCTACGGCGGGTCAGCTTATTCCGTAATGGTGGAAGTATGAAGGAGGGAGGATGCAGTAATAAGCCAAGTGGGAGAGGGTTGCTCACTGGAAGAAAGTGCAGTTGAACCCCCAGGGGATTTGAGCAGTGGTGAGTTCCTTGTTGAGGCCGCTGAGCCCGCCGGTGAAGTTGATGCATGAGTCGCAGATGACGGGAAGGGTCACACAGCCGGTGCCCACGCTGGTGCACACCACGATGCTGACGCCGGCGTCCTGCTGTACGTCGGTGTGGACAGTCAGAGAAGGTACTGAAGATGTGAGAAAAGAGCTGCGATCTACCGGAGTGGGAGTCGCGGGAGCCGCGGACGTCATGAAGGGCAGGGCGACGAGGGCAAGAGCGAGGAGAGACTTTGCGTTCAACATTGCGGTTCTTTGACTTGAGGAGGGGGGGTTGGTAAGCACCTGGGCCCCTTTTATCTGTGCGGTTCAATGGTTTAATGGGGTGTAGTGGGAATCTGTTATTGACCATTCATTCTTCACGCCCTGCCCTGACACAGCCAAGGCAGATGGAAGGTTTGGGATAGCTTGAGCTACTTCCACAGATTGGCACTCCATAGCAGCTCCACCGATTGCCGCTCGACGGACAGAGATCTGCTTTAGGTTCCGGGGCTTTAGGATGGAATGTTATATAACGAACCCCCAAGTCAAAGGACTCCGCAGACACCCAGATATCATACGGCTATGCATTTAGTTCTCCGCCGATGTCACAAGCGCTGCGAGCATACGGCGTGTATGTGACATGGAAGCTACATATGTCCGCAAGGTGGCCGCAGTCGAGCCGTTCTTTGAGCAAATGCTCCGAGTGGTACGGCTCCCCGGGGATAATAAGGGATTTCGCACAAAAGAATGACGAAAGTCTGATCGTCTGCAAGGCCTGAAAATAGGGCGCTATCACATCCGTACCTAAAGTGAGCGGGAATTTCAAGCAACGGTTCAGCACTTCACATCCTCCCCGAACCTCCCATATCCATATCCGGCACACTAAGGAGCCATATTCGTATGCTAGATATTCTAGAACGCTTTTATACCACTCGCAATTGTGCTCAATAATAGCCTACGCACTGTCTCAGTGGAGGCGGAACACATATGGGACTCGCTTTCACTTCGGGGCTCCGGCCCCGTTGACCACGGCAAATGATCCCCATCTCGATGTCAGCAAATCTCTACTTCATCACGATGTTCATAGAGATTGGCCGGCGAGTTCACATTGCCGGGGGGCGAGCATGCTGTCGTTCAAATCGCGTCCTCAGGTCTTTTCGGACTCGACGCGTAAATGGCTCTCGGCAAGAACCGAGTGACTAACCCGCGGAAAAGCCTCGCTTGTTTCCCCGTCGTTGTTACTCCGGGCACCACCCCTACGATGCTTTCTCCCTGGATATACTCAGTGTGGCTACCAGCACTGCTGCGCCGAAAGCCCAGCCCCGCGGCAAATCCTCAAGTCGTAGGTAGAGTGTAGGCATACCACCGAGGCTCGGGGGAGGGTAACCAACGGTGCATTGCTCGGGCATGGCAGTGAGCGCGGTCGTTAGGATGTCGACGCGGCACAGAGCCCGGGGCGTCTCGGGGAAAGTCGACATCGGACGCCGGTGTGACGTTTCAACGAATCAATTCTACTTGCGATCTTTGGAAATGTCATGCTCGAATCTGGGGCAGGAAGAGATCTGCGCACCTTCTCTTTCGTCGGGGGTGCAGATCGCCACCACGGGTGTCGGCTGCACCCCGCACTGCAAAAGAAAAGAAATTGAAGCATGACAGATCCGGTTGGGGTAGAAGTGAGCGAGACGCGTTCACCTGTCTGGTCGACGCGGTTGTGCCCCAAAATTTGAACTCTGAGAGTAAACACCGGCGTAAGTATTCGGATGGTTCACAGGCAAGCGCAGGAAAGCAAAATCTCTGGACGACGGGAGATTCAAACAAAGGAGGTCTTGTACCTACCTTCATTTGTGACTCCGCGATCAGGAATAGTACCCTCGAGTGGGAACCATCACGAACGAGGTTCGACCCGCGGAAGGAAGAGATGGAGCATCAGAGTCCCCGGGCTGAGTGCAGATCGAATGGAGGAACTTGCCCCGTAGTTTTACGCGAAGGACTCGGACAAAGACAGGCTCCAGCTTGATGAGAAGCACGCTCGAGCGATCACCTGTATTCGTACTGTCTCTGCATTATGCTTGCCTGCGCATCAGGACGAGGGCGGACCGAGAGATAACGAGGCCTGCGGAAACGCTGTTAGAAACCCCCGCGCGCAGTGGACTGGATCAGAAGAACGGATCTACGTCCGAGAACGAACATGGAGGAAGGCAGGTTCTGCTCTCGCGGTCGAGTTGCCCGAAATTACGGTGTTTGGCTGTCCTAGCCTCTTTTGCGCACGGTAAGGAGCTCCGTCAGAATCCCGAAAGCGAAGGGAGGAAGGGATCCACGCACCTTCATGTCCGCGGTCGAGCGCGGAGGACGATACATCTATTAAAGATTAGAGCTCGAGAGGATGAGGTGAGGGGATCTGGATTTAGCCACCTGATCTGCACACCGTCGAGCTTCCTACGCTGGCTCCACTTTCACGCTGGCCCTGAACCTGAAAGGAAAAGAAGAAAAAGGAAAATCTCACACACACGACGCACGCGGGTCGTGCTGTCTTGCAACTACCCCGAGCGTGGACAGGGATCCCAGGGGATGAAGACTTGAGTGCCGGTGCCGAAATTTGCGGTCTCGAGCGCGGGGTTGATGTAGAGGACCGAGCGAAAGTCCTACGAAAGCAAAGGACGCCGTCAGCGCAGTGGTTTCTGGAGAAGAGGAAAACAGCAACAACACACCTTCCCACGGCTGCGCGGTCGCTAACAGTGCATGACGGGAAAACCGGCGTCAGCATGTCGCGTGCAGCGGAGCACAAGAAAACGCACCTCCTCGCGAAGTACTACGTTCGGCTGTCTTGCTATCTTCGTGTTGGTGCCTGATCGCGAGATGCAAGCACGGAGGACGACAGGGAGCCAGAGATTCTCTGTGGCAGGGAGAATGACCCGCAGGAAGGATAGCCCGTCCCACAACTTTTGACGTGCCCGCGAACGGCAGCAAAGAACCAGGTAAAGACAGGCTACGGCTTCGTGAGGACAGCGCTTGCGCCTGTCTCTTTCTCTCTGCGACCTTCTAGCTTTGTGTACGAGTGCCCCACCACACTCGCGGCACAGCGAGGACGCAAGAGGCGAAGAGGACCACCACTGGCAGCAGCGACGGCCACCGAGAGAGCGGGTAGCGACGCCGGGGTGGGTGCTTGAGGGAATCGACGACGCTTCCTGCCGAGACATTACGCGGCACGCCGATTGGCTGGCGATCAATGTGGTCGCCGGCCAATCGCCGGCCGCACTTCGCCGATAGAGCGGGTAAGGCCGACGAGCGGCACGGCCCGCTACCCGATCCAACGACGTTGAAGACCTTGTGGGTTGACTAAGCGAGCCCACAAGGTCTTCAACGTCCTTGACAGTTCATGGTATCAGTCATGGGTTGTCTCATTAGGGCTGCTCAATTGTCCCGTCGTTCACGTCGGTCGTTCGAAATAAATTCAATATTTGGTCGAAACAAATAAAATTTTGAATCTCCGCTTGAAGCACGTCTCTTCCACCACCGTCCACCACACCCTCAAGTATTTGACCAAGCACATCTTCTGCAACCTAAGAAGGTGGGTTTGTGCTAATTTAGCTATTTCTCAACGCTCACCTTGTTTATAGTTTGTACGCGCTTTGACGCGACCGTGAGCACGCGTAAGATGAAGCCTTATTACACGGCACATATTTCACTAGGCTACTCATGATAAAGTCTATCTTCTTATACCGAATGCGCGTCTAACATATCAGAACCGAGACCACCATATCGAACTAAGAAGCAAGCTAGTTGATATTTCACATGCCGTTGAGGGCGGTGCCCACGAGAAGTAAATATAGGGTTAGTTGACAGTGTTGCAACTAAGTAATCAAGCATATTCCTGCCAATTCTAACCACAATCACCAGTAAAACAACTGACAAGTATTCGAACACATCGCACCGGAACATGTGCCGAAATTCACGATCTAGGCCTGCAGACAGACCGAAAAGAAATCAACTGACTTCGGGATCTTGTTATAAGGCCCTCGAGAGCCACCCCCCATTATATACTCAGCAATTTCCATCCAGCTCAGGCTCGTAAGATCGAGGACGCCCGATACATCGTTCGGAAGGCAGTCCGCATCGAAGTCTTCGTCCGCCCAGTCGCCAGCATCAAGATGAGCGAGATCGTCGGCATTGGGCCAGGGCAATGGAGGCAAGGAGATTCTCAGCAACAAATATAAGGTCTGAATATGCCTGAGCCTTGGCAGGTTGAGGCATCGATGCGAGAGATGAGAGAGGAGAAGCAGTGCTGGCGGAGATTCAAATTCCTGTTTGTTTCGACCAAATATTGAATTTATTTCGAACGACCGACGTGAACGACGGGACAATTGAGCAGCCCTATTAGTTCCACATTCTTTTGTCAATTGGATTTCAATTCATTGATCTGTGATATTCCAAGTAAGCTATCTACGTATCAAGAAATCTGCGTAGTGAGGTACTTTCTTACCACCTAATGTCCGGCTAAGTAACGTTGGATGAAAACAAGATTAGTGACTCACCATAGGAGTTAATTGTTCTTCCTCTTGGGCGGCGATACTGAATCAAACACGCTGAACGCATTGTCTGCATCCTCATCTCTGTCCGGTCTGCCGCGTCTCTGAGGCATCGAGGGAATGGACGAGGAGGTGGCGGGGATAGTGGGGATCGACGGCTTCCATCCCTCACCGTATCCGGGATCGTGTATCTTCAGTTTTTCAACATAAATGTGATAGATCTGAACGTAAAATGTAAGTTAGGCTTGGAGGTACGAGGCAATTTAGTTTGGAAAGACCTTATTGGGAGGACACCCCGAGAATATATACGTGTTCAAGGTGATTTGAGCGGAGAATAATGTACCCTCCGTCAATTTCGTATACAGCTCGTGCGGTGCAATGAGGCTACCATCCAAGTCTTGGTAATTGCATTGGACGAGTTTCGAGATTTTGTGATTGAAGTATGGCCCGCGGTGGTCGGGGAGCATGTTAGGGTCATACGTATCACCAATCTTACTTCCTACGATTTGCGGTCAGGAATGCCCTAATTTGATGTTAGTTAGACGTACCTTTGGCTGCTGCAGGAACTTTCTCTATGCTTTCCATATTGACGTCCTCGTCTTGCGCTGATGCGGATGTCTTCTTATTTCTCTGGCGTGATCTGTTCGAACTGGATTCTTCACCAGTTTTATTCTTGTAACGGTAAGACTTCTGGAGATGAGCAGGAAGTTAGGCTCGTATGAAAAAAATCGAGCATCGTACTTCATATGTAGGTGCCAGGCGCGGCAGCATGATATCCAAAGGTTCATTCTCGTCGCCGTCCGAACGGCTAGCCCACTCCGTCAATTGAAATACCTGTAGGAGTAAGTTGAAAGTAAGTGATAGTGAATGCCGATACTTGCCTTCTCCTCGGCTTCTTCTTTCTTTTGGTCTTCTGCGCGAATTTCATCGATGATCGCCATACAGTTTTTGAAGGTATCAGCCATTTTCGTTGGGGCCCCGGTTGGGCAGCGCGCAGCGATTATCATGCGGTGAGCACTGGTCTCGTTGCTCAGAGGCTGTGAGAGGACTGATTAAAAACTGATGGTACGTACTAATTTGGACGGTGGCATCTTCTTGGGGTACACCGCCAACGGTCGGACACCTGGCCTCCACCTGCCAGGAGCATGTGGACCAGATATCGAACAAAGGTGGTGGCCAGGGGCCTGTCAGGTGTATTCCAGGTTCAATCGCCTATGGGTCCAGCATGGAGCCAGGTGTAGCTGGCCACCAGCTGGTTGCATACCTGGGATGTAGCTGATGTTACAGTCGAGATAATCCGTACTTTTTTCTTCTCCGCTTTCAGGTGCACAAATGATATAAGGAATGATGATTTATTGGGAACAACTACTCCCGCACAATAAGATGTGGACCCCAAATATGCAAAACCGAGATGGAGCGGGACGTACAAAGATCGTCCAGGGCCGAGCAGATCATGGAAGATGCTGGAGACGTGCATGAGTGGATGATACAGGTCAAAAATTTACTGTACTCCAAATAATTGCCACACGGCGGCAGCGTATGTTGCACCCAGGGCAAGAGTTATGCCAGCGCGAACCAAATTTGACGATAACAGACTAGAGGGGCTTGCAAAACTTCGGAATCTTGAAACCAAGAGATAATTGACTTGGGATTGCTCGTGGATTTGGATTGGGAAAGCATTGAAGAGAAAAGTCTTAGGAATGCCTACTCATTTGAATTATAGAGAGAACATATTGAGGATTGAGGGGTTGAGGGATTGAGGGGGTCAAGCAATCGGAACGCGAGATGAACTCATCTTCAGGTTTGAGTTTCGTAGACTTGACCAGCGGCTTTGGTGTGATCAGCCTTTTTGAATTTTGAATCCTTCCCAAGGTTTGGGTACTTGAGATGTCTTGAGTGTATGGGTTCGCATTTGCAGGGGCTGGAGGACGGCCCAGGGACACAGGCAGCTGAAGTGAGGGTCGTAGGCGAGAATGGTGTCAAGAGTACCAACGGGCGCGGGTACAAGGACAGTAGAAGTGGAAGGCAGCTGCACGCAGAGGGCAAGCCAAGGGATGTGTCGACAGTCGCACGTCCGCGGGCCATACAGGGCGCAGAGCGGGTGAGTAGGGAAGAAGAGAGGAGTCAGGACCAACATGCACGTGACGAAACACATGAACAAACATCGCGCACGGGCCTTATCTGATTCCCGAAACGTGCAAAACAACAAATTCATGCTTGCTCCTTCTCAGCTCCCAGTCTTTATATCTCTGGGCTTCAGACCCGACATTTTGTATTTGGGGCAAGAGTCACAAGATGCGGCCGATCAAATAAATAATCATCCGAGTCTTCTTTGAGTCTTCTGCCACTCAGTATTCTTCAAACAACTGGCTGTGCACTATCCAGGAGCGAGGATTATCAGTATTTTCCGAAAGGAATGATTGGAAAGCACATGGGAATGTAGAAGGACCCGACCGCTTAGTAGGTCAATATCAATGTTCCGCCCGGCTAACTCTCCGTCTGTAGTCAAGTCTGGAGTTCAATGAATTAGACACCAGCTACTGGACCTGAGCCTCGAGGGGCTCAAACACGAAGTCAGGAAATGTTCTGTGCAATTTTCGTTCCAGCACTATTGTTATTGATGCAACTGCATTCTATATGGTTCCAGGTTGCTGGGGAATGTGGGAGATATGTGACCGCCCAGCCAGCACTCAGGTGAAAATTCAGGCTGCGATGCTCAGGTGGCAGGCAGCTGGAGGTAAGCTGGACACAAGTTCCCAAAACTATGGCTGCCACCTGGGAGCTCCAGGTGCAGGCAACGTGTGGGCACTTTGGCGGTGTATGCGGCCATCCAGGTTCCTTCCGATTCGGACCCTACTTCGGCGATGATGTATGCACTGAAAGTTTTGTGGTTGTCGAGGTTGATGTAGTTGATAAAGTGTTTGCTGTTATCTGGGTCGCTGGTAATCTCTCGGCCAAAGGCGAAATTAATGTCATGGATGGCCAGACTGTTGAGAATATACGAGTTAGGTTGAAGATAAAGAACCGGCAGTGGTTCTCTGAGAGCTCACACAAAGATTTGATGGGAACAAGATAATAATTGGTTATGGACTACATAGATTACAGAGGCTGCTTAAATAGAGTAGGAATACTAGCTATG
Organism: Mycena latifolia; assembly: GCA_029289555.1. Taxonomy (NCBI): domain Eukaryota; kingdom Fungi; phylum Basidiomycota; class Agaricomycetes; order Agaricales; family Mycenaceae; genus Mycena; species Mycena latifolia. The sequence goes on along the minus strand of JARJLE010000018.1, from coordinate 1,289,998 downwards.
AGTCAGTATGAGTCCATGAAAGGAACATAGTAGAAGAAATGAGAATGTTCGGGGATATCCGAGTTGCCCGATGCCCGAGGCTGTTGGGTTCCAGGCTATGATTCAACACAGACCAGATTGTCCAATGCGAGTAGGCAGGCGTCATAGATGCTTGATTCGCCGTTAGCACCGACGCGAGTACGACGCAAGGTGACTTCATCTATTTTTGAGATCATAGACGCAGTGGGAGGAGGTGGGGATGTTAGAGACGCCTGGGAAACGAGGTGGAATTTAGCACTGTGGAATATGACAGAGTATGAGCGAATATCCTTCAAATAAGCTTTCAGGGCTCACAGAGAATTATTTCCGTTTATAACGGGCACGTTTTGAAATTGGTGGAGATTCTCCATCCCATCGGCGCTTGTGTGCCGTAGACCCAGAGGGAGTAGGGTTTGTATCAATGTATGTACATAGGGGTGCGAACAGTGCGAACGTTGGGCGCGCGGCGGCGGCGTGAGTCAGAAGTGCGGACAGCACGGTCGGATGTTGACGGGACTGGACACAACAGAATTGATAGGACAGAGACCCGATGTTAGAACCCAGTCCAGAGACAAGAGAGACTTCTCGAAATCCTGGTTGAAAGAAGTATAAAGAGGCATATTACAGAGGGTAGCGGAAGGAGCCATGGTAGACGAAGAGAAAGACGCTGGACGCTGCTGGACGTCGAAACTTCTGGAAACATCCCACCTAACAACAAGCCCGCTTACACACCAATAACGACCAAGCAGATTACTTTATATGGGAAAAATGTGATGGCTCGACAGTTTCGAAAGATCAGGCGCTATAAGACCCGTACCTAGAGGTAACGGGAATTTCCAACAGAAAATTGGCTGGCACGTTCCAAGTACTTATAGCGATTCCGCCTCCTCAACACCCTAAGGGCTAAGCAAAAGCGGAAGAATTGAATCTCCCTCGCTACTCGAGTTTATTTCCATCAGGCCACCGAAATTCCGAGTACCTTCTGGGTTGTTTCGGGCGGACGGCGATCTCTATGTAAAAGCTATTTACCACTGTAATTACCCCCAGGTCCCGAGTGGACAGCACTATGTGATCACAATTCCTTACAGCACGTACTCCCGCTCCTGGATACTCTGAAGTCTCTACAATATAGTCTCGGACCATCCTGTCATCTCTTTGCGGGAACCCTCTGGGCTAAAGTCAGCTGATGGCAGGGACCATTACGCTATCAATTTTGATCGCATTTCGGCTTCTTCCGTCTCTTTTAGTTCCACTGCTTCTGACCCGTTATGTCGTGAGTTTTGGACAGGTATATGATTTTCTAGATACATAAAAATCTTCTGCCTCCTCGAAAATTTATCAGAGGCTTTGAACGGCATAAAGGGGCTTTCCGCGAGCGACCGCCTGCACCGCTCTAATGACAAGGTTCCCGGAACGGGATGTCATGAGAGGATGGTCCGAGACTATCTACAATGGTCTCGCCGCGCTCATACTGTCCACCCAGCCAGTCACTGGCAACAGCGGCACCGCCCGCCAGCTATGCAAATGCAACCCGCGGGGACGATTTGCGTTGAGTGTATTTGAATGGGAGGTTTGTCGTGCCTGGAGTGCGACTGAGTTCCGCCGTAGGACTCGTTGATGGGTGGTGCCTGACGAGCATATTGCGGATCGTGTTCTTCCCGTCAATGAGACATATGTGGCAACTGCCAACTGGCTGTATTCTTGCTGAGGTCGATACGACCCTGATCGCGCGGTTTCAATAATATTCCCGTGTATGTAAGTATAAGCCCTTATGTATGGTGACAATACGACTCCGTGAAATTTTAGCATGGGAAAAATTGTGAACAATGGGCACTTCTTTGTTTTCCGAGGGAAAATAGATTCCTCCCGGAAAGAGACAGCCTTCGTCCGATGACAAGTCAATCCTTGGCAACCATTAATCTTTTCCCTTCGAGTTTTTCTTGGGGAAGATATCCTAGGTTACTGGAGGAAGCTATGGATGAATGAGTTCAGATTTTTGTATCAATTTGAAGATATATTGAATCACCATTGCTTCCGAGTGGGACAGCCGTGCCTTCAATGCCGGATCAGTGCGGCAGGGAGCTGGGCGATTTGATTGATGCTCCCCCGTTCGAGCCCCCAGGACCGCCTCAGCAAAGATCTCGGCTTTCATGGCAGCCAGAGACTTGTTCCCTGTGTAAACTTTGGTGTACCGAAGTCAGGCTAGGATACGCATGCGGGCCGTCACCCACAGATTCTGTTGGCAATGATTCTGGCCATCTGAGGCGTGGCAAAGCTTGTCCCGTGCTGCGCGACGACTTTTTAAAACTGTGCTACTGTCAGCCTATCTTTCTAGTGGAAGGTTGAAATGGGTCTAACAACGTTGGAGGTGTAACCTGTGCTCCGAACTGAACGTCCCCCCCCCCCCCGTCTATAACTCCATGCCTGGCACAAAGTTACTGCCCGGTTCGGCTTGGCTCGCAACCTGGACGCGGTGGTCGGTGTCCTTCTTTTATGTAGATAGACGAGATACAATTACAATGCTACTTGCGAAGATGGAATATTAAGCGTCTGCGGCAGAACTTCAAGCAAGAAGATAAAACAAGAACACCACTACTGTCGCACTATGGCCCGATCCCGAGTCGAACGGGCTGCCTGCATCATAATTGCACGGAAGTCTCGACTACATTTCTGTAGGTGCGCACCCGCGCTATCGGGCTTATATGTCCTACGCGTGTCTTTGATCACGGACTGTACTTTTTGCAACCACAGAGCTCAAGATTGGTTCCTTGCCTATCCAAATATCCTATATAAGAAAAGAGCTCAGCACCGCCACCCAAAAGTCACATGAAAACACTGCCACTAAGTCACATGAAATGTCATGTGATGTCTCGGCCGTTCCCGCCCTGCTGCCGCTCCTCAAGGCACATTTCATTAATGATAAGCACACTTTGCCTCTGCCCCTCATCTTACTCTCTACTCCCATTCCAGGTTTGTTACTCCCTTTCTGCTTTCAATTCCTGTAACCTCTTTGATGATTTCCACAGCTATACCCCTATCTGTCAACTACATCTCATTCTCCCCCACCACTTTTCACTGTGCTTATCTCTTCTGTGTGTACCCAAAATTGACTCTTCAGATTTGGCCCTAATTCCAAATCAGCTGCAGCCTGGCTCTGAATGCAGGTACTTTCTATTTTCTTTGTATCAGTCTAATTTTTGCCGCTCTGAAGGGATCAAACTCCCCCAACCACCCCTCAGCGTGCGAGAATCATGGCTCAAAGGAATGAACGTGATAACAGGGTCCTTGATAGTCCTCAGAGGCATCGTCAGCCTCAACATCCTGCTCAGCCTGCTCAATTTCAACAAAATCCTGAGGATGTCTTTGGAGGTGCCCCTGTTCTAAACAGGATTCCAGAGCAGGCTCAGATTCAACCAAGACTTAGTCCAAACACTCTAGCAGGTCACAGAGCACATCTGGCTGATCTTCAGGCAGCTGCCCCTCTGCAGTTTAACCCTGTAGCTTACAATCCTCGGATCAGTTTAAATCAAGCTCTGAATGCTGTGGCTGGGCCATCGCGAGGTCCCGCTCTTGCTCCTGCTCCTCAGGCTCAGGGTGGGCTTAGGCTGACACCGGGTACTCTAGCAGCTCACCAGCAACGTTTAGCTGAGCTCCAAGCCCCTCGGGAATTTAATCCTGTGGAAAATAGATGTCAATGACAAAGGCAACCTGCCATTCCACAGAATAATGACCCTATACAGCCACCAAGGATACCATCCCCTGAACCACCTCCTTACACTCATATCCCAGTAGAGTATCTCAACTCTATCCGAGCATCTGGACTACCTTTGGCCAAATTGGCTCTAAAGGTTGGGTGCCCTATCATGATTCTCCGAAACCTAGATCCAGCAAATGGTCTCTGCAACGGAACCAGAGGAATTCTCACAAGAATGTCGCCTCATGTCCTGGAGATTTGAATCCTAGGTGGTGAACACAATGGTGAAAGGGCTTTCATCCCAAAAATTACCATTACTCCATCCACTGAGCAAATTGCTGTTGCCACGAAGTGGCAGCAGTTTCCTGTCCGGCTTGCATTCTTGATGACCATAAACAAAGCACAGGGTCAGTCAGTCAACAATGTTGGACTCGACCTCTGTACAGATGTCTTTGCCCATGGCCAACTATATGTTGCACTTTCTCGATGCACTTCGAGTCAGCGAGTGAAGGTTCTTTTCAAGGATGACAACAGCAGAATGACAAAAAACATTGTTTATCCAGAGGGGTTGTTTCGCCCGTATGGTTTCCTCCCTTCTAAAATATATTTGTGGTACTAACTTCTGTTACAGGTAGTTTTAGGTAGTTGTACATGTAGTAGCAGTTGATGGCCAAGTATATGTATAAATTTCTCTTCTGAAAAAAAAACCCCGCAACTGAGAATTAGCCGCAAACGTGGCGCGCCGAAGGCACGGGTCTAAACTTGTTGAGAAGGAAGAAGACTCAGACTGAGCCGCGTGAGTGAGTGAGTCGTTCGTTATTATACATGACAGAAATCCGTCAAGAAAATCCAAATCCATAAAACTCGTGCGTCAGCGTTCGCGTTAGCGAGTCCGCGCTGTACAAGAAACGAAAAAGCAATCAGCGAATCCCGGCGGGTCTAGAGAATGCGTCGGTGGAACGCACCTGGAGACAAAGATGAGTGCCCACTTCGTGAGAACTCTCGCGCGCTCGCCTCTCTCTGTGTCCGTGACTTGCACTTGATCTAGCTTTGCGCACACGCTCGAGGGTAAGAGCGCAAGTGTAGATAGACTGCGAGAACAAGGCGCAATAATTAGCCAGCGTCGTATCGTATCAGAGGGCAGGAACGACATTATGGACCGAAACGAGGACTCGCTCTGATGCAAAGTTCGCGAGGACTCCGCACTGAGCTTAGGAAGCTAGGGAGACAGAAGAGACCGAGCTGGAGGTGAGGAATACTGCGAAAACAATCAAGACCGTCAGCGTCTCGCGGATAGCAGTGGCGACTAGCTCGTATGGATGAATCTACCGACTTTCTCACCAGCCATCGAGGGGTTGTAGAGGGACTCAGATTCATGCATTATGAGGACTTCCGCTCTGGCTTGTGTTCGGCTCCGCCTGCACGGCGAGGGACTCCGTCGGAATGCCGTAGAGAGCAAGCTAGCCTTCTACGCCGCGGCAGATCGAATAGAGAGTCGTACTATAAAAGTCAGATCAGAAAACCCTCGGGTTCAGCGGAGAGCAAGTAGCGCGCCCCTCATCTGGGAGGAGGCAGTGGTGGCGGACCAAGCGGGAGTAAGATCTGTAGAAATTAGGAGTCGGCATCTCACAGGCAGCGCAGCACATGAACTGCGCACCTCCTCGCGAAGTAAGGCTCCAACCATTTAGTTTTCGTTTGACGATCCGGGCAAATCAAACGGAAACGGTATTTAAACAGTTTAAAAACCATTTAAAACCGTTTAAAAGGGTATTTTTTGGGGATGGCAGAAACCAGAGTTGAACGACGGGTATATTAACTCAATGGCAGCCACAGTTGTGCTGGGCTCGGGAAGCTCGGCTTCAAGTCAAAGCCTAACCCATCTTCGACATCGGTGGGGCCCAAGTAGGCCTCAGAGTTTTTGAGAGACCCGTGCGCGGTTTGAGGCTTGGGTATCTTGACATAGCCGCCTCAGCGCCGAACGACATTTTGATGTATATTTCCTACTTTATATATCTCCAGAAACCTAGATGAGATTTGTTAGTTTCATTCTCCGGAATTTCAATTACTTCCACATTCAGATTCATGAGGTACGCCGGAAGATCCCGTCGCAATGATGGATTGCTCCAACGACTTCAGGGCCAGTTGCGACCAAAGAAAAATGCCTTGAGCTTCATGAGAGGTGAGCCGTAGTTTGAATCTCAATATTTCAACATCACATTGAACCTTGAGGACTGACATCGCAGACCCTCCCCCGTAGAACCGTTTAAACCATTTAAAAACCATTTGTTTACAGTTTGGACTTCACCCCAAACAAAATGGAAATAAAAACGGTTAAAACTGTTTACAAACGGAAACGGTTGGAGCCTTATCGACGCGAAGGACTGACGAGCCCGACGAAAAGACCGGGTCCGGCGTCCTGGGGTCTACGCTCTTGCGTTCACATGACGTTGGCTTCGACTCTGCGTCTAATTCAAGCGTACATAGAGTCTACGCTGTCCGAGGACAAAGTGAGTCATCCCAGATCTGATGGGAGTAGTATACGAACGACAGACGGCTCGCGGAGATGAAAGATACAAGGGAGACAGAGGTAGGCTACAGCTGCGCAAGGGGGCTTGCATCTCGCGTCCGCACGTCCATCTCCTTGCCGTTATCCACCTGGAATGGTACACTGAGTCGGAAAAAGTATTGGATCACGTGGATTACAAAAAAGATGCATATCCCGCTCGACTCTGGAACATGTTTGCCTAGATATCTTATGCTGGGAGGGTGGTACACAAGGGGTAGTATATACGTAGAAAATATTGAACTGGTACAGGGCAAACTCGGGGTTATATCAGTCATTTTGGCAGCGAGGGTGATCCAATTATTATTATGTTTTCAATTAGAACAGAGAAATGAAGTCAGAAAATTCGTTGTGCGACCAAAAAATATGAAAAAAAGCTTACGAGATATTAAAAGCGAGCCTCCCCACCCTTTGCTTTCAACAAGTCTCGCACCCGGTTAGGCATACTGTCGTACAATGAGTCAATGAACGTTTGGTCGATCTTCTCCCATTCCTCCTTCAGTGCGAGCCAAAGCTCCTCCCGATTTTTTGGCAATGGGTCCCTGGCTCGTACCATGCGGTCAAGGTGATCCCAGAGATTCTCTATGATGTTCATATCGGGTGAATTGGGGCACCAAGGGAGTAAATCGATGCCCTCGAGATCAAGGAACCCCCTGGTGTGGGCTGATCGATGCTTCGGATCGCCGTCCTGTTGGAAATAAATGGTCGAGGGGTCGAGATTATGTTTGTCGAGAGTGCCGAGAAGGGATTCGGTGAGGATATCCACATCAACAAATCGGTCCATGGAGTTGCCCGACACCGTGCCGTGGGATACACCCCCAGACCATTACGCTGCCACCGCCATGCTTGACCATCTTTTTGGTGTATCTGGAGTCGCATGCCTCTCCACTGCCAGCCATCAGAGCCAATAAGATTGAATTTGGACTCATCGGAAAATATCACCGCCCGCCAGTCCTCCGGCGTCCAATAACAATGATGTTCCCCCCAGCCATATCGCTTCCTCCGGTGCGCTGCGGTGAGAACCGGCTTCGATTGACGAACATATGCGTTAAGGCTTTGTTTTCAGAGTGCATTTCGGATGGTATCCACGTGAACGTCGGGGAAAAACTTCCGCTGTAGATCAGTTGCATTCTTGGCCTGACCAGTGGAGAGCATCCGCACGGCCGTGCGGATATCTCTCTCCTCCAAATTCGTTGGGCGGCCCTTCTTTGGTGCTTTGGACTCGAAATTATGGGTGGGACCATACTGCGCATTGATCCTGGACACAGTCAAGGGTGCAACATTCTCCTTGTCAGCAACCACTCTATTTGAAATCCCCATCTCCTTTAGGGCCACTATTGTGGCCTTCTGTGCAGCAGAGGTGTCAGACATGATGAAGAGGAGGGTGTATGCAAGGTTTGAGCTGAGTGCGACGCATTGTTGTGGTGGTTCGAGATGAAAAATGTGGTGCTTCCCAAATGCGGAAAAAGTATTGGATCACATGGGCGCGATGTCTATGTCATTTTTGCCAAACGGCACTGCCATTGTCCATGTCCTTACAGGGGCAATTAGGGTCTGATATAGCGTACCTGATGCAGTATAGAATGGATTCAATATATGTATTTTGGTGGTCTAGCAAAGTATCAAAGTTTTGAAACTCGTTGGTCCAATACTTTTTCCGAGTCAGTGTAATGCGGATGCCGAAGAGGCACGAGAACGGAAGTAGCCGCGCAGAAAGAGTGATCGGCGAAATAGTGCGCAGCAAGGGGTACCCGCCGGAAGATGCCGAGACACCGGCTTATAGGGTAGGGTGGGTCGGCGACCTCTTGATTCACTTTTTTTACGAGTACTTATCTTTTGATCGAACACAGATGAGGTTTTTGCAGGCTCGTCGCAAAATGTCCCATCTCAAGTTTGTAAAGAACTTAGTGGCTATGCTAATGAAACTAGCGGCTGTGTTGAATGGAATTTAGTGGCTATGCTTAACTTCCCTTCATTTTTTGTGACTATTTAGTGGCCATGCTGCGGCAGTGCTTGCACTGGTGGAAGATTTCGAGTTTTTGAGTGAAAAAATTGGTGAAAATTAGATTGGGTTTTACAGAAGTTTTTTGCCAAAAATGTAGGTAAAAACTCAAGAGTTTTTCAGCAGTTTTCCGTTTTATTTCAAAAGTTTCACCTAAAGTTGGAAAACTTTTGAAAATGATTCAAGTTTTTTACCTACATTTTTGGCAAAAAAAACTTCTGTAAAACTCAAAACATTTTTCACCAATTTTTCCACTCAAAAACTTGAAATCTTCCACGAGTGTTGCTTGTGTAATCTTCGCTCTATTGTTGAGAGTTCGATCCTTGATCCTCCGCTTCTTTTTTTTCTTGTTCTTTCATGACACCCTGCCTTATTTTCGTCGCACGACTCGCACCGCTCTGTCGCAGGCGCAAGGGAATCCTCAGCAGCACTCTTTGCCTGCACGGCGGCTCTTCAATCTCTGTATATCTTACCCGCCCACCGTCTTTCATACAGATGCAGCTGCAGAAGATGCAGACGCAGACACAGGTGCTGGGAGTGCGAGGTTTCAGCGACCCACCCAGCGGATGCGGGAGCGGGATTGGGGGAGAGCCAAGGGCGGAGGAGGGCTGCGCCGAGTGAAGGCACGCCGAGGCATGGGAGGAGGATGAGCTGTTAGAGCGCACGGAGCCCCGAGATGCATTAATATTAAAATTAATTTGTGCGCTCAGAAGAGAAGAGGAAGGGGTTCACCCTCTATGAGATGGCGGAGATAGAAGACGAGCAGGAGGATGTGCGCATCCCTGAGGTAGTCCCTGTCGGCGAGCGCGAAGATCATCGGGTACAATGGCTTGTCCCACAGGTGCATCTCTACCTCATACGCGGGCGCTGCAGCTTCTGCACCTGCGGGCTCGTTGCCGCTTGAGCCCTGTCCCTTCTTCCTCCTCCGCTTCCTTTTCATTGTATACAAATTCATGTGACATCGGGGGAGACAGGAGCAGATGCATTTGGTTGCCTGTGCGCGTGCTCAAGTCCGTGGTGGTGGACAAATAAATGTAGAGAGCCCTGTGAGGGAGCTTTAGTTCTCTGGGTTCGATTTTATTTTCCAAGCATCGCATGAGGTATAGGATGCCAGCAAATGAAGTATTTGACCCCAGGCAAACAGTTCCCCACTGCATGTACTTCAACATCAGATCCGTGCCAAATCTCAACCAAATAAATGTAGGAGAGTCCCGTGATGGGGTCCTTGCTTCTCTGGGCCCAAATTTATCTTCTACAGTATTACATGCCCGAATGGGACGATCAAAATTTGTTTGCCGTTTATGACACACACTTGGACATTTTGTATAAATCTAAGCCGGCCAGAGGTTAGTTCTAGGTCCAATGTTTACACATAACAGGTTTCAGGGCAATCAACCCTGAAGTTGTCGAGATCGGGACTTATCTGTCTCAATTTCCCTTATCAGTTGATGGATAGGCCAATGGGATGCACAGCCACCAGTTGCCAAATCTCTGCTGTTTCTGCCCAAAAAATATCATTCTACTTGGGAATCTCTTTTAATTACTTCCTAGAATGTGTATGACAACATTCAGGCTTACATGTCCGCTGCAAGTGAGTGAAATGTGGTTGGAAAGTTATGCATGTCACATGTGTCACAGACCCGGTTATGCCTGAAAGTCCTGTGGTTGACGAGTTGTGGCCACTTCAGCAGTATTATACCAAATGAACCTGGAGGACATATAGCCAATGCTATGCATGAATTCTCAGAATTCTTGGGAGGATTTTGCGGCCCGGTACAAGCAAATTATTCAAGTTGGAAATTTCGATTTTCTGCGGTTTCGACATTGATGTCTTTTGGTAGCAGGAGGTACAGGCACCCCTGTCCCAAGACCTCACCCACTCAAAGCCAATATGTTCAGAAACATGCCTACAAATTTTCGACATGAGGGGATAAGAGCTCATGCTGCAATAGGGCTTTGTCCCATTGGGTGATGGTGTCCCATTCGGGTGTATAATACTGTAAGCATCTCAGGAGGTATAGGAGATCAGCAAAATGAAGCACTTGTCCCCAGGTAAACCCGTTCTGGTGCATGGTCTTCAACTTCAGATCAGTGCCAAATAACAACCAAATAAATGTAGGAGAGCCCCGTGATGGGGTCCTTGGTTCTCTGGGTCCAAATTTATTATCTAAGCATCTCAGGATGTATGGAATGTCAGCAAAATAAAGCACTTGTCCTCAGGTGAACCCGTTCTGGTGCATGGTCTTCAACTTCAGATCAGTGCCAAATAACAACCAAATAAATGTAGGAGAGCCCCGTGATGGGGTCCTTGGTTCTCTGGGCCCAGATTTATGTTCTAAGCATCTCAGGAGGTATAGGATATCAGCGAAATGAAGCACCTGTCCCTAGGTGAACCCGTTCTGGTGCATGGTCTTCAACTTCAGATCAATGCCAAATAACAACCAAATAAATGTAGGAGAGCCCCGTGATGGGACCCATGGTTCTCCAGGGCCAAATTTATTTTTCCAAGCATAGCAGGAGGTATAGGATAACATCAAAATCTGCTGCTTGACCCCACAGAGATATGCAGCAAGGTATTCAATCGATCTTAGCTACACCACAATCTGACTGAAAATCTGTAGAGAACCTATGGACCGCTCGCTATGAGTGCAACACGTCCGCTTTTGATACTCCAACATAATCATCTTTTACCCGCTCGTCCCAATTGAGTACTTACATTTGTAATCCCTGTCGCTCCCATATACCTCAATCGCTTAAGGAATTAATCTGTTAAACCCTGAACTTAGCTAATATATCTTGATCGATGAGGAGAATCTGCATTCACATTATCTGTAAGTTTAGTCGCGAGCAATGTTGATTCATATTATTTCTCCTGCTTAGCTGAGAAGTAACGACTAAAAAAAAAAAAACCCTGTACATAAGTACGAGTGCCTGCCGGGCTTTGCCACGGCCTTCACCCCCAAGTTGGAATTTGTGTAGAACCTTCTGAAAATGTGTTTAGAAGGGTCAGAATTTTTTTTTGCAGCCCGTCTGAGGGTCTGGAAAAAGGTCTGGAATGTCCAGAATAGCTTGCCGTGGCCACCATTGGTGCGGATCACTCACGAATGGGTGCTTGATTGCGGCTCAAAATTCGGATTCTCAACAATCTGTCTGGGAAAATTACCCGATTTGGAGCTTACATAACTCGGCTAATAGGGTAGGGAGGGTCCAGCGACCCTTAAGTCACTTTTAGGAGTGGGTGTAGGAGATTTTTTTTTGTGGGTACCCCTTGGTGCGCAGCGCGAGCGAAGTGAGCAGGGTAGCAGTATGCTGAGCAAACCGACAACGTGTAAACGAGCTGGAGCTTCGCTGGCATGCCGACCGCCTGCGGCCTACACTCTACCTACGACTTGAGGATTCGCCGCGGGGCTGGACTTTCGGCGCAGCAGTGCTGAGCCATCTTCGGAGTAGAACTTGGAGCCATGGCACATCAGGAAAGACCTCCTTTGGCAATTCCCTGGGATTGCCCCAAAGTTCAACCTAATTGGAGTGAATATCTTCCATTAGTTTGATTACCTTCCTAGTAACGTTCAAAATAACTTACCTCCAAATTGCCCCCAAATTACCAGATGCTTCCCTGCTTTGCCGCGTCATTTAGGGTCATCATATCATCCAAGGAAAGGTATAACAAGGCATTGAATTCAGCAGAGGTATGTACAACAGGTTTGTATGTATACTTGATCCAACTTCTCGACTCTCGTAGTGCCCGCCGTCCCTTGGATAAATCGACGGAGTAACTACAGCTATACTCAGAAACAGCGGCAGGAAGAATAAGCAGGCTGGAACTCACCAAGAATAGGCCGAGAGAAGTTGAGGAATAAAGTGGATAAGCGACAAAAGTTCTAAGAACATTTATTATCCGTCGTGATATGAAGACCAAATATGTACTCACTCGCTGAGTACGCGTCGAACTCGACGGCGACGACCGTCTGCCTGGAAGGGTACGAAGGAGGTTTAGAATGGGGCCGTGCAAGAGGACGAGGACGTACCTCGAAAGGAAAACATGCCAAGAGCAGCGATCGATACCGTATTAGTAAACTCCGTAAGCAACGCGCGGCGAGGGATGCATGAGGTTTCAATGGAAAGGCATCAGAGACGCACTGGCAGGGAAGGTGCAACTCACAAGTCGACGGGTCCCGATGACGATTGCATGTTAGATGGCCAGCAAAACGGGCCCAAACCGTACTTTAGTATCGCACGTGAGCCACTACGGCGTCAGTTTCTCGACTCTGGAGAGGTTGTACGCACCGTTGAATGGGAAATCCAACCGAAACTCAGGCCCAAGGCTGCTAGCGTGAGACGCTGGGTGGGCCGACGCGTGCGGGCGGCGACGCAGCAATAGGTGTGTGCCGAAGTGAATTCAAGAGTTAGCATCAATGTAGAAGCACGGAAAGCACGCACCAGTCGGACTCGGTCCGTCGCATACAATTAGGGCGCGGTGGAATTCGCGCCAACCTTGAATGAGCGCGTCCGTAGGTCCGCAAGAGTCTTGACGATACGCACGCGAAGACTTCGAGCTTCGGAAGCACAGTGGGACGCAATCTCGAGCCTCATGGAGCTTTGCGGCGCTAAAAACGGCGTCATTATTGCAGAGGAGACATGAAGAGGGAGGACGAGGGGCCTACCGTTACCAACGCGTTTCGCGGCCAGTCGCAAGGACCAGGAATATTGGGGTTTGTAGCCTGGATACAATTGATAGAAGGCGGGCAAGGACGCAGGAGGTCGGGCTTGCTGTACGGGTGCGCGAAACACCTGGAGGGAGGGAAATACGAGAGAGAAGATGGGGGGAAGGAAGAAAGGTGTTTGTCCCTATTATGCATAGATCATAACGAACCATGTTTCGCGCTCACGTGTTGCGGTGATGCGGCCGGTCGGGGTTTAGGGTTGGCCCTGATGGACTTGAAACTGTTAGGTCTTGCTTCACCACCGCCTGTGTTGCGTATTACCAGCATCGCGGAGTCGAGAGCTTTCTCGATAATAGATATGATTCAGCAAATCCGGCTCACCCTCCTTTTCTGACTCACGAGCTCTAACATATACAACCATCATGTGAACAACAACAAGAAAACAACAAGAGAACTTCAACACATCCAATTATAGCGAAAATTGTGTGGCACAGTGCAGTCTGGATGCTCCGGATTTCTGTAAACTATTATTAACCTAGTGCATCTACAGCGATACGTACTCGATTGAAGCCACTCGTAGATCTTGATTCTATTGTGATCCGACTGCCAACCGAGGTAATGTCACTAACCACCATATCTTGGGCCAATTACCCCGAATTGGACCATTTCGCCAAGGAGAAACCATATTTCCCCAAATTGGAGGTAATTTTGGAAGGGAGGTTTTTCCTGATGCATGTGGCGTAGAGCGATCAATATAAGGATACGAGCGAGGTTGGTGCAGCCCATGGTCACGCGAATGCTCAGACGTGCGGTGAAAAAATGGTCGTGTTCGGCTCGCACGTGACTACGGAAACGGCCGAATCGTGACCTCATGGCAACTAAAACTGCTGTAGACTAGATCAACGACGAAATTTACGTTGAGTTGACTCGAACTCCTGCATTGCATACGACGAAGACCCAGCAAGGCATGTCAAGTGGTTAAATAGCAACAGTATATCGTACCACAACTGGCGGTTTGGGTTCAGATATTCGGATGGCGCGCTGCACTGAAAATCAGCGCTGTTGAAAGTTCTGAATAAGCAAAAGCTCACCTCATCCGACGATAACGTCCGCAACAAGGCTGTTCCCCTCTGCAACCGAGTAATTTACCGTGATCTTACGACCCTTGGAGTTCGTGGCATTGCAACTCGCATTCTGCCTCTCGCGCTGACCATGTCGCCCGCCGCCCCCATAGTACTCTTCGTTGATGGCCATGGCCGTCTGCAAAGGCGTAGGGTCGGTGACAATGTCGCACCAGCGCTTGTAATTGTGCACCCCAAGGACGACGATAAACGGCTCGTTGGTTTTGTCTGATTTAAATCGGAGCGCTCCCGAGGTGCCGGACCCCCCGAATGCGATCGTGGGTGCGCCCTGTATGACGTTCCATTCGTTTTTGCCGTCGCCGGACCTGAACGTAGTTTGCTCGACGATGCGGAAGTACGCGCCGTTGCTGGGGTTGGTCTGGAAGACGCGGACGGTGATGGTGTATGACATTCTGTGAGAGTCTAGACGAGCATGATCAGGTGTTGCCCACAGGTAAGACGGCGGAGTAACGAACTGGTGGATGCGATGAGGTGCGCTGGAGAAGGGAGCAGTGGCAATATGTGGGGTCTTTAAAGCAACATCCGCTGTACCCCCAGACCGCGTCTACCATTTAACTGACATGATCCATGCATCTACGCCTGTCGACGCGGAGATGATGATATCTCCATCAGATTCTTGACGTCATTGAGCCTGTCACCCGTACCGCGCGTGAATAGGTCCGGAGCAAACCTGCTTCCGATTTCGCGCAGTAATCATGATTATGCGCGACCGAAGGTTCCTTGATAACAAATTGACCATGTTCTGTCCCACCGTAGATTCTACACAGTTTGAAGTTAGCCCTCTCCCAAGTCTCTGCGCGTGGAACCAAAGACGAATAGGGAGTTCAATTCTCAACAACGTCTCGTACAACAGTAACAGCTACTCGAGAGAATTGCTATTGCACAGTCAGCGTTGCTGTCCCTCTGGACTCGAAAAAGCTCACCTCATCCAATGATAACATTGGCAACGAGGTTGTTCCCCTCCGCGACAGAGTAATTCACCTGGATCGTCCGACCCTTGTTACTCAACACGGTACAGTGCGTAAGCTGCTTCTCGCGCTGGGAAATGTGGCTGGCGTTGGTATTGTACTCTGCGTTAACAGTCGCGGCAGTCTGCGCGGTGGAAAGGTCGGTGACGATGTCGCACCACCGCTTGTAGTTGTGCACGCCGACAGACACGACGAACTGCTCGCCACCCTTGTCCGCGAAGCGAAGGCTGCCCGATGTCCCAGAATACCCGGACTTGAAGGCAAGCCCACCAGGAACGATGTTCCACTCGTTGGTGTTGGCGTACCGCGTCATTTGCTCGACGACGCGGAAGAAGACGCCGCTGTCGGGTTTGCTCCGGAAGACGCGGACAGTGATCGTGTAGGGGTAACTCATTCTGTGTTGGCCTACAAAGGGTTGCTCAGGTGTTGTGATATGGAAGAATATGGAGTAACGAACTGGTGGAGGTGATGAGGTGAGGTGGGTTGGAGAGGATTGCAATCTGGGGCCTTTCTCTAAATTTGACGCTAAGTTTGACCGGCGCGGCGTCAAATTTTTCAGCGAAAGCGGTGGTGTCCGGGGACCTGCGGCCTGAGGCCTGAGCTCATAGCATGAACCTACTGCCCTTCAATCCTGACGGCCGTGGGATGCATGTAACTATTCTGGATCGTTCGAAGTGCACTGTGAAACGGGGCACCTTCTCTGACAAGTTAAGCATCCGACGTGGTGCACGATCGGCAAACACAATTAAGGACGCCGACCTATGCCTGAGTCTGAAAGCCCTGAGAACAAACCGGGTCGCCTAAGGCGTTATCCGAGCAGACAGGGTGCAGACAGGGTGCACGGATAATGCTGTCTGCCTCGGCAACGCCTGGCAACACGCGTTAACTAGCCGGCCCTCCGGTACAACTCCGGTATGTGGTTTATTTCCTTTCTCGATGCCTGTTGTTTATTGGTGAAATCCCGACTTGCGGAGTATTGAGCAGATGAATACGGATAACGCATACGGTAGTGAAGAGAGAGAAGTTCATAAGTGACCGAGATAATATTCCTGATGACTGCCACACAGACGCATCTTGCATCCAAATCCCTCTTCTCAATCTCTGGCTTGCTCACGCGCAACTCCGTGGGACGACCCAATGTACAACCGCCACTCCGCAGCACTGCTTCCTGTTGGAACCAGACTCGACCACATCGGCCGAGATGGTGCCCGATTATCGATTATGAGTTGACATTGAATAGGTTCTGAACCATTCAACATGTCTCAAAATCCAACACGCGACGTCAAAAAGGTGACATTATACATACCGTCCCGCGGACCGGATTCCGAACGCGACATTATCGTGGTTTCATCACCTTCTCCGTCTCCATCGGCGGCACCGACCCGTGTCAAGATTACTCCGCGTTCCCTCTGGACCCGTTGGAATTCGCACACTCCGGGCCGATAGCATGACGACGAGGGATTTGACTTAGGCATTGACTCATTCTCTGGCCATCCCCTATACGACTTCACCAACTTCGATTTTAGCCTCTTTGGCTTGGATACGAACCCCGGCAAGGCACCAGAGTCGAATCTTTCTCAAATTTCAACTTGTCTGTGCCCACTCCTCCTCAAGAACTCCCGACGCTTCACCCTCCACTAGATTCATCTCCCGCGTCGTTTCTCATCCGGTGTTCCTGTCCAGGTGAAGCGCGCGAAGCGAGATGAAGTCGACCAGAAGAACATTCTTCCAGCAAACGCAACCGTACGGAGCGGCCGCCAAAAAATGAAAGGCGTCCTAGATGAGTTTCAAGTCCAACACTTTGACGGCGTCTGAGATTCACCCAGTTGACTGGCTTGTCTTAAACTACCAACTTCCGCCGCACACTATTTACCTTTTGTAAGTTGAAACACCGGCGACACTTAGAGATATTTGAATCGGATGTGTCGTACTCTGTCCCAAGTCCGGCACTCGTCATCTCAATGTTCGTGCGCCGCATCTCAGCCTTCCCAATCTCATGTGCGGGCCGAGTTTCGTCCATCCCGGTAGACGCGAGGTAGTTCTCGCAATATGGGCTCGTAGGAATTCGAGGAAATGTTTAATGAGTGTCGGGTCTCCCCGAGTAGATGATCATGTACTTATATCGATACAGACACATCGGCACAATTCTCTGCGTACGAAACGTGCACCGAAGATCAAGCAGAGCTCAGCATGATAAGTGGTTCAATTTGTGAATTCATCGTACGACACACACGAGACTGGAATGCAGGTTTTTTCGGTGGCACGCTGTAGCAAGTACAGAATCAGTTCTTTCGTCTCTCAAAGAAATCAGAGGAAATCAAACGCTCACCTCATTGAATGTAAAGATCCGCAACGAGGTCCTTCCCCTCCGCGACAGAGTAAACACAGGAGTACTTGCTCGCGATCTGGCAACTCGAACCCTGCTTCTCGCGCGCGGAGTGGCGGCTGCCGCCGCCATAGTACTCTCCGTTAATGACCATGGCCGTCTGGTTACCCGAGACGCCGGTGACGATATCGCACCAGCGCTTGTAGTTGTGAACGCCGACGGTCAAGACGAACTGCTCGCCGCCCTTGGAGGAAACGAAGCGCAGGCTGCCCGAGGTGCCGGACGAGGGGATCCTGAGGACCGGCGATTCAGGGATGGGATCCCACTCGTCGTCACCCTTCCCCGTGCCGTACTCGACGAAGCGCCAGTGGACGGCCTTGTTGGGGTCTGTGTGGAAGATACGGACGGTGATTGTGTACGCACCGCTCACGTTTGAGCTGGGGCCGGACGAGCTATTGGTATTAGATGTCTGGCTCGGGGTTGTGGTCGTTTGGCCCGCGGTGTTCGTCTGGCCCGGGGGTGTGGTCGTTTGACCCGCGGTGTTCGTCTGGCCCGGGGAGGTGGTCGTCTGGCCCGGGGTTGTGGTCGTTTGGCCCGCGGTGTTCGTCTGGCCAGGGGTTGTGGTCGTTTGGCCCGGGGTGGTGGTCGTTTGGCTCGGGGAGACAGCGGGCAAGATCACGCGAATGGCCGCGTTCGACTTGGTGCTCGGGCCCTCGATGTCGAGGATCGTACTAGGCGTAGCGGGTTTGACATCCTTGCGGTCGATGTAGACCTCCGCCTTGCCGTCGTTGGGAACACCCTCGCGTCCAAGGATATACCACAGGATGTTTGCGACGGTGTAAGGCGGCGCGATGAGATTGGTGTCTATGACAGATACGTTCGACTGGCTGGGCTGCAAGGGAAACTTGGACGGGGCCGGGGTTTGGCCCTTGTACAAGCGATAGTATACTGCACGCAAATGAGATTAGCGTAGGAAGCGGGCCGGGAAGCGGCCGGAGACTTACAGTTGATTACAGGATCCATTGCGAGGGCAGCGATGTCAAGTCGGAGGGACGGAGAGGCGCCGTTTACTTATGGGGTGATGGCCTGCCAGTGCGCGCCGGTCCTTCCTCTTCCCCACGATGATACTAGCCTGAGAACATGCACCTTGCCAGGTACGCCTGCCATTTTGCTTAACACGACTTTTCTGACATGTCAATAGGTCCATAGGGGAACCGGCGATATGCCAACTCCGGTACATGGATCAAGTCAAATATAAACACGTTTCCTCTTGCGCGTAAACACGTTTCCTCTTCTCACTGCTCCGCTACAAATATGTCGGATTTTTCACATAAATCCTCCAGTTTCCACTGCATCCCCTCACTTAACAGTCACAATGGACGATACAGTCTATTGTACGTCTCCGCAACACCTTCTCAGTGGAAGCCGCTGATCAATTCATGCAGTGTATTATCGCCTCTACGATGGCCACTCCGTCTTGGCATCCAAGTCCCCCGTCTCGACCCAGCACACCAACGTCTCGTCCATCGACGTCCAGGACATCTTCCCGCCGTATACGGTCGCACACATCACGTCGATGATCCTCGCCCGTGAGGGCGAGACCGGCTCAAAGGCAGATGTGTACCTCGATCGCAAGGATGCCATGCCCGCTGCGGCTGCTACCACCATCGACATCGACAACGGCCCGAGCACCAAAATGGCCTCAGCTATTCGCGTCGTCGTGCGCCCTGGTGCTACCGCGGCGGCGCAAGGCACATCGTCGGCTACGGCGGCGAAGGACACATCGTCCGAGTCTACTACCGCAACGCCCGCCGGTACCATAGCACGGGTTAGCTCATCGCAGCTTACGCGTCTCTTTCCCAACCCTGGCCCGCCTCCCGTGGGGGTAAACACGCCCTCCCGACTACCTGGAGTCACCCCCAACTCCACCGCAGTCGTGCGGGGATACTTGCAGAAAGACTACGAGATACACGACGCGTATGTGCGACTTTTCACGTCCAATGCATCCTTTCTCACCACAAACCAGGTTCTTCTCCGTCGGGGGTGGCCACAACCATACACCCTTCCATATGCTCACAGAGTACGCGTTGGGAGCATCCCCCGCGCACATAGAGGCGATTTGGAAGATCCACCTCACCATAGAGAAACCCGCGTTTGCCTCACCGGGCTCAATCACCGCCGCGACGTTTTCTGACCATCTGGGTGAAAGGCCGTACTACCAGGCGTATCTCAAATTTTTCTCCGAGGAGGTGCTGAAGAAGAACGATATCGCAGCGACGCTCGAGGAATGGCTTTTCTCGTCCAAGGCGAATTTCGATGGAAAAGGGCCTCAGATGCTCAACCGCATACTAGCGGGCATCCTGCACCCCATGCTTTATGTCGGCTATGGAATCGAGTTCGCGTGCGTCGTTATTTTCTGCTGGGGCTGGGGTCGTGCTCACTCAACCCTGGTTTCGCAGCATCCCGGGTCTCGTGGCCGAGGGTACGTGTATCCGCATTCTCCACGGCGAGGAGGCGCCAACTAATAAGGAACCCCACAGGACTCGCGCAGGCCGCTGTACACCAACTTGGCAACTCATTGGTGATTTTACCACAAAAGATGTTCCCCATGCCGCCCTCGCGCCAGGACCACGCATTCTCTATCGCGTCCCGTATCCTGCTCGATGACACATTCGACAATATCAAGCCGACGTCGCTTGACGACGTGCTTAAGAAATTTGGCGACGCCATATACGGGTATGCGGCGCAGTGGACCGTGGATGGCGCGAATGCCAAAGAGGTCGAAAGCAAGGTGCAGGAGCTGTGTTTCCTCAACGTCATGCTATACGCCGTTGGCGGGTGGGACGGTGGGTCTTTCCGTGAGGCTGAATTCACGATGTGAGTTTCTTTGACGACCAAGCAGACTTTTACTGACGCCGTCCTGTGTGTAGCATGCACCTCGTTACGACCTCACTGAGGTTGTCATCGCTCATGGCGATCATCACATCCCCAACGTCGAAGTCCCTCTTCCTCCGCGCATACTTCGCACGTTCTCTTGGCTATTGGATCTCCCGTGGTCGTCGCCCCTTGGATGTCCGCTCCTTCTTTTCGGCGAGGGCAACCCTTAGCCCGACGGTCCCGGGGCCCGTTCCCACTCCATACGCATCTGCATTTCCCTTGGCTAGTTCCCCGCTCGCGATCACTCCGAACCCGTGGATGCAGCTCATCCAGTCGGCACTGGTGCACCCCGACGACCACCTGTGCAAAGTTATACGCACGCTGGCGCATTACGGGACCGTATACGGCGCAGTCGCTCCCGGAACCTTCAGGATGACGGAGCTGAAAGACAGCGAGCTCATCGATGGGACTTTGTTCATTCGGGCGGCTGGGTTGACGATGATAAAGATGGGCAGGGTCAGAGAGGGCGAGAAGGACAGGTATTGGACCAACGATGGGAACCATGCTGACGATCCCGACCACCTACTCTAGGGCGAGGACGTCCCCTCCAAAACCTTTGCGCGCGGGTGATCCTTCAAATTTTGTACTCCTTAGATACACCGTCTAGATTCCAATCTGTCGTATCCAAACAATGAACTTGTCTGATTTGAACTACAAACTTTGGCGACGCGTGAGAGTCTCGAAGACGGCCCTCGTCTCTCATTCTTCGCAGTGCGCATGGATGGATCATGCTGGCAAGGTCCAATTCAGAAATCGATTCGAACCTGAACCGAACCGTGTCGTTGGGGAGGGACGTGGAATCGATGTGCTTTAGATGGGAGTGCAGGTGCGGGTGCAGGCCCGTCCGTCGGCAAGGGATGTGACCGTGCGGGCATGTACCTACTCATTCGAAAATTAAATGGTTGAGCCCAGAGCAGGAAGAAACCCGCGCACCTTCTCCGGCGCGTATCAACGACAGATGTGTGCGCGCCAAGTCGATCGATGTGTGCGCGCCGAGGCGCAGTCACGGGCTCGGGCGCTAACACCGTGCGCGAGCAGTGGCACAGCGAGAACGAGGTTCGCACAGCGCAAGGACGAGATGAAGCATCACAATCCCAGGGCCGAGTGCAGATCGAATGGACGAACCGTGGATGACTTTCCTGCAACAGCCAAACGACTCGAGTCAATGCAGAACCCAACCAACACTGGCTCCAGCGTCGTACGAAATGCGCACCCACGTTAGCCTGGGTACAAACACGAAATGCCATCAGAAACGATAGGCCTGCGAGGGGGAATTGGCGCACGCGGACGCTGGCTTCGTGGGGACTGCGCTCGCATTCGCCTGGCGTTGTCTTTGTCCCAAATCACCTACTTCGGCGTCGGCAGTCGAGCCGCACGGATGATCCACATCTCTGCATGGGTCGGTTCCAGCGCATCCCACGGGAAAGCGCCTCGGAGAGGCTCCGGCTTCGTGCGAATACGCTCGCATTCGCTTGTCTGCGTAAGTGGCTTGCATCTTCATGTAACGTTGCGCGCATACCTATGAGTGCTGGTACTGGCGCGAAGTAAGAGCGCAATTGTAGACCACGAGAAAAAAACGAAATAACCGCCGTCAGCAGAGCACAGGAACGACAGCAGCCATCCTCTTGCAAATCCTGATCCATCACAGACCAAAGCGGGGACTCTGCGCTGAGCGGAAAAGCGAGGACTCCGCTCTGAGCTGAGGCGGGCAAGTGGGAGATGGCGAATTCTGCGACAGAAATAAAGGCCGTCAGCGTCTCGCGTCTGCCAATAGAGCCTAACGCGCAACGGTGTACCCATCGTCAAGCCTTCTAGTGACCAGCAGGCCTCAGACTACGACAGTTTCCAGCTTCGCGAAGACCGCGCTCGCGGGTTTGTGCTCAGGGCTGTGGAATAAAAACGCATCAGAATACCACAAGGACCCACGCACCAGAAAACATTTACGCACCTGCGACCCATCTACGCCGCCGGGGACTCGAATAGAGTGGACGCAGAGTTGTATTGTGAACAACAAAGATGTAATCAGAACCTCCCTCACTTGGAGCGAAAAGCAGGACTCACGCACCGTCGATTTGGAAGGAAGCGCGGATCGCCGAGGAAGATAGAGGGAAGAACACTGTCAGTACTATTCTGGCTACCGCAGGGGAGAGGACTAGAAACGAGCAGCATTTCGCAGATCTCCGCGGTCGAGAGACGGAAGACAGACTCCAGCTGCGCTCGCTTGTCTTCATCCCGCTCGGCGGGCGAAGGGACGTCAGGCGAGTCTTATCCCATCCCACCCAGGGTCTAGAAACAGCGTCAGCAGCTCGCGTGTAGCAGGGCACATGAACTGCGCACCTCCTCGCGAACGACTTGCCAAACTGAGAAAGACCGAAGACAAGACAAGTTCCAGCTTCATTAGGACGACGCACTGGCGTTCAACTGTCTTCGTGTTCATCCCTGGTAGCGAGCTACAAGCCTAGCAGGGGTAACGGTGCGGGAAGCAACCGAGGACGACATGGAGCCTGCGAATAAAGCACGGACGTTAGAAACTCTGTGCAGCAGAGAGAATGGCATCCATGAACTACGGACCTCATCGCACATATCTACGGAGGACGCGATCGGCGTGAATAGAGGGAGGAAAGCCAAGCTTAGGCTGAGCGAGGAACTTTCGCCTTTGGATGACTCTTTCTGAGCGGAGAGGATTTATCTCGAGCAGCGCCGTCTAGAGGAGCGAGTCTGAGAGGACTAGAGAGCGGCGAGAGAGCGATAGAGCGCGCGGAGAGGTAGCTTGTCGCATGATAGGACGAGGCTTCTTGCACTGCTCCCGCGTACTGCCTACCCCAGACTCTTGCCAGTCCAAGGGACCAGGATCCGAGGGGAGAAGAGACTTCAGCACGCAGCAGCTACGGCCACTGGCACAGCGACGTTAGGGAGGGTGCTTGAGGGAAACAACGACGTGGTGGCCGGAAACAAGGCACCCGCTTCTTCCCGAGAGACATTTACGCGCCGCCGATTGGCTGGCGGTCATTTTAGTCACCGGCCGCACTTTGCCGGTTTCCAACAAGAATTTGGCATCTGGATCGCGTCAGATAGAGTTGCACTGCGGACGCTCGGTCTCCTGGCCTCTGGTGCGCTCACAACAATTCCGATTCGTCCATCACAAGAAGAAAATTTCAACCGGGCCGCCGGGAGCACATCAACAACGTCAAAGTGACGGTCAAACCCTCGCGTGCACTACTCAATCCGAGGACTGAAGCATTTTTTTTTCATCCAGGCCGCGAAACCGCTTTGAGGGGCTTCTGGCCTAGCCCGATCTGTACTTATGTGAAGCCAAGATTTTCTGCTAAAGCCCGAAGAAATTACTCAGCGTATAATAATATTCGCGCGCCTGAATATTACTGTGAAGTCTCTACTTCGTCTCTACTCGCAATATTCGCTCCAGTGCGTATCACACTTCCCCCAACTCCCTCTTCTCAACACCTGACAACCCAGCGCTCGGTCACTGCATTCCGGCCCCTCGTATTCAGAGGTCTGTCTACGTTGTTGTACACCTGGTCAACATGGGTCTACCTCCGCCGATCCCGGGAGGCAGGGTACGGAGTCAAGGGGTCTGCTGTCGTTGTCGTACATTGCCTACATCGGTTTACCCCATGTAGTCATACCATGAATACACGTGTCTACGCTCGTCGATCTACGTAGACCCACCTCGTCTACCTGAGCTGGCAGATTTTGTTAATGTTACTATCCACCAAAATTTTGAGCGGCAATGAGCAAACCACCCATGTTTATGGCCGTAGTCAGGCTTAGGCAGAGGTCGAATAAGGTAGGCAGCTCGTAGGCCTACGGTAGTCAGACGTCTCTGACTACCCTCTGACTTCGGCAGTAATCAACCGCGGATAGCCCGGGTGGAAAAAAAATTCATTTGGATCAGATGTAGCATGTATCTTATCATGCAGGGTGCCTGTCCGACTCGGAGTCGGGGAGAGTTCACTTTTGGCTTGGCCGAATATTCGAATGGCTTACGCCAGCGCCGAATGGCTTGGCTTGGCTTGGGCTTGAATGTTGGTGGCAGCCCAAGCCCGAGCCCGGCAGAACGACTTGCAAGCCATAAGGATCATACATACCAGTATGGAGGCTCGGCCATAACCTCGACTACGTTCAACCTTCGCCCGCCTCTCAACAAATATCATCTCATAACAAGAAAGAACTGATTGGGCAAACAGAATTTAACAGGATAGTTGAATATCCAATGGGCACCGATGGCCCACGATTTACAAAAGAAGACCACCATCGCTCACACCCTACACGGCGCGATACTCGACGTCGTAGAAGGTCAAGCCAAACAGGCCGCCAGTGGGTTTATTCAGGACTGAATCCCGGCTGGTTAGTGATGGTTTTGGCTTGAAAATCAGCACCTACTGCTTTCCTCCTACTTGATCGCATATCCACTAAACGCGACGAATTCCCATTGGCAGTAACATTGAACGGCTTCGCGAACTT
Source organism: Mycena latifolia (assembly GCA_029289555.1). Classification (NCBI taxonomy): domain Eukaryota; kingdom Fungi; phylum Basidiomycota; class Agaricomycetes; order Agaricales; family Mycenaceae; genus Mycena; species Mycena latifolia. The sequence continues at coordinate 1,265,202 of JARJLE010000018.1, read as the reverse complement.
GGTTCCATATGGCTGCAATGGAGTAATTGAACAAAGGCTTTCGATATTGATGCAATTGCTTACTCCTTTCATTTTGACGGTTCCGTCGGCATTGTCGAAAATCACAAAGGTGATCTGGACAACTCGAGTGCCGCCCAAGACCTGACTGTCCGGGGGTTCACCGTGCATGCCAGTGGTGGCTATGATCACCTGAGTGTCTGGAGCGGCAGGTAAGTACTATGAGGTAATGTTCCTGCCCAAGCTGTACCTGCTCGACAACTCAATAAGCTCAAACTTCAATCTATGTTTTTACAGGTGTGCAACGCGCTATCAGGCTTTCTCTCCCTTCTTATTCCTGCCCCCGGACACCTCCACACTTTGTCCCGCGTTGCATCAACGTCTCTGGTCTCATGGCATTGCTTCAGGCTCGCGGAGATGGTCGAGACCAAAGAAACCCGGCTTGAGTGCAATTCATTCAACCGTCCCACCTGCCACGGAGGATTCTCATCTGCACAATCAAGAACCTCAAGCGAGGAACAAACAAAAATACTTCCAAGATCAGCTATTGCCTGACCCCGAGTCGAGCGGGCTGCCTACATCACATTCCGGGGGCATGGCTACATTTACGTAGTTGCGCATCCGCGCTATCGGGCTCATTGTGCGTATCGTTGGCCCTGGCTAAGGCAAGCACGTTCGAGCGAGTTGAAAGCTCACAAGGGGGATGGAAGGGAGAAGAGGAAGGAAGGAGCGCGGCATCCGCGCGCGGGGGAGCGCCGACGTCAATACAGTAAAATAATCGGCGTGAGCAGCCTCGGAGGGGAGTGCAGGAAGGATATTACGCATCCGCTTGCAAATCCTGATCGACCACAGACCAAAGCGAGGACTCCGCTCTGAGCTGAGGCGGGCAAGCTGGAGATGGCGAATCCTGCGACAAGAGTAAAGGCCGTCAGCGTCTCGCCTCTGTCAATAGAACCTAGCGCGCAACGATATACGCACCGCCAAACCGTCTCACGGCCATAGCGGGACTTGGGTTCTAGCTCGACCATTGTGAGCACGGTAAGTAACTCTGTCAGAATCCCCCCGCCCCAGAAAACATCTAGAACGCTCCGTCGCGGAGCATTCTACGCCGTCGGGGACCGAGAAAAGAGCGGACGGAGAACTCAGAAATCCTTCACTCGAAGCGGAAAGCACAAATCACGCAGCTCCAAAATTGATAGGTTCCACCTGCTCCGCTCGCGCGTTCTTGCCTTCGCCGGGCTTCCCAGCTATACCCAGGACTCCCGAAAAACGGTCGGAGATCTCTTGCGCGGACGAGTAACCAAATTAACGACTAACCTCGTAAGTGCCTTCCGGTGCGGCCGCGACGTGTCAACGTCGTTCACTGGTATGCCTCCTAGACTCCGGTCAGCAGAAGAAGTACTGTACTCAGCACTGCGAAAGAGACAAACACTGTCAGCATTTCGTGCATAGCCGAGAGCAGAAATCGCACATCTAGACGAGATTGGCAATTGGCAACAAAAACCAGGAGGAAATTTAGCGCGAGCCAAGTCGAACGAAGTGCGGCTCGTGCAGACTTCGCCCGCGTGGTCGTCCGGCCTGACGCTTGTCGTGGGTTTCGCCGTCGTTGAATCTGTGAACAATTATTCATCAGAAGCACGAGAGCGAAGGGATGAAGGGACCTCCCCACCTGCGAGCCATTCGCGCTCGAGCGCGGAGAACGACACATGGTCAATACCGGGCACTCTAAAATAAAAGAGAAAGAAGAACTGGGTATAAATCGAGAGGATGGGGTGAAGGAATCTACTTACATTCTACACCGGCCGCGACGGCCTGCCGCCCTCAGCCTGAAAACAGAACAACATTGTCAGCAATTCCTCACAGCGCTACATGCCTGGAGATTTCCAGAGACCCGAGCAAAGACAGACTGTGGCTTCGTATGTTCGCCTGTCTTTCCCTTCTTCTGCGCGGCCGTCTCGCATGCTAGTCGCCCAGGAGGAATGAGGAGCGGCCCGGAGCAGCGGCGGCGAGTGCGGGACCGCTGAAGCAGGGCGTACGACTGACCTGCTAGTGTATCCTTTAACGCGTGGATCGCTGGCAAGGACCATCGAGGAACGACGCTCTCGCATTCGCCTGAGTCTTCCTGTCTTATGGCTGCCTAGGGTTTGAGGAAGTCGGGAGCGGTGTAGTTTGCACGCCAGTAGGCCTAGACTGTGAGCAGCGAGTAGTAGCACGAGATAGTCGGAGTGATTCGAAGGAGGAAGACCGAGGCAGAAAGGTGTGGGACGCCCTGCTAAGTACCACCGGCCTACCATCACAGTACCCATCGCGCGGGACAGTGGCAGTCCTACTGAGGGTGTCCAGGGAGGAGGAAGCGGAGGCAGCGCAGACGGGGTGACAGCGACGACGACGTGGTGGAGAGACGAGCCCTTTTCTGCAGCTTAGTCACTTGCGTCTTGCCGCCGGGAGCCATTCATGCGGCGCGCCGATTGGCTGGCGATCATTGTGGTCGCCGGCCGCACTTTGCCGGACTCCAACAAGACTCCAACAAGGCGTCGGATTGGCGCTGGATCGCGTCAGATGGAGCTAGACTAAGGATCATGTAAAACACGAACGCGTCGGGCTGGCTCTCCTACCACTCTGCAACGACAGGGACTCCGAATGTCCGATTCACGGCGAAGGGAAAGGAAAAATTCAACTGAACCATTATTCCACGAGCAGGAGCCCATACGTCCCAGGATCCCGGCGCACCTGGAGTAAGCTCATCGCTGAAGCTTCGTTTCCATTCACCCGCTGAAAACTTCAAACTCCTGCTTTGATTCTGCTGCGCGTAACTCGACATTTCAATGCCGCCCGCAGTATTCACACCTTGCGGAGAGCCTTTTTTTCGCAGCTGAAGCCCTTGCTAGCAATGTACTCGAGAGGTGGATTTGATCCTGGATAATCCTAGAACTCTATTATTGCAATATTGTCTCGAGCGCTACTCGCGCGCTCCGCTATACTCCTTGAGTTCAGCCTTAGCTCTCAACTGGTCGTCCGAGCTAAATTCAACGGACTCAGGACAATTTCAACGATCAACCACGCGATACTCCCGAAAGTGGTGCATATTGCTCACAAGGAGCTCACTTGCCCAGGATCCTCCCTCCTTGAATACGACCCGATGGCGTGTGGCACGCCTCTGTCATCCAGGAGTCGGGATTATGTTAGTGTCCAGACAGACCGTTCGATTAGGGGTCGGGGCATAGCATGGTCGGGCCTGTTTTTTGGCCCTCTTTCGTGCGGCCCACAGAGCTTCGCAGCAAGTGGATTGCCGCCCTACATTTTATTCGCTGATGAATCTAAATTTAATTACAGGCTTATTACCTGGGGCTGCCGCCGCCAGCCTGTCTACGGGTGTACATTATCCTATTCATCTCCTCTCGACAAGCTCACTTACCGATCCTCCCTCCTCCTACCTTCGAACCGATCTGGAATACATATGGCAGCGCTCTATGTTTTACGCAGATCCGCCGTTCGACGCGGGATCGGGCTACTTGCGGGAAACCTGTTGTAGTCGATCGAGTGCACTACTGGATCGTCACTCCAGGTGAACAGTGGTAAGGCGTTCATTTTTTCGTCGGATCCGGATGCCCAAACCTGTAGCTCGTGCTCGCGATATGCTCACCTACCCAGGATCCCTCTTCTTAAAACTTGACCCGATGGCGTGTGGCACGCCTCTGCACTACATGGAAGGCATCGGTAGCAGGATCGCGCGGAGCACCCGTTCGATTCGGGGTCGGTTCATGTCTTGACAAGGCGCGAATTTTTATATGTTGGGTTCTGCGTGAGTGGCCAATAATATATCTACAACTACGACGGCAGGTTGTCGATGGAATGTATCTCTCCGAAAAGTTCGCTTACCCAGCGTGGCACATCCTTGAATACGGCCCAATGACGTGCGGAATGCCTCTGCTATCCATCCCTTCTTGCTGACACTGTTCCATGAGGAGTACCCGTTCGATCGGAATCGGGCCATGTTGAACACTCGTGGGCTTTTTACACTTTACTTCAGATCCACAACTGATAAATGCGGTTCTTTTTCTCCGGGAGATTCACAGCTTAATAATTGTTTCCAATTGCCAAGAGATTCTTCAGGATCTGCCTAGTATAGCTGAGTAAACTCGGATACCCGGTCTACCACATCGCCGAACAAGACCCGATGGCGTGTGGACGCATCTGCAATTCCTGTAGGGCTAGGCTTTGGATCCAGGCAGCCCACCTGTTCGGCTCGGGTCGGGTCTTAGTTGGTAAAGGATGGTTACCTTTTTCTCTTCGCGCACTTCTCTGTCGGCCCTCAGAATTTGGCAGCAAGCGGATTTTCACCACATATTTTACTCACGAATCTAAATCTTATTACAGACTTATTACCTCGGGATGCCGCTGCCAGCCTGTCGGAGGATGTACATCGTCTTATCCATGTCCTCTGGAGAGGCTCACTTCCCCAGCATCCCTAGTCACTGTGTTCAGCCTGTCCCTAGACACGGTAAGGCACTATGGGCGATATACTGTGCAAAAATTCAGCACATTTTACAAGGTTTTCACAGACAACTTGCATCTTGATTACATGTTATGTATACAACTTCATTGCTAACAACTTAGCATGGTTCACATCTTGAAAGGGCTAACATCCTCTGAACTTGCTGACATCTTGGCATTCGGTTGGCGGAACACGTCGGATTATCTCGGCTTCCTGGACTTCACGGCACAGCCTGTTGATTCTTCGAATTTAGCTGTGGTAACTGTCCAGGGTGCTGAGCCAGCCCCGGCATAGAGGATCACTCTCATTGGACTCTGAATATTCTCTGAATGGCACATATACTGTGCAAAAAATATTAGGTCGTGACATCTCTCAACCGTTGATAAGCCGTGTACCAAACACAGGTGTAATTTTGCGATTTGCATCTTTACATCCACTTAGCACGCATACTCCATAATTATAGAAGCTATCGTGAGCTCCGAACGAGTAAGCTTAGAGCCACAAGGCTTAGGTCTCCCTAGGACACAGTCATATTGCGGTACCTCTACTGTGGGACTATGAATATAACCTGACCGAGGCTAGACTGACTAAAAAACACACTAATCTCTAATCGAGATTAGGTGTCTGCCAGGCTGATAAACAAGGAGATGGAAGGGAATATAAATCCGATTGCAGGCGACCTCAGTCCACCAAACTGGGCTAGATTCGAAGGTTGTTTACCCATATTTGACGATCTGGATCAGCGTGTTGGATCACATGATAGGCTAGCGGACCTGCCCGAAAGAGCAGAGCTGTCGGCAATGAGCGGTGGCAGTGTAAAATCGTGATGGCTGTTGAACTGGAGAAAGGATATGAATTATCTCGATAACCACGAGGGCTACAGACATGATCTTGGTGTCTACAAGCAGCTACGACACAGACGATGAATACTTACGCCCGGGACGGGCAATTGACGAATAACTAAGAAGTGTACAGGTCTTTGACTTGGAAATTCAAATGACCTCAAACACGGAGTCTTATGACTCGAGTCTGACTCAAGACTGGCTCAGCGGTTGTGAAACAGCCAATCGGGATAGAGGGAATGGCTAATATCAGCCCGACGGGATGGAAAGCTATCCAAGACTAGAGTAATATCCGTGATGTAAAGGTTTTTCAGAGTAGTATAAAAGGAGGGCCAGAAAGCTGGGATCGGGAGCGAATTGTGCTGGAGCTCTGTGGACGTGAGTTTCAGTGCAGTTATAGTTGCTCAGAGTCCCAGAGTTACATTTGTACTCTTGCATTCTACATAAATACCATTGGATTGGATTGGATTTAAAGTTGCAATTACGACACTGTGAACGGCTTGATTGAGACACTGAACTGGACACTGTATTCGAATTGGGACTGTAAAGAACCTAGAAACTGTGTTTGAACTCATGTTTGACTTGTGCTTGAACTGTGGAGTGATCCTAGACCCAACCAACCTAATCTCGATTAGGCTGACTTCGTCTTAATTGACATAAACCCGCTGGTTCTCCGAACCGTTACCTAAAACATTGTTCATATAACCGTTATTGAGTAATTCAATTGACCTGAGCATACCCAATGCCTCACAAAAGCCTTGAAATCACTCAAATGAACTATCCCACTCGTCTTCGAGTCTGAGTTGTCCAGTGACCTAATACTTGGTCTATTTCCCCAAACAAACACATACCTTGTCCACTCATAAAGAGGAGGAGTAGTTGTTGGATTTGTGATATATTGGTTGTTTTGTGTTAGATTCACTCTTGCACTTTGCGAACGGATTAGATAATTAAAATCTACTCTTGTTAGTTGAAGGCCCCGCTTCCGCATTAGTAACATTGTCCAATACTCGCTTTTGGCCATGGTGAGGCGCTGGTGCGAGGGTCTTTGCGAGAGGGGCGGTAGCGAGAGATTGCGAGGTTGAGTGCAAGTTGTTCAGGAAGACCAGCGGGAGCATTAGAAAGATCATCCCAATACCTCGGATGCGCTGACTGGATGTGGGCATGCATAGAATACTTCCAGAAGACCGGAGGTGATTTTCTGGGGGGAGTGGGGAGGCACAATGTGCAGAACACGGGGATATTTGTGCACGGGGTAGCTGCCGAATATTTCTTTGCGTGTCTGTAACTGAATTGATGCATGCGTGGGCATGCCGACGTGCATTTTGGCGTCTTGCTGGCATTCAGAAGGCCAGAAAGGTCGGTCTGACATTGACCACGGCCACAGAATCCGCAAGGTCATCCCTGTGCACCTTAGCACGAGAGTTAGGTGCAAAGCGAAGCAGAGCACGTACCTTTTCGAACAGATTGGGCTCGGAGACACTGTTTATCGATTTAAATATATGACCGCCCACATGGCCTCTGGTGTCCTCGGGCTTGATATAAATGTGGCATTGGTGACAAAGGATTTTCTCCGAATTGTTGTTCTTCTCGGCAAGGGCCAGGGTTGGATTATTCACCATGAATGCAGCTGCACCTGAAGGATTTAATTACGGGACAGTGCAGCGATTAAATGAACACTCACCACTGGAATCCAAGTACGGAAACAACGGGCAGTTCCCATGTTTCGGGAGAAGTTTTAGTACCGCCGCACTGTCGAGAGAGTTGTACAATGTTGACACCACTGCAGCAAGGTCATTGTTCGCAACAACCCAAACATGCGGAATATGTTTAGCAACGAGAACTCTTCGGTCAGCGCTCGGGAGATGAGTAACGTCCTCAATCTCGGCGTCGAGTGGGTGCACAAATGCGCCGGGCACCTTGACGGTTAGCGCCTTACGTGTACCAGCCTTGACGGTGGACTGTGGGCCCTTCAAGGGATCAAACTTGGCGTATTCACCAGTCCAAAGCCAAAGCCATTTCTGGGTCGGGTGGAGGTTCTCGTCATTGGAGATCACAAGAATATCTCAAAGGACAAGCAACTGGGCTATTACCGTGACTTTCGATTCGCTGGAACCAACCTCCTCGGTGTCGATCTGGCAGAGGCGGTGTTTATCCTTTTCAATCACAGTTACCTTCACGACAGCAGCTGCCACGAAATTCCCAGTCCGGACCAAGGCCACTGCGATGTCATTGACGTTAAAAGAGTGCTCGCCTGAGAATTCCTGATGGTTCAAGTTTGGTTTTCGCCCGCCGTCTTTGGTGTAGCACCGCACGCATAGAAGTCGACCAACCGCAAGATGCCTGTATTCGGAATTAAAGAGAGTGCTGAGGATGGATGCTTTGTGAAGTCGTTTGGTCGAACCGTTATCCAACATGTATTCCAGCCAATCATTCTTGGGGGTGTGATCAGCAGGTGCGGCTAGCGTGAGGCATTTGAGCTATTGTCTTGGTCTTCCTCGGGATCTGGGAGGAGGTCTTCGAGCGAAATATTAGGGAAATCTTCAGGCTGTTCTGCCGCACTGGTGACACCTGTGATGGAATCATCTGTTTCTTCATCTTCGTCGTCTGAATCTATGGCCGGAACCATTGCTGCAGTCGGCAAGGTGGAAGCAGGAGTTGTAGGATTGATAATTGACCGATCCTTATCTTTGGAGATGCCAGGGTAAATTCCGCGGCCCTTAGGACAGATAAAATCAACGCCCTCCTCAGACAGTGCTGTGTCAAAGTCAAAGTCGATGCCGTGTTCGCCGAGAAAATCTCGGGCTGCATGGTAGCCCGAGCGCCAGACTGTCTCACATACCACGTTGCCGACAATTGTGTCACCCGTGAAATATGTCGGGTTAACATGGTCGGTCTCCTTACCAGACCATGATCGCCGAACGTGTCCCTGGTGCCACTCCGGGTGCTCGTCATAGATCCCTAAAGTATCTGCGGCATCGGACAGTCTGTCAGACAGCTCCGACTCTGTACGGACTTCTGCGAACATCTCTTCGAGACGATCACTTCCAATTTGATACAAACGGAATGGCTGGGTGGAATCCAAGAGCTGTTGATGGGCAATGCAAAAGAAGGCGCTCTTGACGAGTGCTTGCAGATTACCGTAGAGTTGATTAGACAGAAAGGAGGAGCCGTGGAGACGGTAAAACACAAATGCCATGTGACCGAATTTTGAAAGACTTTTGAGTTGCTGGGACAGAGAAAAATCGGGATGCTAAAAGCATCGAGAAACGCGCTCCACATTTCACCGGCGAGAGTGAAGGCACGTTGAGTGATCCTTCCCATGGAAGTGAGGCTGGGGGAGTCCGGGATGCCATCTGCGCCCAGGGAAATCACCGCTTTGAGAAGTTTGTAAGCGCGAGGGACGTTGATACGGCTGGTTTTGAACCACCCGTGTAATCATGCATTTTTGCGATTCTTAGCACTATTCTAAGAATCCCTGCTCGGTGGTATACAATTAGAGCCGGAGTGAGCTCCGAACTGCCGACTGCATATTAATGATGCTAGAGGAGCTAGTGCGCACTGGGGAGACATAGAAGCGCGGTCCTTATAAACATAGGGGATCCGCTTCATGATCCTAGAAGTGTTCGCGAACTCCGTCAGACAGAGTTGTTTCTTGTGATCCGGGAAGCAGCTTGTCCTGCAGGCTAGATACCATACCCAGGAGATATAACAAAAAGCCTTAACACCCTTCGTGGATTGTACTGCACCAGACAAAGGCAGGGAACAGTTCGCGAATACTACTTCCATGCGAAGAAGTCCTAAGAGAGAGTTCGCGAACAAACATTGATATTCGCTAACCTCACTCTCAGTGGAATCATGACCAGGAAGGGCTTCAGAAAGAGTTCGCGAACAAACATTGATATTCGCGAACCCCACTTTCGGCGGACTTATGGCTGAAAGGGCGATGGAATGAGTTCGCGAACCAGGATAAACATTTGGGAACCCCTGAATTAGTGTTTTGCCAGAGTTGGCGCAGGCAGTAGGCAGCACTAGGACTAGGAGGCCACATGTGACAATTGCGACGCAGTCGCGGGGACCAAATACTGCTAAAGCGGAAGCATATTGGCGATCAGAGTATTCTTGAGCCCAAGCCGATGGGCCTCGCGTTTGCGAACGGCCGGACGGCCTATTTACTGCTCTTACGAGGGCTGGGACGACACACCATGGTGGATTAACAACCATGCTGGTGTGGGACGTATACGCCAAGGTGGCAGGCCGGATTGCAAAACCCTTCGGCCGGTACTGAAATATTTCAAATATACCCAAAACAGTTCGTGAAGTCATTCCTGATGACTTTCCGATGCCAGGCACCTATCCCACCACCACTACTAGGCCGCATCACTATTCCTATTCCATTCCGAAGCTCTTAGTTTACTCATCCTCTCTTATTTTCTCTTATTCATACGGTTCTGTCATGTATTTATCGAAAACCTATAAAAGACCACATAGAACCCGCCATACAGCAGTTCATCCTTGCCCCCCTTGGTTGCGCTTAGACGGAAGTCGAAGCCACCTGTCAAAGGTGTTGGTGTCCTCTGTATCTGTGCGGAGATTTGTGATATAAAACATTTCTCTTGTGTAGATTCATTAATACAGAAGCTTTGATTTTGTTGGCTCTATAAGCTTTAAAGGATCATCTAAGCCAATCACTTCACCTCGTCTCGTGGAGGGTCACAGCGAGTTAGCGAAAGTCCTCTGTTAAGTTGCACGAGGCAGGCTACACCACCGATTTTTTGCTGCCCGGCTCCCAGGTGGGAGATGCTGACCCAGCGCTGACCATCAAATGATATCAAATCTATCAAAATCGGCCGGCATTGCTGTGAGCTCACACGTCCGACGTTGAATAGATGCTGGGCGCCAGGCACTGATTAGACGCAGATTTGACCACATTTCTAGCACTGTGAGCGGAGCCCATGTCAGCATCAATTGGATATAGATGTTGTAGTCAGAACTATGTGAGCAGCGAACGAATAATGCATCCATGATTAAAATGAGCTACGGAATTGGTGCAAAATTTTATTTTGACTGGTAAGGCCACAAGAATTTCAGTGCTCATAAGAGGAAGGAATCCTTGTAAGATGGCGGGCCTTTTATAAGAGAAACACTTACAACAAGGTATTAATTGTGAGGCCACACTCATCCTACTGTATTGACTATGTGTTACTGACTCGTTGCTAGTGGCTCATTTTTTGTTTACTTCAAAGACTCGTATATGTTAATTACTTACTACTGGACCGGTTCGAACTTGTGACCTCACGTGTACAGGAAATTCTTTACAGAATACAACACTACTACTATACCATTAGAGCGTTTAAAAGAAGGGTTGCTTTGTTCGCTTTATAGTGCTCTCAACCTTCCACCCAGCTCCCAAAGCCCGTCGCAGCCAGAGCCCGCAAATGTAAAGTCCCGCACGCCCGACTACTTATTTACTTCGTCTACTCGCTTACTTACTTGCCTCTGTAAAGATTTGGTTACTACTATTTGATGCAACGAGTCCTTTCCGGCCACTGAATTAAGTCAGCAGGGCTAGCTCTAGAGGTCGAACTCAAAGGGTAGGTAAACTGTGTGCAGGCAGTAAGAAAAATGAAGTGTCTACCTCAGTAGTGCTAGTAAGAATTCAAGAACTCAATGTAAGAATAAAAATAAAAATAAAAAACTAGTATGTTCTGAGTTGGTGGGACCTCGGGCATTTAAATAGACAGTGCGCAACTCAGAAAAGTACACCACTGAGATGTAGTGATGTCATTTGGAGGGCCCTGTAAATGTGAGTTAAGTTAAAATGACAGAGCCGTCTCGTAGATATCCAGGAGTCTCCGCCGAGGATTGGACAAATGGGGCACTTGAAAAGCAGACTACTAGGATCTTGGCGGAAGTCTAGCAGAAGGTAAGGAAGCCTGGAAAAAGACCAAGAATGCCCCGTGGTATACTCGCCTTCGATGTCGTAGTCGCGCCTCTTCTGGATGGACCAGGCTGCCGAATTTGTTAAACATACCTCTTCGAGACTGGGCAAGTTCCTCGCAGAAGCAGGACTTAGAGGATTCAGATGATGAAGAATGTGACACGATATATTCATTGCTGAAGAGCGTCGACACGCCGACATGGGGCGGAGGTAGGACTCGACGTCGATTTGAGGCAGGGAAGATGCAGTCGATCACGCCTCACGTTGTGTCACAATTGATGCCAGCAAGATGCTGGATGGAGGCCAGACAATCAGTAAAATTTCAAGCACAAATTCATGTATGTTTCAGGCTTATAACTAAGACATTAATTTAACGTGGTTTCTGACTCAAATCAGGATTGAAATTAAGCCTAAATCTATGAGGGCCGAATCACCTCGGCACAACTGCCTACCCAAAAACGGTGGTGTAGTGTTCTATTGGAATCGTCCACACATAGTAGGCCGGTCGTAGTTCGTTAGTTGGGCTATTGGAATCGTTCCCGCCTTAGTAGAACGGTCGTAGTCGTGTCCGCTATTGGAATCAGCCCTGTTTAGTAGGCTGGTCATAGCTGCGCACAGTTCATGAATCTATTGTGATTCCCAGAACAAGCTTTCATCTACCTAAACTCCGATACCTTGTGTCAGAGTTGTGCACTTTTAGTGGTTTTCAAACGACTGTAGGCTCCTAGAGGTTCTATTCGATCCTTCTTTGAGTTGATCACGTCCCATGAAGTTCCATCTTACCTGTATATTGCAGGGTGACCCGAACTCAATTATCTCGCACTCCGTATTGGTTGTGTGTTGTGTGTGTAGTGTGTGTGTTAGTGATTTAGTGTGGTGCTGTTTGTTGGCATCTATCTGAAGACCTTACTGCATTTCCAACCCATACTTAGGTGCACCATTTCAATGTTCTGGTGATCCGCCAGATCGACAAGAATTGCTACTGTTTCTTTCGTTTCACTGGGGATTTTTTCCAACCATTGGGGTAGAGTGGAGCGGTTGATAACTGTCTGGTCAATGAGCGTCCCCTCTTGGCTGCGCTCGGAGGTTGCCACACCTAAAACAAATACGGGTGAGATTAATCCCAGGTAGAATGCAGCAGAAACGGTACGCTTTGTGATGTGCTTCAGATCCGGGCTAACTACGATCTGAAATTTGCTGCACTGTAGGTTAAGCCCTAGACATCCCGCCAGCTTCCAGTACAGCAGACTTGATTCATCGAGAGTGTGGCACATAAGCACCTCGAAGCAGCCCTCAGTGGAAAACCAAATCACCGTCCGTCCCAATTGTGAACAGTGGTCTGTTGTGTGGTGCACCATGAATATTCCACTGGTCAATTGCCATCTTTAGAATAGCGGCGAAACCAGCCGCTTTTTCGCTCTTGCACGTCTGTGTTTGGCCTATGGGAAAGCTGTGGTAATTATCGTCCCGGAAGGCTGCAATTGCAAGAACGGTGGCCTCGCGACCGTAATGGCAGGTGGGAGATTTGTCGTGGACTGCATCTACAACCTTGAGAACGGAGGCCATGTTGTTCATCACTAGATTGAAGGGCCCTGAATCCTCTCTGCACAAGCCGATAATCTGATTGCTTGGGCGATACCAACAGGCACGCTGGGAGAGGTGGATTCCGTCAATCATTAGCGAATGACCGGCCGTTCGGAAAGTGGAGTTGGCTGAAGCTTCGCCGAAGAAAGTATGAATATTTGTCCTGATTTCAGCCGGTTTCGGGGCTGCAACGCTGGGAACAAATCGGAGATGCTTCGACACCCGAATTGTGGACAGGGACGGTAAACCCAGAGCTTTGGATAAAGCGTAAACACCCTTGCGGCCAGCTGATCTTTTCATGCAGCGCATGAGCTTCTTTTCGATGTCTGTGAAGCTCTTGACAGAATACCCGTCTGGATGCAACGTCCTAACTGAGTCGCGGATACGTCTGATCATCTCATTCGGACCGACACACTGCTTTACAGCGAGATGCATGAGGGCGCTGAGGTGGGGGACATCGTGGGTGGAGATCACCATTACGAGACGTTTCTGGTCACTCATGCGAGCGGTGCTGCGGGAGGCCTTCTTCGCGAGATTCAGAATCTGGAACATTGTGAGTAGAGGAGTCTGGTTTATCTTGTAAGCTCTCACCTTGAGACAATCCGCATTTCTATCCGATGTTACTTCTTGCAAGGCCTCAACGAGTTGTTTTCGAGTAAGATACTGGTGTGGAGTATGGGCCGGGGCGCACTGAGATCTTGTTTCGAGTACGTCAACAGTTTTCCCAACCTTGACAGAACTGGCACGGTCCACATTCAGCCTTGAGGCCGCATGAATACCCCAAGGATAATCATCAACTGCGGCCCAGCTCAAGAGTATGTCTCGGTTTGCTTGGGTAACCAGAGGAGTGGTGAAATAGGTGTCGGCAGGTACAGATGAGGGACTGATGGCATTGAACTGGTGACCTCGAACATGAATTGGAATAAGCCCAGCGGTGAGAGCGCGCCAATTCGCGGCCTGCGAAGGATGCAAGGATCAGACGCACTCCGCTGACTGGGAAGTTCCGGGGGGATGGCAACCATTGTTGGCTGTAGAGAGAGTGATCCTGTCTGAGCGGCAGTCGTTGCAGTGTTTTCTAGTTCCATACGAGCTTTCTCCTGTCTTTTTTTGCAATCCTTTGAGTCCCAGTGGATGCAGAGAGGTGCGAGAGAATTTTTGTAGCAGTTGACAGGTTTGTTGCATAGATCACAGGCCACCAATCTGTAGTGATCGAAGGGCGTCTCTTGTGAGGTCGAAGCAGTCACATGCGGAGCTGGAGAATCCACAGATGTACTCGGGGTGCGCCCACTGAGATCATCCAGCCCACAGCCGAAAGAAGGTGACTCCAGTGATCCGAACGAGTCGAGGTCGAAGCCTGTGAATAGGGAGTGCCGGAATTCGCGCGCCAGACGCAAAGTCATGGCCATAGCTCGTCTCAAAGTCGTATGCGCCTGTGAGAAACAAACCCAGGGAGTTGGGAGAGTGCAGGCGTGAGAGCCAGTGAAACGGTGCACCAACGTATAGGCTGCCAAATGTAGCTAGATATAGATAGAAAACTCCGAGGAGAAATCACGCTAAAACCAACCAACACACAACACACTATACACAACCAATACGATGTGCTAATAATTGAGTTCGGGTCACCCTGAAGTATACAGGTAAGATTGATCCTTCTCTCGTATAGTTTGAACAATATCAACTCTAAGAAAGTCTTATTAGGACTTCCGTGGAGCACGGTAGTTATAAATAACCACTAATAGTCAACCACTCTGATACCGCGGAGGGTATTTTCGGGGTGTATGGAAATATGAAAGTGTCCTCGGACTACCAATTTATGGGTCCTCGGGATCTCTGCGCAATTGTATGACTGTCCTACTAAGGCGGGGGCGATTCCAATACAAAGGCAAACTGCGACCGTCCTGCTCAACGGGGGCGATTCCAACAGTCACTCGGATACGACCCTGCTATACGGGAGCGATTCCAATACCCTGGCTACGACCGTTCTACTAAGGCGGGGAGCGATTCCAATAGCCGACCTTGCCACTTAACAAGGTTCCTTTATCAGTTTCTCGACTCCGCGGAGCAAAGCGAGGTGTAGAAGGCTTAAGATGAACTTAAAGCTTTTTAGAGCCAACAAATATCAAAGCTTCAATTTAATGAATCTACACAAAGAGATGTTTTATATCACAAATCTCCGCGCAGATACAGAGGACACCAAGGCCGGTTAATGGCAGGTGCCGTTCGACTACTGTCTGGGCACCTCTGCGGGCAAGGATGAACTGCTGTACTGCGGGTTCTCTATGGGCTTTTATACTACTTTCTAAATAAATTACAAACGACAGATGTGTAACAGGAAATAAGAGAGACTGAGTAATATGGAGCAGAATAGGAAGAAACACGCAGCCAAGGCCTCTCTAGTTTGGTGGGTCGGCAGTCGAGAGTCATGTTGAATGACTCCGCGGACCCAATTTGGGTATATTTGAAATTCCCGCGGAGGAGCCGAACCTATTCGTGTCCATGGCTGCCCCGCGGAAGGGTACGTCCTACGCCGGCATGGTTGATAATCCCAGCCATTGTGTCATCTCCCAGCTGGTAAGCTGGTACGGTATTTGTCCTACTGTGCCGTGGGTACAGCTCAGCTTCGGCCATCAGTGCCTGTCCGATCCCTCGGATCATCAATCGCTGCATTGCTCTTGTTTGGTCTCCCTCGGGCACATCGTGTCCGTCACATGGGTCTATTTCCGGAGTACTGAGTCCGCGGAAGCTCTCCGCGGGCTCTCGCTCAGTCAACTTTGGCAGTCCTGCGGGGCCTTCGCCCCTTGGGTTGTCAGGTATCTAGTCAGAGTCCGCTTCCGCGGACTTGTTATTATCATCCCGCAGACTGGTCAGTCCAGTGCTTTCGGACACTACTAGTCCACAACTGTTCGTCTGGGCTTTTAATGTTTTAATCTCCTTGGTATGGCATCTAGCCAACAGGGCAAGCCATATCCCGGAAATACAGGAATAACTCTGTCTGTGCACGTATACACCCTGTGGAGCACTATGCTGACCCTCAATGGTAAAAGGACCGAGCCTTAGCGTGCCCACGACTGGATGCATGCTCTGGCATCATCAATACACAGCTAGCAGCTCGGAGCTCACTCTAATCCTAATTGTATATCACCGGGCAGGGGCTCCGCAGAGTGGTAACAAACCGCTAAAAGAATGAATTTACGGCTGGTTGTATCCAGGCCGTATCACCAGAGATGCAGGTGGAGGACTTGATGGAGGTAAGACATCTCCGTCTTCCATCGACGCGCCTGACATGACGCAACAAGAACACGATGCAAGAAGACGACGTGTTGTTGATGTTTGTTGATGTTCAGATCAAACCTGATGTTTCTATGGCTCGACGAACGTACTCGAATCCGAATGCGGATGCAAAATATTTTTTGATATTCGGTCAATGAGTAAAGGGCCCTAAGGAGGTCTGGTACCTGGGTGCATACCATGTGAATGGGTGCATCCAACCTGGTCCCACCATGGATATACCCAGGTGTCACATCACCTTGCATATGGGTGCATCCAGCGTCCCCCAGAGCCCAGCTTGTTTTGGGGATTCCAGGGCCCCCGCAGGGCACAAACTGTGGCCCCTGCTGGGGCATGCTGCTGGGACCCATCCTGCCTCTTCTTTGCCTGCATGTGTGCATCCAGTAGCCCTGCCAGCAGGTGTACATCAGGTACCCTGATTGCATGCATGCATTGGGTAGCCTTCCTTGTGTGCGCACATCGGGTAGCCTTCCCGTGCATGCATCCAGTAGCCCTGCCTGCGTGTGTACATCAGATAGCCCTGGTTGTGTGCATGCATCCAGTAGCCCTGCCTGCATATGTGCATCTGGTAGCCCTGCCTGTGCGTACATCGGGTAGCATTGGCTGTGTGCATCTATCAGGTAGCCCTGCCTACATCGCTACATTGGGTAGCATTGCCTTGCCTGCACTTGGTCTAGCTTATAGCTGGTACCCTTCATTGCCTTTCATATCGTGGCCATAGCACATGATTGCATGCCCTATCGTATAGGTTGTATCACATCCGATTACTGAAAATCCCCTTTCATGGATGCATCTAGACCACCTACTAATGCCAGATTTCCCCTCTAATTAGAGGAGTAGGTAGGGTGTATGTGCCCCCTCTAGTTAGAGGCGATCTGCCTTGCCACCACATGCTGCTGTTTATACTGTAGATATGCTGTAGATATACTGCAGCATACCAACTCGTGTGATTTTGCTCAGGTGTATTAAGTAATCCGACCTCTCGGCACACCCAGCTGCATCCCAGAAAGGAAATCACCCAAAAAAATGTATATCAAGTACACCTAATACTACCGTATAACACCAGCAATATAAGGGTGATCCCGCCACATCACGTGGTGCACCTGCCTGCCCACATAACCGCTTTTGGATGGTTGCCTGATCCCACTGCGATGAGTCCTCTATGATTCACGTAAAAATGATGATAAATCAGAGATAAATGAACAAAGTAAAGCACACCTAAAGGTCTCCTATTTGACTGACCAGCTTGTAATGGAGTCAAGGAGTTGTGGCCTGGGTAATTTAAAACAGCTTTCAGCAAGTATTTTGTGATTTGCAGGCTAACTAAGCTAGTTGAGACCTAGGTCACACGACGAGTTCGTGATAATCTATAAAAAAACCTTTATAGCATTTTTTCCGCTGGTTGACCTAGGTCTCAACTAGCTGAAGTTAGCCTGCAAATCACAAAATACTTGCTGAAAGCTGTTTTAAATTACCCAGGCCACAACTCCTTGACTCCATTACAAGCTGGTCAGTCAAATAGGAGACCTTTAGGTGTGCTTTACTTTGTTCATTTATCTCTGATTTATCATCATTTTTACGTGAATCATAGAGGACTCATCGCAGTGGGATCAGGCAACCATCCAAAAGCGGTTATGTGGGCAGGCAGGTGCACCACGTGATGTGGCGGGATCACCCTTATATTGCTGGTGTTATACGGTAGTATTAGGTGTACTTGATATACATTTTTTTGGGTGATTTCCTTTCTGGGATGCAGCTGGGTGTGCCGAGAGGTCAGATTACTTGATACACCTGAGCAAAATCACACGAGTTGGTATGCTGCAGTATATCTACAGCATATGCAAGGCTTCACTCCTTGGTGGGGATGACTCCTATTGAACTAAATGGATAGCCGCCTTTGGGTCAGGTTATCAACAGAGTTTCAACCTGCAGTCACATCACTACGAACCGAGTCCCACTATCAGATACATGGATAATGGGACTGGTGAGTCCCACTCCCACTAATCTCATCATTACTCTTTCATTAATGCCAATGTCGCTCTCATTGCGAGTCCTAAAAATTTATTTTTTAGACTCATTTCTTTGTCATCCAGTTTCCGCCAACCCCCCCCCCCCCTCCCTCCCCGTTTTTACCATGATGTCTTTGATTCTTTCGTCAACATCTGCATAATATATACTCAGATGGGCACTCCAAACGCTGTGCACCTGGAGGGTAAGCAAGCCAGAAGACTAAGGTTCGGATAGACTCGTGACCAGTCTGCCTACGAACCACAACAATGTGGCGAGCACGTTGCCATAGGCAGACTGGTACAATTCGGAAAAGTTGATTGGAGTGGGCGCGGAGTTTGAATTCCTTTCTGTGCCACGCCCTGGGCTCAAATCTTCATATTTCATTTGAGTCAAAGCTGAGGGGTTGGATCTCATAGCAATTTCTTACTTTTTGTCTCCTCAGAATTTTATTTTACGGCCCCAGGTTGCCATAGCGTGGCCCCGAGTTTAATCGAGAAAGTAACTTTCCGGTCCAAGGGACCGGGAACCGGTGATCGGCAAGTCTTCGGCACCCCTGTAAAATTTCAAACTCAGGCCCAGCTCAATTAGGCTTTCCGAATTGTACCAGTCTGCCTACGGCAACGTGCTCGCCACATTGTTGCAACTCATCGGCAGGCTGGTAATGAGTCTAAGGTTCAGGATCGGATATACCCGACATATGATCTGTCAGCCCACTTGAGAATTGTGCGATTTCACCCATGTTACTTGGCAGTCTTAATTAGTCTTGTACCATGTTCCCCTTGGATGGCTTTCGGGTGTATCTCTTTCAGCAATGGACAATTAACAATTGGTTAACCTCCAGAGCTGCGTAAGGGATAGAGGGCTATTGCCCTCTGAGTTGAGCAGTAAGAAGCCACCGCCCAGGGCAACACATTGCGCGCGAAGCTGTGTGTGGATCGCAAGTGTGACTTGTTTGACGTTGTCATCTGAGGCCTTCCTCATGACTTCGGCTTTACGCTCCTTGATCCCCACGTCCACGTATGCCGTCTTTTGCGTCAATGTTGACAGTTTCACCCCTCTGAGTTGCATTTCTGGGGCTACCTCGAGGCTCACTCCAGTGGTGTCTAGTCTACGGCAGCCGTCTCGCACGAGCTGTGCGGCCCCTGCGTGACCTTCGGTGACCTGGCTGCTGTCATTGTGTTGCTTACCCCTGAACAAGGTTGGGGCATCCCTGGATTTGAGCTGTGCAGCAAGGGCTCGAAGCGCCGCACGATCGGAGATACCAATCCACCCTCTGTCCTCCATTGTCTGGAGGCAATCTGTCATGACTACCTGGAGGGCTTTCTTCAAGCTGAAAAGCTCTACTGGCCAGTCCTGTGGGGCCTGACGCAGACCCACGACTGCGGTTACGGCTTCTGCGCTAAGCGTGGATTGTGGCTGTTGTTCATCCAGACGCAGGGAAGCATTAGCTTCATGATTGTTGCCATACCAGATGCCTCCTCCTGCGGTCATTTTTCTGTCCTCATCCCGCCTTGTGGAGCCGCCGAGGAACAGGCGTGTATGCGCGTTCTGGATGGGGGCATTACCCGGGACTCGCTCTGGGGGATCACTCGGTGGTTCTGCGCGAGGGCCTCACATTAACACTCGGAACCCGTCGGTGAGCGATACTATTTTAGGGGGAGGCTTAAAAGCCACGAGGGTGCCCTTTGGAGGAGGTTCTGGGTTGTCATGCGGTGGCCGCCACAGGATCCCACTTTGGCAGCAGACTGGAGAATCTTTGCTCCACCCCTTGGAGACAGGCACTGGGGTTGGCGCAGCTGCGGACCCTCCGATCTTCATTGCACGCTAGACAGCAGCATGTAGGGGACTTCTTGTGAGCCGGGTCTGGGATTCAGTTGTAGCATTTTCATCCCATCCTCAGAGAGTTGGACTCCGTGGTTGTCCCGTAGGCATCTGCATGCTTGGGAGTTGTTATATTGCTTTTTGTCAGGGTCGGCACCGAAGTGGTGCCAGATCAGGAGCTGGCCCAGTATCTCTCGGGAGGGGTTGCAGGTGTCAAACTCCACCCCGTATTTCTTTGCACACTTTAGCATTTCCTTATGCCTCTTGGGCCACTTCTTCTTTCGGGTCCTTCTCATCTTCGTTATATATACCTTTTCCTTCAGTTGTGAGTTGAACTTTTGAGGTTCATCAGATTTGTGACAGGCCGACCATCCCGGCAATAGTTGGCGCCTGTACATATTTATCATTTGCCAGCCTCACACTGCGAGTCGGATTCACGACATCAATGTGCCGAACCATTCCGGAGATGCCCATCTGCCGTCATACAACCGAGCAGGACAGATTTTAAAACACTTCAGGCTACCTCAAACCAGACCTTATTAGGACCATTCCGGTCAATGAGTAATGGGCCCTAAGGAGGTCCGATACCTGGTTGCATCCCATGTGTATGGGTGCATCCAGGGTGGTGGATGCATCCACCCTGGTCCCACCATGGATGTGCCCAGGTGTCACATCACCCTGCATATGGGTACATCCAGCGTCCCCCAGAGACCAGCTCGTTTTGGGGATTCCAGGGCCCCTGCAGGGACCAAATCATGGCCCCTGCTGGGCCCTGCTGCTGGGACTCATCCTACCTCTTCTGGCCATGTATAGAGTACATCATACCTCGCTTGGATGCCTGTACATGCCTGCTAGAGGATGTCCTCTGGTCTAGCATACATTTGGTACAATGCCCTGCATGCGTACATTTGGTAGCCCTGTCTGTGTGCATACATTTGGTATCCCTGCTTGTGTGCGTACATTCTGTAGCATTGCCTGCATGCATTCAGTAGCCCTACCTGCATGCATAAGTTCAGTAGCATTGCCTGCATACATTTGGTAGCGTAGCCCTGCCTGCATGCATACGTGCATACATTCTGTAGCATTGCCTGCATGCATTTGGTAGCCTGGCCTGCATGTGTACATTCAGTAGCATTGCCTGTGTGCATTTGGTAGCCTTGCCTGTGTGCGTACATTCAGTAGCATTGCCTGCATGTGTACATTCCATAGCATTGTCTGCGTGCATACATTTGGTAGCCCTGCCTGTGTTCATACATTCCATAGCACTGCCTGTGTGCATTTGGTAGCCCTGCCTGCATGCGTACATTTGGTAGCCCTGCCTGCATGCATACATTCAGTAGCATTGCCTGCATGCGTACATTCGGTAGCCCTGCCTGTGTGCATACATTCGGTAGCATTGCCTGTGTGCATATATTCCATAGCATTGCCTGCATGCGTACATTTGGTAGCCCTGCCTGTGTATGCTTGCTCCAGCTTACATTTAGTAGCCCTGCCTTACCTGTGCCTGCTCCAGCATACCTCCAGTAGCCTTGCCTTTCATATCATAGCTATAGCATTCAATTGCATATCCCATCATATAGTTTGTATCCCATCTCATTAATGAAATCCCCTTTCATGGATGCATCCAGACCCACAGGGAGAAGGACCTATGGATGCACCCATTTTTAATTTTTGAGAGGACATGGATGCATCCAGTGGGTACATAAAAATGATATGGATGCCCCCATGCTGTTTGCACCTGGATGCGACCACATACAGTGGACTCATCCATATTTTATATTTTTTTGAGTCATGGATGTATCCATATCCTGCTCTGTGGACAATGGTTGCATCCACCCGGGTGGATGCAACCATTGGTCCCATGATATATATATGCTGGTCGCCTCCACCCCCAGATGGGTGCATCCATTTGGTTTTATTTTTATTTAAACACTGGATGCATCTAAGCTACTTGAGATATGGGTTATTATATGAATCTGAACGTCCTCAACAAGCTCTACAACTTTGGTTTTTTTGAGTCACATATTTTTCTAATGAAGTGGCAATTTTGAACCATGTTTGATCAAGTATTTTGAGTCACACTAGTTAGCTAGTCAGCCCTAGCTATTAGTTATCAGTAGTTAGGTATACACTGGTTAGCGGTAGTTAGTAGTTAATAGTTAATCTTAGTTATACACTAGTTAGTACTAGTTAGCCATTAGAAATGCTAGTTAGCCACTAGTTAGCTACTAGTTATCATTAGTTAGCCTTGGTTAGTCATTAGAAACACTAGTTAGCCATTAGAAATACTGGTTAGCATTAGTTAGCCACTAGTTAGTCTTAGTTAGCTACTAGTTATCATTAGTTAGCACTAGTTTGCCTTGGTTAGCACTAGTTTGCCTTGGTTAGTCATTAGAAACACTAATTAGGTATTAGAAATACTAATTATCACTAGTAAGTAGCACTAGTTAGCCATTAGAAATGCTAGGGAGCTTATCAGTAATCACTAGTTAGCCATTAACAATGTTAGTTACCTTAAGTTGGCACCAAGTTGAGTTGCAAAACCGCCGGCTCTCGGAAAGTATTTCTGGTTTTACAGGCCAACGAAACTGTTTCAAGGGAAATGTTGTAGACATCTTTTGAAGCCCTTGGTTGGCTCTACGACTGGGTGCTAGTTACACTAGTTAGCCCTAGTTGGCCATTAGAAACACTATTTGGCACTAGTTAGTCACTAGCTAGCCTTAGCTAGCTATTGGAAACACTAGTTAGCTATTAGTTTGGACTAGTTAGCCTTAGTTAGCACTAGTTAGCTCATTAGAAATGCTAGTTACATTACAAACACTAGTTAGCCTGTAAACCCAGAAATACATTCCGAGAGCCGACGGTTTTGCAACTCAGGGCTGACTAACATTGTTAATGGCTAACAAGTGTGATGAAGCTAACTAGTGTTCCTAATAGTTAACTAGTGTTTCTAATGACATGTAACTTCCTCAGAAAATTTGTGAATGAAAAACCAAAGTTGTAGAGCTAGTTGAGGACATTGAGATTCATCTAATAACCCATATCTCAAGTAGCTTAGATGCATCCAGTATTTAAATAAAAATAAAACCAAATGGATGCACCCATCTGGAGGTGGATGCAACCATTGGTCCACTTGGCAGGATATGGATACATCAAGGCCTCCAAAAAATATAAAAGATGGATGCATCCACCATATGTGGTCGCATCCAGGTGCAAAGAGCATGGAGGCATCCATATCATTTTTGTGTACCCACCGGATGCATCCATGGCCTGTTAAAATGCAGAATGGATGCATCCATGGCCTCTCAAAAATTGTGAATGGGTGCATCCACAGGTCCTTCTCCCTGTGAGTCTGGATGCATCCATGAAAGGGAATTTTTAGTAATCGGATGTGATACAACCTATACAATAGGGCATGCAATCATGTGCTATAGCTACGATATGAAAGGCAAGGAAGGCTACCAGCCGTAAGCTGGACGGAGTGCAGGCAAGGCATTGCTTCCCAATGTAGGGATGCAGGCAGGGCTACCCAATCGACGCACACAGCCAATGCTACCCTATGTATGCACAAGCAGGGCTACCAGATGTATATATGCAGGCAGGGCTACTGGATGCACACATGTAAGGAAGGCTACCCGATGTGCACACACAAGGAAGGCTACCTGATGCATGCATGCACGCAATCGTGCCCCAGCACTTCGCTACCTGATGTAGGCATGCAAGGAAGGCTACCCGATGTATGCATGCAAGCAAGGCTACTGAATGCACGCAGGCAGGCAGAGCTACCAGGCAATGCTACCTAAAGCACGCACGCAGGTGCAGGCAGGGCTACCGGATGCACACATGCAAGCAATGCTACCCAATGTATGCACGCAGGCAGGGCTACCTGATGTACGCACACAGGCAATGCTACCTGATGCACACACGAGGCAGGGCTACCGATGTACACATGCAAGGAAGGCTACCCAATGTATGCCTGTAGGCAGGGCCACTGGATGCATGCATGCAGGCAAAGAAGAGGCAGGATGGGTCCCAGCAACATGCCCTAGCAGGGCCGCAATTTGGGTGAATCCCAAAAATGAGCTGGGCTCTGGGGGATGCTGGATGCACCCATATGCTGGGTGACGTGACACCTGGGTACATCCATGGTGGGACTGGGTTGGATGCATCCACCACCCTGGATGCACCCATGCACATGGTATGCACCCAGGTACCAGACCTCTTTAGGGCCCTTTACTCATTGATCGAAATGGTCCTACTGAGGTCTGGTTTGAGGTAGCCTGAAGTGTTTAAAAAACCGACACCGGTTCCCTTATTCACAGATAAGCACCCCCTGGCGCGGTGCATGTGATGCCATGAGAAAGGTGGGGAGCCAAGAGTTCTTGGAAGTAAAGAGAACACCTGGGGATATATATATAATATCAGTATCCACCAAGTATCCACTCCACAGGGAGAAGAAGGTAGGCTCAAATCCAGCCTGTCTATGAGAGCAAGCTCGTTGATAGATATCGACAGTTCTCATAGACAGACGGTCACCGGTCTAAGAAGAAGAGGTAGGCGAAGAGCAAAGACTGGTATAAACTTACTCGCGCAGCTAGAATTCGCAATGAGCGGGGCCTTGCACAAGTATGGGTTGCGAAAATTGATATATATAATACAGGAAACTCCACAGTTTCTACCTTCCCATCAGGGATCCCGAACGAGGGAGATGTCGTCGCATGCATGCGATTCATAATGCCCAGATTGTAGGCACTCGTGGTGGGGCTGATGGCAAGTGTGAGCAGGGCAAAATGAACAGAGGACAGCTGGGAGAGAAGAGATGGTGGTAAGCGCTTACAGATCTAGAGCTGTTTCAAAGACTTTTTCATACCTTTCAATAACGAGCGACAAGCCAGGAGTCGATTCTGCGTCTCGTTTGGGAAATTGGTAGGGCCAGGGAAGAGCTTGATCTATTTCTGACATTTTTATTACAATCAATTTTTTATTTTGGTGGTTTTGGGGACTGCCTACCTATGGCTGCTGTGGCATTTTCGATTGCCGCTTTGTGCGCTTCTAACGGTGTCGAACGAGTTGTTTGGTCTGTGAGGTTGTCCGCTGCTGCATGGCGTGACAGCAAGCTGGCAGGCTGGAAACGAGTGTGGGAGTGGAGGTAGATCATTTCGCTTGGTCGTAGCTATTCTTATAGAGGAGTTTTAATGGGATACCAGGGAATGCGCGTCTAGCGGCGACGGCACAGATCATACATGTACATTTGCTGCCGCTGCCTCAACCCCCACTTCCCCATTTATATTGACCTCCGCAATCCACTGGCGATATTGTACATCAATCACACTGCGGGCAAATGCCGAGGCATGTGTTCGGCATGCATCGATCCAGGCCCAAAAAGCCTTTTTTCGGAGCATGCCAAACACATGAGGAACACATGGTTATCACATGCATATTGTGCATGTGATGTCCACATGCCTCGGCATCTGCCCGCAGTGTCAGTATCGCCTTCGCCGGTATACCGACTCGATGTCCGACTCGCAGCTCGCTATCGTGCATGCCTGTTCCGAGGCAGTTCTAGGGACTCCAGCGTGGATCCGGGCACTCCCTTTAATCAGAATCTCACCATTTCAAAAATCCTCAGGTGAGTATTATCCACTCTCCAACAACAGCTCAGTTCCTTTGTCATCAGTTTTCCTGCAGTCATGCTGAAACGGTGCAGTGGTGTGCTGCCGTGAAATCTAATGTCAAAAGAGTAAGACAATAAGTCTTAACTCTAATCACACCAAACTCCAACAGTCTTATCGTTATTTAGTTCGGGGAGACAGGTACTCCGAGCCTCAGCCTTGTACTCGTATCGACCCTTCAATTTCAGTAGAAAGACCACAGGTACTTTATTGGGTGGAAGATCCTCCTTTATATAACCAGTGTCTCCAGATGTCTTATTGATAGGGGTGTAGATGTTTTAAGTCTACGAGTGAAGTGGCTTGCGCCAGAGATTGGACTTATAAATAGAGAACAGGCCGATGAGTGTGGGGAAGGACCTAGAAAGCTAGCACAGTGACTGAGCTGGCGCGAGTTTGAACTTGCAAGGTTCAGTGACTGGCGCG
Source organism: Mycena latifolia (assembly GCA_029289555.1). Taxonomy (NCBI): domain Eukaryota; kingdom Fungi; phylum Basidiomycota; class Agaricomycetes; order Agaricales; family Mycenaceae; genus Mycena; species Mycena latifolia. Next base: position 1,239,129 of record JARJLE010000018.1, on the reverse strand, counting down.
AACCGAGTGTGTAGAGAGTGGGCTGAGCAATGTCACAGTGACTGAGCTGACACCGAGTTTGAACATAAGTTCAGTGACTGAGCAGGCAACTGAGTGTGATAGACAAAGCCGACTAGACACCTAGGCCAGTGACTGGGCAAAAACCGAAGGGTAGAGGAGCTGAGTGTGGAAGGCTTAGCTCTAAGGCTCTAGCACAGTGACTGGACCAGCGCGAGTTTGAACTCTTGCAATAGTTCAGGGACTTTGCATGGGATGGGTGTGTGGTAGGAAGCTGGCGCCGACTAGTGACTGGGCTGGCACCGAGTGTGAACTTGCAAGGGTTCAGTGACTGAGATGGCAGATGAGTATAGTGCAGGCTCTTAGGCGAGTTGTCCAGTGACTGAGCTGAGCTCTGAGCTCAAAAGAGCTATGTGCCAATAACAGGGGGGGGTTTTCACTGCCTAACTACTGATTTTCATGCGGCTTTTATACTACTGAACTAAGCGAGATATACAAACATTGAATGAGTAAAAACAAGGTATAAGTGAGCTCTCTGGCTCCATCTTGGGTGCACCTCTCTCCTTAGCGCCACTTAGACACCTCATCCTAATATCTTCCTTGTCATTTCTCATGAATCCTCGGTTAGTCCACCTTCTTAGCGAGCCTTCGAAAGCCGCAGCAAGTTTCTTGAACCAATGAGAGGCCAGCTCTTAGCCAATCCAACCCAAAAGGGGCCACCCCTTGTCGGCTAGCTTTGCTAAAGCCCTCTCCTTCATAATTGTCTCCTGCTAATACCATCAGCTAGTAGCTTCTCTAAGCGAGTGCCAAGTCTCCTGGTAAACCTCCATTACTCAGGACATCCTTGAGTCTGTTGAGGGAATTTGAGGGAAGTTGGCACTAACAGTTTATACACTTCCTGGTGCCAACTTGTACAAATTTCCTCTTTTGGGTTTTCTCTTCCTTTATGGGATCCTCACGCCAAAGTATGCATTATCTTTGTTCCCTTAGTTCTCTTCAAGGATTGGCACCAGCACACAGTATATAAACTGGTGCTGACCTGTATGAGTATGCTTCAATCTATACTGGCGCACGTCCGCTTCATTGTTGACTTCCTGGCGCCAACTGGCCTTTATTCCGGGAATCATTTCATAATCTCCTTGGCCTCAGTTCAAAGCCTTGCACCAATAGCTAGTCTTTCCTGTTTCCTTCCAAAGTCCCTTGATTGCCTAACATCCATATTGACACCGAACTTGTAGCATTTGTTCAATACTCCACACTGGGTGACTAGCTAGTGTGTTTTGAAGCCGGGCCAGTATCTTAAGCCCCTGTCAAGAGTACGTCAGATGGCAACCTGGTCTTCCTTTGTTGGTTATGCTAGTTTGCGATGCTTCGAACAGCTTAACACTCAGTTCTGGGATTGAACCAGTGCCCTCTAGTCTTACTGGAGTCAAAGTACAAGCCATCCGCTTGTACTTCCGCTTGCACTTGTGCGAAAACAAAGATTTCAGGCACGCAAAAATGCATGCCTTATCAACGCTGTCTTCATGTTGGCTACGAGGACCCCAGAACACGGCGGATCATAAATATATGTGAGTTGCGCGAGCACGCCTCGACTTGGGAATCGACAGTGACCAAATTTTGCCCACGTCATCTGCAACTCTCATGCACGCACAGCCTGCACCCTGCGGCACGCGGCCCTGGCATACTCAACACTTGGAAGATATGCAGTCATTTAGCCTCACAGCCTGTGATGAACCGCCGTTTCTATCTGCATCTGTAGATTGGCGATGAGCATCGGTGAAATACTCTTTTTGCTGGCCATTTTTCGGAACAGAACTTGGTAAAACACATTGCTCTAAATCGCCGTTCATCTTCGGTGACAGATGCAGTGGTCCCAAGGTGGTCCAAGGTTCGGTTCTCACCAAAGTTATGTTTTTGGAGGTTTTCGGGTATGTCGGCAAAGGGGAGTTGTACAAGCCTTGAGTTCTCACGGCCTCCCCGCTATCCATTTCACATCCCAAGATTGTCGGCTGCCAGTTCTAAGTTCAACTTAAGCTTCAGAAGAATTCAACCAACTTACACGCGATCTTATGTTTCTGTTTGACCCACATCGACCTCAACGGGGAGCACCTGGATTGTTGGACGGCAAACTGACTCGCGAGTATGTATGGATAAACCCACGTAGATGTCCGGCCCAGAGATCGGGATTAACCGCAGCTCTTCGACGGCCTTGCCGTACTTATTTCGACGTTAGATCGTCATCTCAGTCAAATATTTGCTCACCTTCTTCACTGGAGCCCCGGATGGAATTGAACCGAGGCCGAGGGACAGTGAGTACTATATCACCTTCGTTTTTAAAAAATTCCCCACTTGACTCTTGTTTTTTGCTGAGGATCTCAATCTTTACAGTTAATTTGAGATGTTATTGGTTCGGACGGGCATTCCATCAGTGTCATTTCATCCAGCCGTCGGCGGGGCGGATGCGGTAGGAATTGATGTCCCACCAGCGTAAGTATCAGTTTCTCCACGCAAGTTCCATCGTCGTCCGTTTACGATAATCTTCCTCTGGCATCCCGGCGCATGTCGTGGGTATATACGTCCCTCCGGTCTTAGAGAAAGAGCGCTCAGCGCGGCATTTGACACAAATCCGCTGCTCTCTTCGGTTACTCCATAAGATTTGCGTGTATTGGATTCCAGATTGCATACGTAATTTCTAGCAATCCCTGCTACGTGCGCGCGTACCCGACAGCGCCGTATCCCCGTCCAGGATACAGTCGACACCATCGCCTCGCGGTATCGGATATACGCATACACAATTACATTCTAGTATGTATACACTTTCCAGTTCAAACTGGAGAGAGCCACACAGACATCAGAGCCAGAGTGTAGTGAAGGCATATCTTGTTTAATTACTTCTATCATGAAGTATTATCCTCAAGAGTCTATGCGTACTTGTCTGTAAAGGAGTCACATAACGTAGGACCATTTTTTCAAGTCAGTAAGGGACTGATATAAGCGCACCCCAAAGGACTCGTATTGCCATGCGCCGCAGCGGCCCTCAAGACCAAGTTCATACACCCACGGACAAACTGTCCATCCTCAATTGAATATGAAATATTTGTCAACAACCTGCGATCTTTGCTATGTACTACTTGCATTGCTCTCGACGCCCAACAGCCACCTAACTCTCGCCTGGCTCCGACGCTTCCGACCTTTCCCCAAGCGAGGTTTGTCGTGCAGTTCACCTGCTGGAGTGCGACTGAGTTTCGCTGTAGGATTCGCTGATGGGTGGTGCCTGACGAGCATATTGCGGATCGTGTTCTTCCCATCAAGGAGACATTTGTCAACTGGCTGTATTCTTGCTGAGGTCGATACGACCCTGATCCCGTGTATGCAAGTATAAGCCCTTATGTGTGGTGATAATACGACTCTGTGAAATATGGCACAGCTGCACTCATTGGACGCTCTACGAAAAAGTTAGGTGGCCCACCGTTGGATTTAATTAGTCGTCGGATGATAAAACCTCTTTTCATCAAATATTCCGCGGTTTGCGAACCGTGTTCGAACACCCACACCATTGTGCTCAGTCCTCCGAGCTTGTGGTTTGCCGAGATTACCCACGAGTCCCACGGTTCCAACCGGATTTAGTCAAATTGTGGCTATTCGTCTGTCTTCGTCTTGCATCTCGGTAAGATGACGTTGGCAGCTCGAGAACAGTCGGGGGCACGCCAAGTGTTTGGAACTGGTGAGTTGAGAAGGCTTCACACGGAAAGACATTGCAGTTTCACAAGGAGAAGACAACAAGCACAGAATGTATCCACAATCCCAAAAGAATAACCGGATTTCAACCAATCCTTTCACACACAATTCCCCGCCCCGTCGACATCCAAAACTCATAATTCTTTCGCGGTGCCTAGTTGCTAGATCGGCGAGCAGCTGATAGAGCTCGTGAGGTCATTGAAATTGGTCGTGCCGGAGAGCCCTGGCGCTTTCATGAGGTTCCAGGAACCCTGTTGCAACACCACCTCGCTATCGGTGCCGGCATTGACGACACCGGTCGCGGTGCACCCGAAGTCCCTACAGCGGGTCAGCTTGCTCCGTAACGGCGGAAAATATGAAGGAGGAGGGAGGACGCAGAGTGGGAGAGGGTCGCTCACTGGAAGAACGTGCAGATGAACCCCCCGGGGATCTGAGCAGTGCTGATTTCCTTGTTGAGGAAGCTGAGCCCACCAGTGAGGTTGAGGCATGAGTCGGAGACGACGGGGAGGGTCACACAGCCGGTGCCCACGCCGCCGCTGCACACCACGATGCTGACGCTAGCGTCCTGTTGTACGTCAGTGTGTACAATCAGAGGGGGTACTGACGATGTGAGAAAAGAGCTGCGACCTACCGGAGTGGGAGTCGCGGGAGCCGCGGACGTCACCGAGGACAGGGCGACGAGGGTGAGAGCGAGGAGAGACTTTGTGTTGAACATTGTGGTTCGTTGGCTTGAGGAGCTGGGGTTGGTGGGCACCTGAGCCCCTTTTATATGTGCGGTTCAATGGTTTAATGGGATGTAGTAGGAATCTGTTATTGATCATTCATTCTTCATGCCCTGCCCTGACACAGCCAAGGCAGATGGAAGGTTTGGGATAGCTCGAGCTACTTCCACAGATTGGCGCTCAATAGCAGCTTCACCCATTGCCGCTCGACGGATAGAGATTTGCTTTAAGTTGGAACGTTATATACCGATCCCCCCAAGTCAAAGGACTCCGCAGACACCCAGATATCATGCTCCGAGCGGTATGGCTATGCATGTAGTTCTCCGCCGATGTCACAAGCGCTGCGAGCATGCGGTGTGTATGTGACATGGAAGCTACATATGTCCGCAAGGTGACCGCAGTCGAGCCGTTCTTTACGAAAATGCTCCGAGTGGCCCGGCTCCCCGGGGATAATAAGGGATTACGCACAAAAGAATGGCGAAAATGTGCTCGTCTGCAGATCCTGAAAATAGGGCGCTATCAGATCCGTACCTAAAGGGAGCGGGAATTTTGAGGCACAGTTCAGCACGTCGCATTCTCCCTGAACCTCCCATATACATCTTTGGCACACTAAGGAGCCACATTCGTACGCTAGATTTCCTCGGGCGCTTTTTATAGCACTCGCAATTATGCTGAATAGCCTACGCACTGTCTCAGTGGAGGCGGAACACATATGGAACTCACTTTCGCTTCGGGGATCTGGCCCCGTTGACCACGGCAAATGACCCCCATCTCGATGTCAGAAAACCTCTACTTCACCGCGATGTTCATAGAGATTGGCCGGCGAGTTCACATTACCGGGCAGCGAGCATGCTGTCGTTCAAATCGCGCCGTCACGTCTTTTCGGACTTGAAATATCCCACGCGTGTCCTTGATCACGGATTGTACTTTTTGCGGCCACAGAGGCTCAAGATTGGTTCCTTGCCTATCCCAAATCTTGAAAAGGAAGAATACTTAGACTGAGCCGCGTGAGTGAGCGACTTGTTCGTTATTATACATGAAAGAAATCCGTCATAAAACTCGTGCATCAGTGAGTTCACATCGTTCCACCCTGTCAAAATCTGCCGTCGATAGAGGAAAACATTGCCCCTCGCAACACCGTCGCACCTCCGCACGCGCCTCTCCACTTCAGCGCCCAAAACCGAATACGCACAAAACAACCCCGCTCCGCTCAACCCCCCCTAGTGGACCCCTGCAGCATCCGCATACCTCCTAAACAGCGCCTCGCCGATGCCGACGTCGATGATGAAGGAGGCTTGAAAAATCCCAGTAGGAGGAGCGTTAGTATCTATGCAGACGAGAAGCGCAGCATGAAGGGCGCGTGAAAAAGGGAGGGAGGAGGTAGGGTAAGAGGGTAGTTGCCCCGAGCAAATGCGTACATGGGTAACGAGCGCTGCGGCTCGGGCGGAGTCCGCGCATTGTGGAGCAGAGAACGGAGAGCGGAGAGGGATGCGCTGGAGGGCGAGATGAAGGTACGGAACGAGGAAGGAAGATGTTGCCGGGGTTCAAGTTGTACACCCGCGATCGAACAGTTGCAGAGCCGGAGGAGCGAAGTGAGGGCGGGAAACGAAGCAAGGCGGAGACCAGAGGAAAGCGAAAATTAAGAATAATGAAGGAGAGCACGCACATAACAGCCAACATAAACGCGAACCCCAGTATCGCCTGCAGCGCGTGCATTGCGCCCCGCATAACATCGTGCGCCGGCACGAACGGCGGCGCCTGCGGCCTGCTCCTGCGCTCCTTCTCCTCGCCCTTCCCATCGGCGAACCAGAGTATATCACCGAGCGAGAAGTGGAGGGTGGTCATCATGGTGCCGGAGGCGAGCGTGAGGCCGTCGTCCATCGACACGACCATCCCGTTTGTCGCGGCGTGCGCGGGGGCGCCGGCGAGGAGGAGGGCGAAGAGAAGGGGAGGAGGGAGCGCCATTGAGGGTCAGGGCGACAGTGGTGAGGAGGCTAGAGCGTCGTGGTGGTGCGAGTCGACGGTAGCAAATCTGAGGATCAGCAGACGTAAATACTAGTAGGATGCCGATTTGGGCGTGCACAGGTCCAGTCAAGGTCGAGTCCAACTGAGCAGGCGGGTGCTTCAAGTTGGAGCTTCAGGTTGAGCTTCACGAACGAGGGAAAGCAGGACTCGAGAGGAAAGCACCTTGACCTTCATTTCCTTCGTTGGCGGCATCCCCAAAATAGCATACCCATCGTCGCGCGCAGGAGAAGTCATGATCAGATGCGGGGGTGCCCGAGATGCGATGGGGAGTGTCGGGGCGTCGCGCACGGGGACGGAATCAGCGACGGGTACCGTGGTATTTTTTTGCGTCCGAGTACGTCGTGCGGAATGACGGATCTCCGTCCGCGCAGTGGCGGGATGCGCGAGAGAACCTGCGTGCGAGCCAACGAAGGTTGATCGTATAACTTCAACGGGAGGAGAAATCTTGCGTTCAGACCCAATGGGGCTCGAGGGTGTAGATCTGCGCGGGCGTAACACCAACCCTGGAATCAGCATTATACAAGAAATGAAAGTCCAATCTCTATGAACATCGCGGTGAAGCAGAGGTCTTCTGACACCGAGTAACCCCCCACAAGGATGGGTAGAAACCTTCGAGTCCGAAAAGACGTGACGGCGCGATTTGAACGACAGCATGCTCGCTGCCCGGGAATGTGAACTCGCCGTCCAATCTCTATGAACATCGCGGTGAAGTAGAGGTCAGCTGACACCGAGACCGGAGAACTACATAGGGAGCCGTACCACTCGGAGCATTTTCTTGAAGAACAGCTCGATTGCTGCCACTTTGCGGACATATGTAGCTTCCATGTCACATGCACACCGCATGCTCGCAGCGCTTGTGACATCGGCGGAGAACTACATGCATAGCCGTACCACTCGGAACATGATATCTGGGTGTCTGCGGAGTCCTTTGACTTGGGGGATCGTTATATAACGTTCCAACCTAAAGCAAATCTCTGTCCGTCGAGCGGCAATCAGTGAAGCTGCTATTGAGCGCCAATCTGTGGAAGTAGCTCGAGCTATCCCAAACCTTCCATCTGCCTTGGTTGTGTCAGGGCAGGGCGTGAAGAATGAATGGTCAATAACAGATCCCCACTACACCCCATTAAACCATTGAACCGCACATATAAAAGGGGCCCAGGTGCTCACCAACCCCAGCTCCTCAAGCCATCGAACCGCAATGTTCAACGCAAAGTCTCTCCTCGCTCTCACCCTCGTCGCCCTGTCCTCCGTGACGTCCGCGGCTCCTGCGACTCCCACTCCGGTAGGTCGCAGCTCTTTTCTCACATCGTCAGTACCCCCTCTGATTGTACACACTGACGTACAACAGGACGCTAGCGTCAGCATCGTGGTGTGCAGCGGCGGCGTGGGCACCGGCTGTGTGACCCTCCCCGTCGTCTCCGACTCATGCCTCAACCTCACTGGCGGGCTCAGCTTCCTCAACAAGGAAATCAGCACTGCTCAGATCCCCGGGGGGTTCATCTGCACGTTCTTCCAGTGAGCGACCCTCTCCCACTCTGCGTCCTCCCTCCTCCTTCATATTTTCCGCCGTTACGGAGCAAGCTGACCCGCTGTAGGGACTTCGGGTGCACCGCGACCGGTGTCGTCAATGCCGGCACCGATAGCGAGGTGGTGTTGCAACAGGGTTCCTGGAACCTCATGAAAGCGCCAGGGCTCTCCGGCACGACCAATTTCAATGACCTCACGAGCTCTATTAGCTGCTCGCCAATCTAGCAACTGGCACCCGCGAAAGAGTGATGAGTTTTGGATGTCGAAGGGGCGGGGAATTGTGTGTCAAAGGGTTGGTTGAAATTGGGTTGTTGTTTTGGGATCGTGGATACATTCTGTGCTTGTCGTCTTCTCTTTGTGAAACTGCAAACACTTGGCGTGCCCCCGAATGTTCTCGAGCTGCCAACGTCATCTTGCCGAGAGGGAAGACAGACGAATAGCCGTGATTGTACTCAATCAGGTTGGAACCGTGGGACTCGTGGGCAATCTCGGCGAAGCTCGGAGGACGGAGCACAACAGGGTGGGTGTTCGAACATGGTTCGTAAGCCACGGAATATTTGGTGCAAAGAGTCTGACGACCAATTAAATCGAACGGTGGGCCACCTAACTTTTTTGTAGAGTGTCCAACGAGTGCAGCTGTGTCATATTTCACGGAGTCGTATTATCACCACACATAATGGCTTATACTTGCATACACGGGATCAGGGTCGTATCGACCTCAGCAAGAATACAGCCAGTCGACAAATATGTCTCATTGATGGGAAGAACACGATCCGCAATATCCTCGTCAGGCACCAACCATCAGCGAATCCTACGGCGGAACTCAGTCGCACTCCAGCAGTTGAACTGCACGACGAACCTCGCACTCAAATACACTCAACGCAAATCGTCCCCGCGGGTTGCAGTTGCATAGCTGGCGTGCGATGCCGCTGTTGACAGTGACTGGCTGCGTGGACAGTATGAGCAGGGAGCGCTGAGAGGATGTGGAACTGCATTTGTGAGGGATGCGTATGGATAGCGTATGGATAGACCCGGACCGAGTTACCTTGAAAGCATCACAGCCCCTCCTCGCCACGCCGGACTCACCAGACGCGCGGGCGGTCACAGTATCCAGACAATTAGAAAATGTGATCTATTGCGCGCCCCCGAGTCGAACGGGTTCTGCGCATAATCACAAATATACAACTTGAAGTTCGGCAGGAGCGCACCGCGCGCTCTCAGGCTTGACCCCATACTCCCGCTCCCAGCTAAATTCGACAATTTTGAACCTTTTCCGCGAATTAGGAATGGATTCAAAATGTTCTCCAGGCTCCCGTCATTGTTCTAGGCAGAAGAGCGCCCGTCCGAGCGTCATTTAATTAATCGAGCCTTTGGCCTCTCCTCGGATAACAGAAACTCAAGCAAGGGAGGGTGAAAATCCTGCCTTTCATGACCATTGCCCGACCCCAGCCGAACGGGCTCCCTGCATCATTTCTTGGCACACACTCTCTCAAACTCTCCATGTGCGCACCCTCGCTATCAGGATCGGATCCTCCATCCCGCACTCGCCTATATTCAACAGTTTCGACCCCACTGCTTCAATCACAAGGTGGTTCAAAACCCCTACAAGGTGCGGCAGTCGTTCGATCAGAATGACCCGAGTCCCCGCACCGCCTTTGAAGCACACCTATATTTCCGCAGGTGCGCACCGCGCGCTATCAGGCTTCGCTCTATCCGCCGTTGCGCAGCTACATTGGACAGTTTGGCCCCGGGCCCACTACGTCGAATTCGAAACTGACTCCCAAGCGTCACTGATTGTTCCAGACAAAGGAACCCTGGCGGAGTATTAAATTATCCGCAGGGAGGCCGACGCAGACACGGAGTCTTAGACAAAAAAAACTTAACTCCGGAAAGCTCGCGCATATGTAGCCCGACCTGGAGTCGAACGGGAGGTGTCGATGCGTTCCCCATCTCTGCGGGTGCGCGCCCGCACTATCCGGCCTCTCGCCCCCCTGCGCAGCCCCCAGCCAAATTCGCCTCACTGATCCTCGACAGTCTTATACCCACTGTCTGAGATCGACGGAATTTGCGTCACTGATCTTCTCAATGCCACGAGCGGTGGATGGGCCAAAATGGCAGGTCGCTCCGGAGGACGATCCACCGCCCAGAATCGAAGCAACGCGAAGAAAAAGAACGAAGACCCATCGCTGTGGCCCGCAGAAATCGATGCAGCAGCGCTATATGTTGGCAGCTGCGCCGCGGCGCTATCAGGCCTCAATTCATCCCCTGTCGCCCGAATACATTCGACAGCTCGGGCCGCTGCCCGCATGTGCGAACGATCCAAAAAGGCTGTGCAGGCTGCGGTCATTGCCGAACCAAGATAACCGCGAGTCTGAGCACCATTGCCAAGGAAGGAACACTCAACCTCCGCTGAACCGAGCCACGCAAGGCCGGAGCCGAAAAACCGATCGCGCGCCGTTCAATATGCGGCCCGACGCCGAGTCGAGCGGGCTCCCCGCAGCGCGAATGTGCACTGGCTACAATTCTGCCGCGCTACCGGGCTGACCCCCCCGATCCCGGGCCCGGCCACGGCGCACGCGCATCCGCCGCGGAGACGTTTCATTGGGCGCATTAGCTGCAGAGAGTGTGCGCGCCTCGCTGGATGGGGCAGTGCAGCCTGAGCCGCGAGCAGAAGGTGGACCGGAGAGAGAATCGGGTCTGCCGGGCTGCATCGCCGAATCCCGCGCCGGACGGGCGCCCTGCATCCACAATCGATTACATTTCCGCAGGTCGCACCCGCGCCATCGGGCTTATTCTCCATATGCCTGTTCCTCACTGCGAGTTCCACGTCTTGCCATACCTGTTCTACAGGTGTGCCGATTCACTCGGAGCGTCCGCAAGAAGAGCCAGACGCAAAGGGGGTGAGTACGTTCGTGTGGGGCATCCATACGTCCGAGAGTCGACAAAGAAAGGCGCAAAGAAAGACATAAAGAAATCGTCAGCGTGGGCGTCAACAAGTAGTCTGGTCCCCACCGCGGCGCCATCACCACGACCGTCGCGTCGCGTGCAACGCCGCCGCACCTCCGCGAATACCGCCCGCGCGTCATCGTCCGGCCCTAAATGTGGAACGGCAACACGAGGAATCCCGCTCTACTCAACCCCCACGTAGTGAATGGTTCAATGCCCGCCAGTGGCAGCCACATACCTTCCAAACGTCACCTCGCCGAGCACGTGCCCGAGGATGAAGGAGGCTTGGAATGTCCTGCGAGTTGAGGTGAGTATCTATACACGGACGAGCGGAGCACGAAATAAGGCGGAGGAGGGTGTGTGTGCGATACCGATCGAGCGCAGAGCGGATGGGCAAAGCGGTGCCACGGAGAGAGGCTGACCCGCGGGGAGAGGGCGCGAAGGAAGGAAAGGGAGAGGTGAAAGGACAGGGAAGACGTGGCTCGGGAGTATACGCTCGGGATCGAGCATGAGGTGTTTACCACGGAGATACGCCAAGGAACGAAACGAGGGCGGAAGGCGAGGCAAGGCGGAGCAAAGAGAGAAAGGAAGAAAATGAGCCGGACACGCACATAAACGCGAACCCCAACACCGCCTGCAGCGCATGCATCAGGCCCCTGCCATGACATCGTGCGCGGGCACGAACGGTGGCGCCTGCAACCTCCTCTTTCCCTGCCCAGGCGTATTCTCCCCCTTTGCATGCAGACCTCGCAGCCGCGCGCCAATGCCCCTCCATCATCGCCCGCACCGCCGCAATCCACCGGTCCACCAGCGAGGACAAATAGACCGACGCACGCGCGCGCCAGCGCACCGATGGACTGCAGGACCCAGGCGTGGTCATCATGGTGCAGCTTGCGAGGGCCATACCGTCGTCCATTGACATGTCCATTCCGTTCGTTGGCGCAAAGGCGGGCGCGGGGCGAGTAGGGTAAGCGCCAGCGAGGTGAACGTCGTCAGAGCCATGGTGGTGTGTGAAGGCCTTGAGGATTCTCGGAGCCTGATTCAAGGCCTTCGGGACGAACACTGCGTGGAGATGCTCGCGACAGCCATGAGATAGGAGATGCGCCTTGGGCTAGCGCTCTAAAGGGCGAGGTTTTGCGGTGAGGGTCAAGAGAAGAAGACGATCGGCTGCGCACGTGGGCTCGGATCAATATCCGGCTCGGACTTTGCCACTCACTCATCTCTTTCCTCGCGCCTTGCACGCTTCCAACGCCGTCCCTCCGACACCTTTTGAGGGATCTTGCGCCCCTAGAATGTTCTCTCCCACGTCCGCGCGAAGCGCAATCGGAATGAGTACTAGCCATGAAGTATGCCCGCACCGCGAGCGCGCACCGAAGGCCCATGCGCGCCATCTCTGCCCCGCCGCTGCTCCACGCAGGTTTCGAGCTCGTCCTCGCGTGCGCGGATGAGTCTCGTCGATGAGGCGCCTCGAATGCTGTGCTTTAGATCATGCTTCCCGTCTAGGCGCTGGCGCGCGAAACGAGAGCTTTAACCTGCGCGCTGCGAGATTTAGAAAAAACCGGGGTTCAAGGCGCTCCGAAGCCGATAACAGAAGAGATGCGCAATATATTCAATTCGAGAGCGAGTGCTGAAATCCAGGTTCTGTCGATTTCCTTTTCCGCAACTGGGACTCGGATGACGCGGGTCGCACACCCCCGACTCCGTTCTCCGCCCGCCGCAGCATTCACAACCTAACCCACCAGATATTCCCTTCTTTCTCCGAATTTATGCCGCGTCCGTTCCGAAGCGCAGATTGCCGCGCATGGGGATGCGATGCACCACGTCGAACGTCCCAAGCGGTAGGGGTCACCACCCGCACATCCTCTCCACTCCGCGTACACTCACTGTGTCAAATCAAAGCGCCCTTACGCACAACCCTCGGGATCCCGAGCTGCTCATCTCGGAAAATCGTACGCAGCGCAAGGCCGGGCGCATTGCGATCGCGGCGGACCAGTGCGTCCAGACACAATCATCTGTAGGCTAAAAATGCTGAGCACTCATACCGGCGAAGCAGCTCGCCTTTCAGCTCTTATTCACGCGCATTCGGTCGCGCAGATCCCCGGAAAATCCCCCTCACGCTCGCTGAGGCCACCCTCTCTTCTCCGACTGGCACGCACAATGCATCCTCACCCATTGCCCGTCCATGTACGTCCTGCATTCCAGCTGCACACCCGGGTATTTACCCTCCTCACAGCCCCTTATACACATCTCTGAATCTGTGCGGGCCTTGAGCCCTTGTGGGAATCGCAAGCAACTTGAAGTGTTCCACCTGCTTATTGTACTCCGAGTAGAATTTAATAAGGCTACTGAGCTCGCCTGAATTCCCGCTTTCGTTACTATGTTCTCATGTGCTTGCATGTCGAAATAATTTCAACCACTGACTCGAACCCCAACAATGCATGAAATTGATGTTTGTTCATACTATTTGTGTGAAGCTAAAGAAAATGAGTGGGCGAGGAAGGCCCCTAAAATCCATCGACGAGACAATGCTCGTCGGCCCGATCGATCCAAAGCTCTGAATTCCAAGTAAAGACTCTCGAGGATTCATACCCTCGGGAGGGAACCTCTGTTTCTCCACTTCATCATACTGCACGAACACTTACGGGCTCAAGATAGTCGAAGTGCACCTGGTTGGAGCGAGATTCTGGTGGCTAAATATCAGGGAAATGTATAGAACCCGTGCCTACGAGAAGCCTTAAGGAAGAAAAAACCAGGTTTAAAGCAACGATTGAAAGAACGATACATTCATGTTCTGTCTGTAATCTAGCTGGTGAATCCACACTTTCTCAGGCAAACAGCATGCAAGGACTGCCCAAAAATTTCAGGCGTCGCTGAGAACAGCACGGCTCTCCCAGAGGAGTTGTGCAACATCGGTGTGACCTTTCTTCACCGCGGCCTGCAGTGCAGTACCATATTCTCCGCCCTGGGCATTCATGTCTGCCCCATGCTCCAGAAGCAGGTGCACAACAGCTATTTCCCCTTCCGCAGATGCCGCCTGCAGCGCGGTCCCATATTTGCCGCCCATCGCGTTCACGTCCACACCGTGCTCAAGTAGCACATGCACCACATCAGGAAACCCATAGTAGCATGCCTCCTGCAGCACATTGCCGTACATTCCGCCCTGTGTGTTCACGTCCGCACCGTGCTCCAGGAGCAGTCGCACAACTGCTGTGCGCCTTTCGAGGACCGCTATCTGCAGTGCATTGCGGAATCCTCCGCCCGGCGTTTTCGTGTCTGCCCCATGTTCGAGCAGCACGCGCACGACAGCTATCCTCCCGGCTGCGCATGCCGCCTTCAGCGCGGTGCCATAGTCTCCGCCCTGAGCATTCACGTCCGCACCAGTGATGAAGTAGCAGGCGCGCAACATCGGTGTGGCCTACAACGGACGCCGCCTGCAGCGCGGTGCCGAATTCTCCGCCCTGAGCGTTCACGTCTGCACCGTGGTCGATCAGAAGGCAAACAACCTCGAAGTTTCCTTTATAGGCTGCCGCCTGCAGCGCACTACCATATTCCCCACCCTGTGCATTCACGTCCGCGCCATGCTCGATGAGCAGACAGGCAACATCGGTGTGTCCACTGTAAGATGCTGCCTGAAGCGCATTGCTGAATTCACCACCTTGCACATTCACATCTGCACCATGCTCGATTAGGAGGCGAGCAACATCGGGGTGCCCCCAGTAGGACGCCGCCTGCAGCGCATGGCCGTATTTTCCGCCCTGTGCATTGACATCTGCACCATGCTCGAGTAGTAGGCGTGAAAGTTCCGGGCCCCTTTTCATGGATGCAGCCTGCAGTGCATTGCCGTATTTTCCACCCTGCGCATTTGTGTCCGCACCGTGCTCGAGTAGCAGGCGAGCAACATCAGTGCGTCCCGAGTAGGACGCCACCTGGAGTGCGTTTCCGTATTCTCCGTCTTGTGCATTCACGTCCGCCCCTTTGTCAATTAGAAAGTGAACAACTGCAACGTTTCCTTCGGAGGACGCTGCCTGCAGTGCAGTGCCATAGTTTCCGCCTGGGCTGTGCACATCTGCCCCTTTGTCAATCAGAAGGCGAACTGCCGTGATGCTTCCTATGAAGGCCGCTGCCTGCAATGCAGTGCCAAAGTGTCCGCCCTGCCTGCTCACATCCGCCCCTTTGTCGATTAGAAGGCGAACAACCTCGATGGATCCTGTGAAGGATGCTGCCTGCAGTGGGGTGCCATAGACTCCGGCCTGGCTGTGCACATCTGCCCCTTTGTCAATTAGAAGGCGAACAAGCTCGATGTTTCCTCGGAAGGACGCCGCCTGCACTGCCGTGGCATAAATTCCACCCTGGCTGTTCACGTCTGCCCCTCTGCCGATTAGAAGGCGAACAATGTCGACATGCCCATAGGCTGATGCTGCCTGTAGTGTGTTGCCGTGTTTTCCGCACCGCTCATTGACATCTGCACCCTGCCTGATCAACTCCCACACCACCTGTCCAATCCCCACCAAGGCAGACATGTACAGTGGAGGAAGAATTGGCGCTGATCTCGAAAAGCCCCTGTTCCTCCATCTGGGCTCCTCAACATCAAAATCATGCAGGCGGCATAATGATATGTGTTGTGCACTATCCCGCCGGAGCAATTCCAAAATGGCATCAATGAGTTCTTGAGGCCTGTCGACACGGCCATCGCTCAAGGGAACAGAGGTATTCTGTACTTCCCGAGGCACTTGCATGATCTATTGGGCCATGGTTACTGACATTACGCCTGCAGATCAAGACTCCATGGATGCAACTCACTTCATCTGCCTCACAGAACTGGTCCAGCCGGATTTCATCACAAAGCTGGGCATGGAATGCCCAGTTCTCTGCAGCATATGGAGCCAGAGGATATCGCTGGAGATCAACCTCATTGTCGAGAATGCGATCAAAGCTGCAGAGGTATGCGATGCACGTCCGCGCGATCAAAAGGTGTGCTGTTTGCTCTGAGAATGCTGAATCACCGTAGAGGTCTCTTGGCTTTTGTGCAGAGAGGAAGTACTTGTTGACGGAGGCATGTGCGAAGTTGACCGTGGTTCCTTCCGACACTGTAACAAGACCTCCGCATGCAGTGAGGAGTGCCTTGGGTCGCATTCGTTCGTCTCGATTGAACCGGAGCGGATGTTGCTCGAAATCGAAAGCCAGGGTGTCAATGATCTCCTCCAGCTTCATGGGACGTTTTGAGAACATCAGCCAAGTAATTGTGTGTCCGACAGTTGAAACCATGTCGGGATCCGCAATGTCCGGTAGGATGCGGTCATAGAGAGCTTCCAGCGAAGTTGGCATCTCCGAAAGGGCCTTGGTGACTTGAGATTTCCTCCATCGCCGTTGAGCACTCTATCAAGCTGTAGAGCAGCCAGACGAAACCTTGTGGACCTCGTTAATAGTACACCAAATTGTGTTGGTTCAACTCACATCCCGTTGCTACGCTCCAGAAGCCCTACTCTGATCTGGTCTTTCCTCTCATCAGTCCATTCATCTCCCAGTTTGGACACCTTGTCCACGATATATGACTCAATGTCTTGATCCATGCAACCCTCGAGGGATAGTGAAACCGCACGTTGAACGAGTTTGCTACCATGAGGAATCTCCGGTCGACTAGTCAGGAGAAAGTGAATGTTGGACGGCGCTACATCCAGGATCTTGATGAGTGAGTCGAGTAAATTTTCGCGTTCTGAGCACTCGTCGAGTGCATCCAACACAATGTATATGGGTTGGCTGAATTCCGTGAGAATGGGGATCAACGCGTCCGAAATCAATACAGAATCACTAGGAAGATGTTGACCATTGGCGTGGGATTTCCAAAGACCACTCAATGTCTTGTCAGGAGAGTCAGCTTGAACGGAGAGCTGTGTCACTAGCGAGCGCAGAAGCTGTGTGACAGTCCGTTGTCCCGAGTTGTTTGTATCAAAGTAGAAGAACACAACAGGCTCTGTTCTGCTCCGAAGTGCTTTGATGATGGTCGAGCTGCAAGATGGGAACTCTGAGTCCTGTCCAGATGGACTGAACACAAGGGGGAGACGTTACCTGAGGACAGTTTTGCCAGATCCCGCTGCCGGTAAACAACTGAGTAAATTCCCTGCAAACACAATCGAGAAGCTTACAAATGCCGTGAAGCCAGAGCAACGAGCGTGGTGCGTAAATCCACTCCTTGAATTCTGCACGTTCCAGCAGCCATTTCCCAGTCTCAGGATGGCACTTGTTTGCGGCATCTTGTTCGCTGATAGCGATGTCCGCAGGTTTGAGCCATTCTTTCAGATTTCTGCGTGTATCTCTATCGACCAAATTTTGCCTAAGAGAATCCTATGAGAAGTGGCCTGGTACCAGGGGGCTTACATACATGTTCTTGTCCAGCGCATTCTGGCCATGCAAAAGTTCGAGTAGACGAGCAATCTTCGCATGTACAGGGAGGTCAGTTCTGAGGAGGGGGTTCACACTTTGGGCCGCTTACGTTGAACGCATCATGGAACACGTCAAGCCTTCCATCTATGCTATCAGCGATTCCCGGGAAGTCTCCGTAGGACCAGACACGCTTGGCAAAGCTCTGGGACGTCCAGTGGCTCAAGATGTCCCAGACCTCACGTAGAAAACTGCATTGAATTAATAGTGTGGATGGCACCGCAATGTCAAGGTCTTACGTTTCATATCGCCTTAAATCGACCTCCAAGCGCTCCAGTGCAGTGGTGCGCGTTCTCGCATCGAGGTCCTGCAAGCCCTGGGCCACAACACGTGTAATTTCTCCAACTTTGTCGAGAAGGTCATTTGCCCGTTTCTTGTTGTTGCTCATGGCCTATACCGATGGTTCACATCAGCCGATTTCTAGAGGTGAGACTGAGATTAAATGCACCTTCTGAATGTCAATCAATTTTTGGATGCAGCCTGCTATAGTGTTGAGGTACGGAACGTTCTTCGTCACGTCGGTCAGCAACCCGAGGATCTTGATAGCGGCTTCGAGGGTCGTGCTGGCCGTATCCTTGACCTGATTGGCCTTGGACGCAGTAGCAGGTGCAGGCGGAGAGGTCGTCGGATCGGTTTGCAGGGATGTCCATGGTGGTATGACAGAAGGAGTCGTGCAGTGCGCACAGCCCCGTGGCAGGTGCTGTCGAATGAATCTCACGAGATTATCACATTGACTTGATTGACTTGATGAATGAATCTAAATTACGACAGATTGATTCGTTGAAAATAGAAGAAATCGGTCTCGGGCACGGCACGGTTGACGGCACGGGTACATATGCAAAGGTTGGAACCCATGGAAGGAGGTCATCAGAAAGTTGACCAGTAGAGTATAATCCTAGATCAAAGCTTCCACGATTTTCGCGCGCCAGCAATGTTCTATGGCGTGAAGTCCCAGTCGGCGTCGAGCAGTTAAATTTTTCGAGGCCGCGGGTGAGCTCTGCGCGGTATGCTGGGCCAAGAGACAGCCACGAGGCTAAGATCCGCCGATGGAGTGGCTATTTCAGCGTAACCGCGTCGGATCTCGCTCCCACCGCGGCCCTGCGCAAAAATAGGCTGCTGCAGGTTCCGAGGCAGGTTCCGAAAGCGAGCGATTGGGAAAGTTCAGAGAACAAACCGATGCACAATTCGGAATACGATGCATCGGCAGGAATCGAACCTCCAGCGCATCCCTTCCCCATCGATCAGTTCACGGAGACGAGGTGATAAGCACCGTCTGCGAAGCTTTATTGGCCACACCACAGGTATCTTGAGACGAGCGTTGAAGGATGCAGGGGTGTCGACCTTGGGTAAATCCGTCCGTGCGAGCGATGCCGTAGGATACCGGAGGAAACGAGCGAGGCCCGTTAAAGAGACCTGTCGTTGTGGCCCCCTTAAGGGGACCTAGGAGTCAAACTCCACAGCAGAAAATGTGGAAGACGCGGTCGAGCTTTCCAGAGTACTCTCACGCACCAAAGCCCCCGGTAATTTATTCAGTGCACTAGACTGCGAATGGACGAATTTTTGCGATGAGCGTAAAGAGAAGAAGTCAATGAGGGCCAGACCTCGCACGTGGGCTCGGATCAATGTCCAGCTCGGACTTTGCCGCTCGCTTCTCCCTTTTACCGCGTCATCACCATCGCCAGCGCGAGGGCGATTTCCTCGCCTGCGCGGGTCCAGCCGTATCTTGGGCGAGTTCGTCGAACCCTGCAGACGTCCAGGCGTCCCGCTGACTCGCTCGCTGCCACCGCTGCGAGCGTTCTACTCGGGCAGCGTCACTTATGGCTTTAATTCTGTTTTGTGTCCTCACTCCGCTGCACAAGGTCTTGCGCTCCCTCGCTCTGCCGTGCCACTCCATTTCCTCCATCCCTGAGTGCATGGTGTGCAGGCCTGTCTGGGAGAGCCAAGTTTAAGCATTCGATTCCGTCTTGATTCCGGCGCGAGCCGCGATTACAGCAAGGGTGCGCAATATCCTCAATTCGCTGGCCAGTGCTGAAGGCCACGTCATTTTTCAATATGCAGCGCTTCATCCCTACTTTCTCAGCCTCCCCACTCCCCGCGAGGTCCACCCGCTGGGAATTCAAGCCCGCGACATCTCTCAGCGCCGGCTTTATCGTTGGGTAGCGCACCGGTGGAATGCCCCGACGTAGGCCTGTAGACGTCTCGCTCTCACGGGCCTTCACTCAAAATCACTGTGGCTTACTCATCGGTATCAGCGTACGATCTACCCGTCCCTGGGATCGCCCGTGCTCTATTCGCGGGCTGATTTCGCCGTGCTCCGCTCGGTGTGATCTCGCGTCGAGTGGGGCCCGCGTACAAAGTGTCGAATGTCCCTCACACTTCTTTTGTCTGCACTCCTTCTATGCTCACGCGCCCACGCCCGGCTGTGCCGTGATGCGGGGACCGCGGTGTGGTCGACACGCTCGCGTATGTACCGGCGGCGCAGCGGACGCGGGAAACAGGGGGCGCGGTGCCGGTGGGTACTCAGAGCGATGCGGGGCCACTCGTCTGCGTCGTGCTTTGTTTCGCTGGCTGGTTTGAAATTTATCCAAGCCAGGACGCCGCCGCCAGCACACTCCATGGGGCGCCGGTGCGTCCGCCTCCTCACGCCTTCTTTTCCCGTCCTCCGTCTGGCTTCTGCGGCACCCAAGCCCTCCATGTGCGTGACAACTTCTGGCCGAATACGACGAGCTGCTTTGTGTACGACGCGCCCGCGCGGCGCCGGCGTAGCTCCTCCCGACTCCTCGAGCCGCTCGTTACCGGTCCACCCAACCACAAGGAATTTACCCTCTTCCTACGACATATTGACGGCCTCTCCCAAATTCCCAATCAACGTCGTCTATTGCTCCGTGTGCCTCCTTGGTTTGTAGTCTGGGGATCGCCGAGCGTTACTCCTTGCCGGCCAGGATCTTTCGCCGCCGGCAGGAACGCAACGAACCTGGGGGTTGTTCCTCTGTCCCTTTTTTCGATTTACTCGTGGAAGCCGGCCAATGCAAATGCCGTGCTGCATCTGCCATCCATTCTACTCGCTCCTTCGGCTGTTCCTATGACGCGGTGCATACTGAGTGCAGCAGGCTGCCAACCGCACCATCCACCCTTGAAGTCTCCTGCGTTCTCAAAATCTCCCGAGGCCTACTGTATGCTGCAGCGTCCCTTTCTCGCGCGCCGTGCTATAAACACCCTGGATCTATCATGACGCGGCAACGACACTGATCTGCTACAGTATACATATAACCGCAGTACGAGCGATGTCGCGCATCTCCGTCCCGCCATCTCGCCAGTGTTCCTCTCTGTCAATCCATGGCACACGCTACCGCGACGGCACTGATCCCATACAACGCTGGCGATTTCAGGACTATGCAACTGGCCCGCTCATTCACGGGTCGCTTTCAGATCCTGCTGCGGGAAGAACTCTGCGTCATATCTACTCCAAGCTTAAGCCAAACTCTCGCGAAAGGGGCGAATCGCGCGGCGCATGCCTGGGGCCTGGGCCCGTGCGCAATTATCCAGCACATCGAGGCATATTTTGGAACGGGTGCACGGCGGCAGGCAAGGCTGGAACCACTCCGAGCGAACGGGTCCCCAGTGCTCGCAGAGAAGTGTTCTAAATCCTTGCATACACTACTCCGCGAGTCCAGTCCCTTTTCCGTTTCCGCCCAGTCCTGACTTATTCGTGGCCCGCGGGGTTCAGGCAGGAAGCCCCGCTCACTCAGGTGCATGCTTTCAGGGGTATCGTGCTGATAGTCACACGATACCCTGGAATGCGCACGCTTCTCCTAAAGTCAGAGAATCTCAGACGCAATGCACACAACGAGACGAGTATCGCCGCGCTCTGGGCTCGAGCCGATGGATCTTATACACCGGATGCAGCCTGTCTCGTCCATGGCGATATTTCCGGGAGCGTCACAAAAGTTCCTCTCCGAGCTCTCGGTTCTTGTCAGGGCTGTAGTGAAGACGTCAGTGTGAATTGAGTGTCTGCTCATTGCGTCGGATTGCGGGTGCGTCGCCAACAGTCCCTGATCTCGCCTTGCTTATCATCCGACACAGTGCAGTAAATGCATTCTCTGCTTCGCTCGCACTGCGCTATCTTGCGGGGATCCTTAAACTACCCACATTTGGCTCAAACGCGGCCCGGTGCACAGCGCGATCCTGAGAAAAGTATTACTCCGTCTTGAGTTCATTCTTTGCGACCTTGAGGGTTCGACGCTTCGGAGATAGGGGATCTGCCAGCGGCTCGAGTGGCTCGAGCTGATTGGTCGCTCGAGTGGAGATTTGCAACTCGCGCGCTTGGCTCGAGCGGCTTGAAAATAACCCGGAGCCCGACATTCCCGACGTCTGTGCTGACAATATTCTCTCCCGCGCATCAAAACTTTCTCTGTCAGCAACTGATCCTCCGGCCGCTTTCCCGCTGGCAGCAGTACAACAACTCCTGGCCTGCTAACTCAATCCAGCACAAATCTTTCTGAGCTCGCTGCTCGCGCGAATTAGAACAATCGATATTCACATATCCAGGATCCTCCCTAAGTGAATACGACACGATGGCATGCGGAGTCGGATTGCGGACGCCTCTGCAACTCATGACAACTCGAGCGCAGCCTTATAAGCAGATCACCCGTTCGACTCGTGGTTGGATCATAGCATGGTGCCTTGGTGGGCGTGTTTTTCTGGCCTCTTTTTGTGCGGCTCGCAGAGCTTCGCAGCAGGCGAATCTCCGCCACAAATTTTAATCACTGATGAATCTATGATCCATGTCCTCTCGATGGACAGGCTGACTTACCCTACCTCCCTGCTCTTCCAACTCGACCCGATGGTCGTGGCACGCTTCTGTAATACATCTGACAGGCGTCCTGGGTTTTACACAGATCACCCGGTCGACTCGGGATTGGGTCGCTTGCCGGAGAGTATCGCCTTTTTTTGTAATCGGGTGCACTCTGTCGCCGTCCGCAGACCCGCGAATCGATGTTTCCCTCCAGCTCGTGCTAACTTACCCACGAACGTCCACCTCCTGCTGCCAACGAGGTGACTTCCCCAACCTCCCTCTCCTGAAACATGGCATGTGGACACATCTGCTACCCATAACAGTAACGTGAAGGCGGGTCATAGGAGAATCGTCTCACGTCTTTTTAATCTTCATGCTCATGCCCGCTAATGCAATATTTTAACAGTCGAGCAATGTAAATTAAGGGCTCTGTCATCCGGCCCACCAGATGCTGGAATAAGACCCTATGGCGTCTGGTACGCTTCTGTGAACCATATCGCGCTCTTGATGTAATTAACGCAGATCACCCGTTCGACTCGGGATCGGGTCGTATTTCCATGGCACATGCACGTAGTTCTCGAAACGGGCTCGCTTATCCAGGACAGGGATAATTAGTTTAGGACGTCCTTACAGCGGGTGACTCACGGATTTACTTCTAGATAATTCACCCACGGCACCTGCGGCGCCACCTCCCACGAGCTCACCTTGCTTAGCCTACCACATCCTTGGATAAGACCCGCGGGAGACGCCTCTGCATTCAATACCTCGAACAGTTGGCCGATTTCTGCGAAGCACCCGTTCGACTCGGGATCGGGTCATTCACGAGTGCTTCGTTATTTTTCCCTCCTTCCGTTCAATCCACTGAGTTGTTCACGCTACTGTATTCGGACTGGACACTACTGTGCGACAGTCGATTTTGTGTATTCTGTAAGGACATCGGTTTCCAACTCATTCGCCACTGCACCTGGAGTGTTTCCTGCTTAAACAGGCGCAGTTGGTACCCATGCTCCCTCTTTACATTCGACTCGGAGTTTGGTCATGATGGCACCTGACCCTCCTTTTTGTTCGTGTCGGCCAAGGGAATATTCACGCGGCTGAGCCATTGGAATAATTATCAGGGAGTGCTTTTTATTCGGCCTTCACGCGATTGACAGATTTACCAATACTTCCACATAATTTCGACCCATCACGCCTGCACCTTCCTCTCGCAATGAGCCCACTTATTCAGCATCCTGCATCTCCGAAAAAGACCCGATAGTATGTGGCACGTATCCCTGTGGAATGTAGCGCTGCGTGACGGCGCCCCCCCCCCCCGCGTTATGGTCTACTTCCTTTCCTCGGCTCCCGTCGTAGGCAGGATGCATTTCAGGTCAGCACCACCCACGTCTGACGTTCAATTCTGCCAGACTGCGAAAGAGCTCGCGATGGAGGCTACCTCGTATGGTACACACACGGCGAACCGCGCCGGCGGTGCCCAATGGACTTCAAATGGCTCGCCCGGTACTTGATATCTATCCGTCATCACATTTCCAGAATACGGCAAGCAATGTATTGCATTGATCCATCGTTGTTCATAAAAGCTGAGTTACGACCAATGAATGGGCGGGGGGACCCTGGGCGCACGCGGCACTGATCTCCGAATCTCCGTCCATGCACAATGCTCCATATCCTGATCCTCCCATTCGAAAAACTCGTCGTGCGACGCGAACGAGCGCTCAAAGCGTAACACGATCTCCTGCTCGTCATCATAGAAATAATACTTCCCATCCGCTGAGAAGAACCATGCTTCTCCGCCCCCGCCCTCGAAGAATTCCAGGGGCTCGATCTTGCCTGGAATGTTAAACCCGAGGTTGTAGTCCACGGCTATCTCGTTGTCTTGGAACCAACGGAGGCCGGTCCACCGGATCCAGTCGCACGACCATGGCAGCTTCACCAGCGGGCTTGTGTACCCTGGTATATCGCGTCCTTCGGATCCGTAAACAGACGTCCATTTGGGATCACAGCCGACTGCGGGACAAGTCAATGAAGCACAGGGTCGATAGTGCACTACAGCCATACCGGCCAGTCTAGATCCACCTCGCGGAATGCAGTATTTCGCTCAAGGTGCTGCATCCCGCTGCGCTTGCAATCTAGTTTTTCGTGGCTAACTTCAATTCGGGGCGGCGAGGATAGCCCAGTTGACGCCGCGATACCTGAGGGAGTGAATGCGGAGGGATATGCGATCTATTTCAATTTGAACGAAACATTGCGTACCCTATATATATCCCGCGATCTCGATCAGTGGAGTAACATTTTGCCAGCACAGCTTGAATACATTCAAAGTCCAACCCTGGAACTTGCGTCGAGCCTTCTCAGAGATGTTGGGCAAGCCGTGCAAGGAGAAATGGATGACGGAAGCACGTGCGGGTAGAACGATACAAGTACCTGTTACATTCATGGGCGTCCGCTTCACGTACTGCGTAGCGTCGATGCCATGAAAGGATCGTGGTGACCTGGAAGGGAAATCGATTATCCCACAACGGAGTTGACAACCCAAGCCCAAGGAGTGCTGGAGAAGATGCGGCCGTTCGAAGTTGCATGGTCACAAGACATAACATTTGAAACTATGGCTCGGCCTACTTCCTTCAATCCCAGAAACACCAATGGTGGCACGGCATCACATGCCGACGAAATTCTGCATACAGCCAGTTGAAGCCACAGGTCAAGTGTATGATCTGAAATGCTAACCTCGAACCAATCATACCACTGATCGTCGCCGTGGTGTGCAAGCTACATCCAAGTGAGTCTATTGCGGGCAGACAACAGTTCTGAAAGGCGCACAAGATTCCGAGACGCCATCCGGGGAAAGAATTGGGACGGACCACTTGCTGATGTTATATCACCTTCAATCAAGGCCATCTCTAACTCTAGCGTAGGGAGCGGCTGCACTTGGAGAGACACCAGTTTAGAATCAAGCTGTTCACAGAACCTGTGGTTGAGACGAGCATTCCAGATGATGATCTTTCGAATGCGGGTGGGGCTTCTAATTGTGGAGAATACGTCTAGTGATTGTTGTAAGCCGAGCCCCGTTATGTGGCCGATACCACCGACGCGGACGATGATGAGATTAGGAAGTGCGGAGAAGTCCATGATTTCGGGAAAGCCCTAGGTACTGGGATGAATATTTCAGGGGTGCGTTCGCAGTCCGATACACACCTTTGGACAAAAATCGAGCACCTCGATTGTCCGAAGGGCTGGCGCAAATCTCTGCCACCGAAAGAGCTCGTGCTGCCCGTAGACGAGTGATAATCCCCTCAGTCGGGAGACATCCAATGGACAAAGATCGTCCCTGAGCCAGTCGTGTATAAAGGCTTGGGGCCCGACTTTCAGTGTGTTCAGCGTGATGGGCCTCGTATGGGAGGGAGGAATGGGACGACCAGCCTCCAAAGAGAATGGATGACAATGCAAGACGAGGTGGCTGATGATAGGAGAGCAGCTCTCCCAGATCTGGAGAAAGCTCGACGGTGTCCTGAAGAAGACCACGATCTTCACGTGCGTGAGAGTAGGAAGGCTGAGAAGTTGTTGGATAGCGAGTCCGGCAGTGAGGTGGGCCTCGCGATCATAAATGGACACAGAACGCAAGTGGGTGAAAGAGAACTCGCAGACCGTTGAAAAGGCTTCGGGCGTGAGTGAGCCCGAGTCGAGCGTGAGACGGCGGATATGTCGGATGAGGTGCGGGGAAAGGCGCAAGGCGTCGTGAAGCCGGTTCCACGGATCGTCCGAGCGGATTAACCCGATGCCTAAGTAGATTTGTCCAAAAATGTGGACCTGGGCTGCGAAGCTCCAAGAACGAGCCACCATGGCACAGGCTTTCAGATCGGTGGGCGAGTCCCGGAGGAAGTCGATACACTGGTCAAGCAGCTCTTGGATTCGCAATGGATTGATGCTGGTGTCGTACACTGTGCGACCATTCGAAGGATCCATTTATAGCTGTGGTCAAGAAGGGAGGGTGAAGACGACGATACAAAGCGGACACGATGGCGGGAGACAAGAAGATGCCACGTGGTTCGGGGTGTTCCGTCTACACAGTATGAAGCCGAGTTGCCGAGAGCCCTGCAATGTTATTTGTTTTATCGCTGAACGAGCATCAGTTGAAATATCTTAGCTGAAAACAGGGTTCGCGAGCTCGGACATATTGCTCCAGGACTCAACATGCTAGAAACTTGCCAGAAACCTGAACGGACTCAACGGAGTGAAGGTCGTCTTAAAGATGGACTCGATCTTGACACGCAGCTACACTCTGGATGAACCTGGAGGGTGAATTCTCAAGGCTTTCTTCAATCATTAGGGCACAGTCGTGACGGACTGTCAATTGCAGGATTGAATTCCAAGTCTGATTTACAACTATACCTTTTGCGCCCCCCGCCGAAGGAAACGCCGCTCTGCAAAGTTCAGCTCATATGTCGTCCACCATTGTCTTTATTCATACTCTCATAATTGACGCCATGCAGCGGGACGTGGTGCCTTGGTGCCTATAAATGAGCCGTGGGACAGGCGCGGCATGTTACAACAGGGCAATGGAAGTAGAGGCTCGCGGCCGTGACGCTTACAAAAGGCAGGTGGATGTCAAGGCGCGTGGGCGCGGCGCTTACAACAGGGCGGTGAACGCAGAGGCTCGCGGGCGTGGCGCCTACGACAGAGAAGTGGATGTAGCAGCTCGCGGGCGCGGTGCCTACAATGGAGAGGTGGACCTTGAGGCCCGTGGGCGCGGCGGCTACAACAGAGCGGTGGATGTAGAGGCCTGCGATCACGGTGGCTATCCTCGAAGAACGTGAGGCTCTAGAAAGTCGGCGCGTCGCTTATTCGGAGCGACGGGTCGACTCCGAGCTTTCGTTGTCCCCTCAAATTTATTAGACGACTAGTACAATACGATCCCCCACCGTTTCATAAATTGATCTAAAAGAAATGACGGAACATTAATCAACGCTGCTAGTTCCCATTCTCCCGCTCCTTGTACGCTGGCGGTAGATTTTTCATGACATCGGGATCACTGTTACTTCTAGCGGTGGTAGGCTGGCGCTTCGGCGATAGCCTCACTAGGATAGACTTTGCTCTCTTCGCATACGCCATATCTTTCAATCCAGCGCTAACCAAGTTCCACAAGGGGAGGACGAGGAGGAAGTATGCGAAAAAGCCGAAGGTGATGAGTAAGGGGAGCATTCCGAAGATGGCAGTCACGGCCCATTTCCATGCGGTGAACGAGACATCGAACAGAACCTGAGATAGCGGAATGAGCACTGCGTAAATATGAAAAAACTGAGACGCGGACCTGAGCCTCGTTTGCGGGGTTATAATAGCAAAACGACGTGCTATTCGTGATGTGTCGATTTAAAAAGTCATCTGCCCTGTTGACATCCTTCGAAAAGTCTTGAACATAGGACACGTTATGCGCTTCGCCGTCACGAGATGCGTAGCGGAGTTGAAGATCAACATTGTAGCAGACTGGGCAGGATAAAGTGCAATAGAGATCGTTGCTTGATGAGCAGCAGTAGCAGTTGCAGCTAGATGAAGTATTAGATGGGCTATTTAGAGGTGGGTGCGGTGCTCACCTGTAGTTAGTGCAGGATTGAGTGCACGTCTGAGGGTTTCCGGAGCAGCTATCAAAATAATTAGTATATGCGATACTGACAGCATTTTATGTACGTCGAGGTGCAAGACGTGCATGTCTGGCAGCAGGTATTGCAGCAGTAATATCTGCAAAGCATATGTTAGTCGCGGATTGAACTCGAACTAAAAAGACGCGCCCGCCATCGCAAGCGCTACCGATCCCTGAGGGACAGGAGGTCGAATTTGAAGTACATTCGCTGGGGCTATATCCACTGTTAATGGAGGAGATGACAGAGCTGCACTGTGCTGAGCCACTGGGAGCATCTTGGCACGATGACGTGTCGCAGGACGTTTCGCAGCAGTAGCGCGAGGCGATCTCCGAGCTGAGAACGGTGCACCGAGTGAGGGGCCACCCATGCCTAATAATTTCTATAAAAAAAGAAAAGTCAGCTGATGTCTTCAGAGTAACTGTATGAGGTCGATGGGTTTATACCTGGATAATTCAAGCCAAAGAATAGCCCGAAGAACAGGGCAAGCGACACGACGAGGAAGACTCCAAAGCATTTGTACATCGGACGTGCCATGATGGAGGTTGTGGATGAAAAGAGTGGGCGCGATTGGGCGCATTGGATACTTATAGGGGAAGTAACAGCCGTCCGAGTCACGTTTCAGCCCCTGTTGCTGTGAGGCTGCACCGCTTGTGTGACACCTCGACATAACACCCCAAGATATAGGGGCTTCCAGGCAATTTAGTGAAAATGCCCTCCTAGTGCACGCAGAATAAGGGTAACGCGCTGAGAAAATCTCACTCTGTGGTCCATCAACTCCTACATGCGCTTTTCGAATTTTAATATCCGGCGAACAGGCGAGTCCCGTGGACTAACAGCTTTTCAACAGCTTTCAATTTGGTATGAATCCGGGTGTTAAACGGGTGGATCTACTGATCTCCGATCGCAGTCACGATCGGTCATAGGATCAGGTGCAGGTGAGTCACTTTCCGACTTTCCGCCACGAATCGAACCTGTCTGAAATTGCATCCAGATGACACAGGAGTGCTGCGGCGGATCGAGAAGCAGAGTCCATGCCAAACCATGATTGAATTTCTTGCCTGCAGGTTTCTGGTAACGCAACCTTGACGGAATAGCCGACAGTCAACCGGTTTACGCACCTTGATCTTTGGCTTGGAGGCATGCTCGTCGCGCAAGAAGACGCGAGTTGTCTAGAAGATAGTCAGCGTGCACTTTCGATGATGCGTTACTATTGAATCAACCATTCAGCCTGGGATCGAACGCGGCGGCCACGGTCCTGCATTTGCTGAATTAATCCCGCCCTGAGGGATGGTCTTCCACTTAACCTTTTCTGGGTTAGGCTTACCATCCGCGTCGAGGACTCTTATTAAATCCTGTGAGGCCCTAAGCGGATGGATGGAGGAAAATACGCTCACCGATGGCCTGCATATATGGCATAGATTCGGCATTCTGAGCGATATTCGTGTATATCACTGTGATGCCAGTTGAGCTAGATCACTCCCTGACATATGCTCAGCGTTGTACCTCCGGGGTGCAGACTATACGCGTTGATCTTCCCATCAGAATGCTTCGAAAGCTCGACGGCCTATGAGGCAGTTCGCGCTCTTCGCTTGGAAATACGCCTCCATGGCTCCATATTTCTCCGGGTCGGGATGCCGCATCGTAATGAAGTGGACACCGGTCCCCCAAGCGTGCGTGTTGCTCGAGACAAACACCACCCGGGGGATGTAGCTCGCTGTGCGCGCCGCCAGCAACCTCGGTGCGACCAACTTCGTGAAGAGAAACGGTCCGATGTGGTCCGTCGCCATCTGGTTTTCGAGGTTGTCGACGGTGAGCTTGAATGTCCCGAAGACGGCGCCCCCATTGCGGATTAAGGCCTGGGAATTGGATCATCAACTAAAGTCTAAAGCTAGTTGAACCGAAAGTCGACAGACGTCGGGGGATTCTGGATAAGCATTGACTTGCGCAGCCGCTCTGCGAACGGCGGCCAAGGAGGATAGATCGAGGACGAGGGAGCGGATGTTCGCTGCCGGGACCTCTTTCTTGAGGGCGTCCTCCGAGAGTTTAAGCCTGCACTCAGACAGCTCAACATCCTCTCAGAAGTCGTTTCCACGAACCAAATACCTCTCCAAGTTGTATCCAGTGATAATGACAAGGCTCGCGTGCTTCGCGATGACACGCGCTGCCTCGAAGCCGATACCGTTGAGCGACGTGCCTGTAATCAACACTGAAATTTTAGAAACGTGCGTATCGTGATCGTGTGCGCCGCACCATTCTTGCCCTGTATTTTGCCCGCAAAGGTCGTAGCAACTTCATCCGCCGTGGTCGCGAAAGAGAAGGTGGGGGAGACTCATTTGTATGAGATGCAGGACATGATAAGCCAGGGAGGATTTTACAACACGAGGGATGGGGTAAGGGTAACTGACTCACGCTAGCCTTTTTGCCGGAGGCAGAAACCGAAGGCCTTGAAGAACCCTGGCGATTCGCACAGGTGACGGTCAAAGTGGCTCATCGTCAGTTGCCTGAATTTGTCAGCGACCAAGGAAGCGCTTACATATCATAGCGAGCTCAAAGAGGAAGGCCATCCGTGTATCCGAACCGCGTGTTATAGGGAGGTGAATGAAATGCGTCAGCGCGAGCAAAGCATGATGTCGGGAAAGCCCGCAACCGCGTAAGATTTATGAGTTCTTCCTCGCGGATTTGATACATGGACAACAATTCTCCGCAAAGCTCGAGGGACGCCGCGCCTAGCAGGAGAATTCAAGCGGTACCAAATTGCGAGTTCAATTTGCGCGCCGACGCGTTGACACGGTCAGAAATTGGTGATCAGTTACAGGCGAAGGACTCCAGTAGGGGAGACAGCTTACGCGCAGTACAAACTTCCCATAAGTATAACACTATCAGTGGGACAACAGATTGCGAGCAAGAGCTATACATAACGCATAATAAGCACTCGGGCTTCAGGGCACTTCGCCCCACGGACATCTCTATATCGTCATCAGAACCCGACAAGATTCTGGAATGCAATATGAACGCCAGCTCGAATGTATACAATAAACGACTGACCTCAAACCAATCTGAAAAACGATTGTCATTGTAGAAGTAGAGCTATATATCTCGTTAGAAGGACGGCATGGTTAATAATCGACGTACGAGATTCTGGGCCGCCATCTCCGGGAAAAATTGGGCTGGGTTGTCAATCGTTCTTAGATTGCCCCCGATGGAGCTCATGTCAAACTCTAACGTCGGCAGCGGCTGCACCGGGAGAGACGCCAGTGTGGCGTCAAGCTTTTCACAGGCCTTGCGGTCAAGAAAGCTCTTCCAAATTAGGATCCTTCGGAGGCGAGTATCGGAGGGGATCGTGGAGAGGGTGTCGAGCGACTTCTGAAACTCTATCCCCGTCGGGTCGTCCCCGTAGGGACCTACGATCGTCATGCGGATAAGTACCAGGCTCGGAAGGGTGGAGAGGTCCAGAACATCGGCAGAGGCCTGGAATGGGGGTGAATATCCAGCGGTGCTGGTGCAACAGTGACACACACCTTGAGCATCAAGTCGAGGACCTCGAGCGTCCGAAGGGCAGCAGCAAAGGTCGCTGACTGAAGTACTGGTTGACGGGCGCAGATGATCGAGAGGAACCTTAGCCGGGAGAGATCCAGTGGACAGAGATCATGGGTGATCCAGTCGCTGATGTAGTCACCCAACTGAATCCTCAGGGAGTCTAGCGCGATCGGCGTTGAACGACGGTCGGGAATGGGTCGCACAAACCCCGGGGAGGATGAGTAACAGAACAAGTCGAGATGTCTGATTGTGGGCGAGCCGCGCACCCACATCTCCAGGAAGCAAGACGGGTTGAGGAAATCGGCGAATATTTTCACGTGCGTGAGGCTAGGCAGGCTGAGGAGTTGTTGGATGGCGAGTCCACCAGGGACAGTACAATTGGGATGATGAATGAGCAGATGATGAATATGGGTGAATGGGAACTCGCAAATTGCGACGAACGCTTCCAGGGAGAACCCCTCCGAGAAGAGCTCCAGACGACGGATATGAAGAATGAGGTGCGGCGACAGGCGCAATATCTCCAGAATTCGAGGCCACCCGTTGTTCAATGGGGTATGACGGATCGAGAGTTGTCCGAAAATATGACTCTGGGATGCAGATGTCCAGGAACGAGAGACAACGGCACATGCCTTGAGGTCGGAGGGCGAGTCGCGGAGGAAGCCGATGCAGTGGTCTACGAGTTCCTGTATCCGTAATGGGTTCGGCCTGGTATCGATCTCAGTACGTGGATCGAAAGCGTCCATCGGTGTCGTTGTTCCAGAAGCGCGGAGGGAGGCGAAAGAAGGCGGTGGCAGGAGATAAGGCCAAAATGCCACGTGGTTCGGGATGTTCCGCTGAATCAGCCGAGTTGCCGAAAAGTCCCGAAGGCAAGGGTTCGGGTTTTCATCAATGAATGTGCGAAGGTGGGCCTGAGTGATTCGACAATGCATCTACTAGCTCCTGAATCTCTGCACCTTCTGGACTCGAAGCTTTCGAAATATTCAACTCGTGATCTCTCCGGAATCCCAGCTACTTATTCAATTCCCTCTGACGGATTGGGACCGAGTAGAGGATTGAATGTGCAAATCGACGTCTCAGTATGTGATTCACCAAAGGAGCTCATATCTATGCACATAATTTCAAGAAACAAGCCCATCGCGCGCGGCGCGCACCTGCAGAACTATTAATGTGCCATCTTCATCGTTGCAGGTGTCCCGTTCGATTCGGGTCGGGCGATAGAGCTACGGACTCCGACCTTTGGTCTTTCTTTAATTTGGGACTAGCTAATCCGCCTTGGAACGCACTTACGATGGCGAGATCTGACAAACAATTTTGCACCGAAGTAGAATCGCTACTTGAGCTTATATGTTTTACTCTGAGAGCCCTGTCAGCATTGAGACTCAAATACATTCGATCTGACTCCCAGCGTAAGCCAGAGCTGCGCAGAGGAGCACCGGACTAAGCCCGATAGCGCGGTGCGCGTATCCTTAGATACTTGATCGATGCGGGAATCCTGTTCGACTCGGGGTCGGGCTAGATTCCATTGTTCTTTTATCAATTGCTTGCATTGTGTCGTATGACTCGCCTCCACGAGTAAGGTGGAGGCTCGTTCAGATCACGGCCTCCCGAAATCTATGGGCTTCCAGATGACAAGACGGCAGGTATCGCTCGTGCGGCAGCTCCTCGACTGCAACCAGGTCCCGAGGTGTTAAATTTTAGGGCAAAGTAAACAACTGCCAATTTTTATTCATCTAAATCAGACTGTTCAAGATATATGTGGTTAACGACGGGGGAAAAAGAAAAACGAGCGAATCACGCCTGCGCTGCCCGAACGCCCTCGCCAAACGGCGGCAACTGCACGAAGAGCCCTGCATTCCCGTACACATGCTGGATCGACGCGTCATTCTCGTACGCGAGGTACTGCGAGCCCACGCGGTTCAGCTGTGTGATCTTCGTCACCCAGTGCAGCGGGACCGCGGGCTTCCCTTCCGCACCCCGCGTCCCTTCGTCCTCACCTTCCGCCGGCTCCGGGTGATAGCTGGGCCGCGGCTTGCAGAGCTCCGCCGCACGCTCAGCAGGGCGCTGGACGATCAGGCCCATGCGCTCGATCTCCTCGTACACATTCATGTCTTACATCTCGTTCACGTCCTCCGTGTTCAGCACGTCGTCCGCAAGCACATCGTGCCCCACGGCCTCGTCGTAGTTCTCCCCGCTGATCCGCATTGGTCAGAGCTGAGCTTCGACAAGAGGAAGGGAGGAGCAAGCGCATCTGTCATAGAGGACCTTGACGTGCATCGCGAGGCCGAGGCGCGTCGAGACGGTGCGGATGCGCGCGTCGGCGCCCTTGAGGAGGTGCAGCACGCGCCCGAGGCGGCTCGACGACACGACGCGCTTGCCGTCGACCCATTTCACCTCAGCCGGGGCTGTAGGGATTGGGTATTGGTGCGCGAGGCCGTATGCAAGGAGCCCGCCGCGGGGAGGAACAAGGCATCCGCGAGGAGGGTGCGCAATGCGGACTCGAAGGCGCGCTCGGGCGCGGGGACGACGCGGAGCGCGGGCAATGCGGCAGGCGCCCGATCCGCGAGGAGGAGGCTGTATGTGAGCGTAACGCGGTAGCCTGTGCATACCGGCTCTACCGCGTGCGTGACGTCGCTGTAGAACGCGCCGTACGTGAGGGCTGGGGCACCCGTGTGGGCGGCGAGCTCGGCGGCGGAGTAGAACGTCCAGGTCGTACCACCGTGCTCGAGGGTGAGCTCTCCACCAGAATGGGCTGTCGGAAAGATGACCACGAGGGAACCGATCATCGTCTCCTCACGGGGCGTGTCTTTGTGTGCCTTGAAGAACGAGCCGGGGCCTGCAGACAGTCTGTGTGATATCTACAGCCAATAACAAATGCACGATAACCAACCATAGACGTTGAGCGTGTACATCTCCGCCCGCACGATTTTGTCGCCGTCAGTGTCTTGACCTTGCAGGATATCGGGACTGATCGCATCGATGAGACCAGAGGCGACAACATCGAGAGACGCGCGGCGAATTTGGTGAGATCCCTTTTCCCCGCTTTGCGATAGGTCTCGTTGAGGATATCGACCTGGTCGACGCCGAACGTTGCTTGCTGGCAGGCGGCTGCCAGCGCGGACAGCTCTTCGTCGCTGGCACTGCTTAGATCGATCCGATTACTGTATGAATCGATGACTCGGTGGAAGAGAATACACACCTGGCATACTACTCGCCCTCAACGTCGTAATAGACGACCAGATCTTCCTTCTTCACTATATGCACCCGACCAGTGTAGGGCACCTGCTCTGCGAGGGACTTCCGCAACGCACGCAGGTGCTCCGCGATGTTGGTAGCATGGGTAGCAGAGGATAGAGGTGCGTCAGAGGATGCTGCTTCCATACTGACTGGACGACATTGCCCGTGGCGCCCGCGCTGGTTAATAGCTATGAGGTGGAAAATGTGTTGATGGGCTTGGCCGTGAAGTGCGAGACGAATGAGCATGATGTTGAGAATATAACGAGTTAGGTTGAAGATAAAGAACCGGCAGTGGTTCTCTGAGAGCTCACACAAGTAATTGATGGGAACAAGATAATAATTGGTTATATGCTACATAGGTTACAGAGGCTGCTTAAATAGAGTAGGAAGACTAGCTATGAGTCAGTATGAGTCCATGAAAGGAACATAGTAGAATAAATGAGAATGTTCGGGGATGTCCGAGTTGCCCGATGCCCGAGGCTGTTCGGTTCCGGGCTATGATTCAACACATGACCGCCCAAGAGCATGAGGGAGAGGAGACGAAAAGTGTATGGTCACGGTGACGCTGATGCCATCACGGCCGTTGCCGCATCAGCCTGTGTGGAAAAGCACTGTTGAAGTTGGACTTACCTTCCCATTTTGTTTCCGACCTCGCGCTGCACTTGCATACACCACCTCTCCCTCGGCATTTGCTCCAATGGCAGGAGAACATGGTCAAGTACATCAGCGTGGGGGATGGTTTTCGATCGAGGCAGGAGCTAGTTCAACCGATGCGTCCAGCCTCGCATTTCGCCTCGTGTTTATCTAGGCTATTACCTCTACATACACGACCCGATAACGGCCCGATGGCGTGCGCCACGCGATCTGGGATCATATGCGGAACACCCGTTCGATTCGGGGTCGGGTCATGGGGACGAGGCTTGCATTCCTTTTTGTTTCATTCATCTTCTTCCTCACCTTGTTGTTCTCCGGTCCTTCGCGAGGAGAGGTACCTGTCATCTGGTGAAACGCATCCCCCATATTACCCGCGGCCAACAAATCATATCAAACCGTTCCACTGCGTGGGTTGGCGGCCGAGGCACTCGAATACCGCAGAGCCGGATTTACCGCGCAGAGGCTCCGTCTTCACGCTACCCCGGTGGCATGCAGGACGCCTCTGCAATCTGCCATATATTCTCATCGAGGTGATGCAGACCACCCGTTCGACTCGGGGTACCGGTCCACTCATGCAAGCGACAGTTGTCTTTGGTTGATTTTTTTAGTTCCGCGCGCATCGAATTTCGATCACGGCCGGCCCAAAATTCTAAGTTATTCCTCTTCCTTGCCTCAACTCCAGATTCACTGCAGCAAAACACTCTCACATCCTCAAATTTTTCGCGCATGCTCTGGGCCTACACGCACTGGGGTGCGGACGCCGCTGTATCCAATGCTTCGAGTTTCCGCGACATCAACGAGGGCCACTGTCCGACTTATCGCGCGGTCCTCAATTTTCCTCACCAGCATCAACAAAAGTGTAAACTAACTACCTGGCCACGAGGAGAGGTAAGTAAGCCCGATAGCGCGCGGCGCGCACCTGCAGAAATGTATCTCGCAGATCACTTGTGATGCAGGGAGCCCGTTCGACTCGGGGTCAGGCAACTGGATTTCTTGAACTGCTGGAACTGATTCCTATCTATTTCGAACAGCGTCCGAATCAATGTTCCGGTCGTTCAAGATTCGCTGCAGTGGAACACTCTGGTGCCATCCTCTCGAGTTTCTAAGGGAAACACATTCTCCATGCGTGAATTGTTGATGGATAATTCTCGATGATCGATTCACTGATGAGTCTCGCCCAATTTTCCCCCCACCGTGGTGAGTACTCGGGTCACTGTCCCAAAAACTTAGCTGGAGGAGAATCGAAATCTAAGACTAATGATCAGTTAGAGGAGCGCTGTCAATAGTCTATGTGAAACGGGGGACAATAAGCCCGATAGCACGTAGTGCGCACCTGCAGCGATATTACGCATTCGTACTCGCTACATGGATATGGGTATCCAGTTTCACCCGCAGTCGCGCTGTATTTCGCGTGAACCTGCGCTCTCTGATGAATTTGGATTGCTTCGACGGCTCCGCTGGAGTGATTCAACTTACACCTTACCAAGCTATCAAATGCAACCGGGAGCAGGAGCCAGCTAATACGCCGAATAGAACCTTGGTGTCAAAGATCAAGAGATGAGGTCCGTGAGGAGGGAGTGGTTGCGGACATGTTATTATTATTTATTAGTTGGCTTTACTGATACCGCGAAAAGTCTCTGATATCGGCGTGAGGGTTTATGGTGATCCAATCCCGTGTGTGTTCGCATGAGCTACTCCTTGGGGCTTCGCGGCTAAGCTGACCCGGACGGTTAAGAGCACAGGGACAATATTCTAAAATGATGGTGAGTGTGTTGTGGGCTAAAAAAAAGTTGAGTCGCATACTGACCATCAATGTCGCGCTGAGCTCATACAATATGCCTATTGCACTGGATCCGTCGAACGTTCGGACCAAGATAACAGCACAGCTGAATATGAGGTAGAGCAGTGCAGATTCGAGACTGCATCCGGGGTTAGCTGGGCCTGGACAGGGATCAAACAAGAAGACGGACAGCAGCTGGATAGCGAGATTGTATATCTGGACAAATTTGGTCTTCCCGAGGATTCGCAGCGCGCGTCTTGTGTAAAATATTCGCCCCACCGTCAGCAAAGTCAAGCTCAGATTGGTGATGAGAGCCAATCCGTAAAAGACTCGATAATCGGCAATTTCGGTTGACAAAAATGTGTGATGTGCCGCAGCGTAACCGGAAGCTACGGTGCGAAAGAGAACGTCAGCCCACGCTCATCCCAAAGTTTCAACGAACCAGCAGTCGCCAAAGCAAGTACTACGGGGAGTAACACCGCTTTACGACTGGCATTCCATATCACATAGCAGCGGTATGTCTATTGAAGTTATGGGTTATTCAATCGCCGCCTTCACTTGTGAGACACTGTACCAGGAGACCATCTGCAATTGCGCTGGATCAAGCATCAGCATGCTGAAGACCCAGTAGGGATGCGCTGAACCAGGACAATCAGGTTCTCTGTGCGCTGAATACCTGGTCCTTGACATGCTGTACTGGCATCTTGGGCCGCAAAATGCAGCGCTCGTAGCGAAACTGACGTGCCCACGACTTGCATTGCCACACGGACTGTGCTGAGGATACAGATCGCTGCAATAAGACCGCCCAGTATTCCGGCTCCTGCTTGCCTCCGCTGGTGCAGGAAACAGAGAGCGAGCACAACGAGCACAAGGTACATCCCTGCCAATGATTGTGAGAAGCCGCAGAGAAAATCCAGCCACAGCACACCGTGTATGAAGAGTCCAATCTGATTTAAATTAGCCGAGGATCGAGCGGTACCGTTGCGCCATACCGAAGACATCACCACGTTGCCCGATGCGTCCTGCCAGACATCTTCGACCCAGGTAGAGTTTCCCATCCTGTTAGCGAGTATAACGCGAGTCATAAACTTGCAAGAATCTGAGGCGCGCGAAGAGACGGGAGGGTATATGCTATGACCGAGCGTGGAAGTCATCATTGCAAGTACAGCATCAGACTGCAGATGTGGCCTGCTGATCAGCAACGCATTGGCAGATCTGCGGGAATTCAGCGATATCAATTACTCGTATATTAAGCAGATGCCTCTTATCAGAGTGCACCTGTCCTGATCCGAAGTTTCCCTGTTTGTGGTTGGTTTTACTTTAGTTGACTCCATATATCACAAATTAACTTCGGAAGCCGCCCGAATTCCTTTGGAGCAGCGCACATGAACAGTTAATCAACCGCTCAACAGCCGATAGAAAGGCAAGCACTGTCCCTTACGCCTCTTGCCCTTCTACCATCATCTCCCCAAATCTCCCCCGCCGTTTTCTCAGACTCCCCACCGCTCCGCACTGCCTTCCGCCTGGGACGATGCTGAAATCAATCGTAAGTACTACGTCTCTTCTTCATGTTCTATCCGTCATCACTGTATTCACTCACAGCAGGCAGTTCAATCCCGCCGCCCACCTTGGATCTAGTGGTACTGTGAAGCGTATGTTCACTTCGCCCAAGATAAGTAGGTGCTCCAATTGGGGTTCACGACCCATATCTCAGCTGTCCCTCTAGCCGTAATACTCACTGCCTCCGACCGGGAATTGGAGCCCTTGTGGGACGGCGTGCGTGCGCAACGCCGCAGCCCCCTGGATTGAATGCGACCAGATCCATTCAACACTCCACGTCCCCCGCGCACGCGTATTCAACCATTCACTTCACGCTCATTTGCAGGATTCCCTGCACGAGAACTTTCTCTACAGAGGCAGAGGCCCGCAGCAGCCGGGATTTGAGAACAATGTAGACCGTGGTATGTGCGATAATGCTGGACCGCATTGATGTTGAAATTTAATGTGGGCAGGCTGCTGCGAGATTCGAGTGCTGTGGCGCCGATGCACATTGTGCTGAAGATTTCAACGAGCAGCCGCTCTGCTCTGATATTAGTG